>CM066315.1:131275747-131755109 GCA_033807775.1 Saussurea involucrata | reverse complement strand
GGAAGATGTAGTTGTAAACCTTGTTTATTTAAGGTTTAAATTTATTCGAGATTTTAGGGTGTTTTAGTTTGGTATCAGAGTTGTAGTTTAAGTGAACTAGGTATGATCGTAAGATACCTAGACTTAAGCTGAGATGGGTAAGTTATGATTTGTGAGATTGGGTAGAAATGCTAAGACGGGATGGTCTTAGAGTTGACGGAAATACGTGAATTAAGAACTGTGATGATGGTAACGAGAATTTTTATGTGAAGTATGTTCATAGTTTCAATTAGCTACTGTTATTGTGAATATATTGTTATGTAAGCGTACTTGTTTCCGATTGTTATGGTGATTAACGAACGTTAAAGTACGTTTCCTTGTGTTTGGGTTGTGTATAGCCATTTCTTATGGTTATCTCTATATGCTTAACAGAATATGATGGTTAATACACCAAGTAGACCTCCTACTTCTTCAGAGGACCGTGTGGCAATTGAATCTACAATAAGTCAATCGGAAAGGGGTGAGGCTAATGAAAGTCCACCAAGGCCACCTATCCTGGAGGAAGGAGGAAGTCAAACTCATCGACCTAATGTCGGTACTTCTAATCCGGTGACGACGTAATCTACTATGGAGTCCCGTATGATGGAAAACATGATGAGAGTCATGAATGTTGCACTGACTCAACAACAAGAAATGTTATGAAACTATTAGATGATAGGAACGTTGAATTTCATGGACAAGATACAGGTGCTAAAAATGTAATTCCACCTACGATTCCGGTAATGAATGCTAATAGGAGAATGGAGGAAGTTTATGCTAGAGATAAAGTTGAAAAAGCTCAAGTGGGAAAGAAAAGAAAGTGGGAGGGTCGATCGAAATCTTCCCAGAAATTGAAGCCTTTTGTCAAGAAGCCTCGTTTTGAATCCCGTCGAGAACCCAATTGGTGTCAGAAATGCAAAAGTAAACATTTCGGCCCGTGTCGAGTGGTTTCAAAGGAATGTTTCAAGTGCAGAAAAGGTGGGCACACAATTGGAAACTGCCTCATTCAAGGATCAACGTGTTTTGAATGCAAGAAACTTGGACATTTTCGAAAAGATTACCCAAAGTTAAAGAATGACGGAAACCAGATAAGAAACCAATTACACCTGGACCAACGGGTCAAGCATTTCACATGACTGCGGAAGAAGTGAAAGAATCGACGGATGTGGTTTCTGGTACACTTCTTGTCAACTCTATAGATGCGCGTATATTGTTTGATTGTGGTACCAACTTGTCTTTTGTATCACAATCTTTTTATCAAAGGTTAGCTATACATGTCACTATTTTGGAAGATGCCTTAGTGATTGAACTAGCTAATGGGAATTAAGTCTTAGTTCGTGAGAAACTTGAAGGTTGTACTCTTATTGTAGAATGAAAAGAATTTCCAAATGATTTAATTCTAATGGAAATAGGTGAATTGATATAGTTGTTGGTATGGATTGGTTGGTGAGCAATCAGGCAGAAATTCTTTGCGCTAAGAAATTAATTCGGATCCCTATGCCCGAGATGATGATGTACTCATATATAGGGAAAAGAGAAAAAGGGATGTTCCGTTGATTTCAATAGCCAAATCGTGTAAGTGTTTAATAAAAGGATGTTCATCATATCTAGCATACGTATTGGATGCTAAAGTAGAGAAGAAGCGAATGTAGGATATAAAGGTGGTATATGAATTTCCAGATGTATTTCCTGATGATCTTCCAGGCTTACCACCAGAACGACAAGTAGAATTTAAGATTGATCTTGTTCCAGGAGCGGCATCGATAGCACATGCACCGTACCGATTAGCACCGGCTGAAATGAAGAAGATGACGTCTCAGCTCCAAGAACTACTTGAAAAGGGTTTTGTTAGGCTAAGTTCGTCACCCTGGGGAGCTCTAGTGTTATTCGTCAAGAAAAAAGATGGCACTATGAGAATTTGCCTTGACTACAGAGAATTGAAGAAAGTGACCATTAAGAATAAGTATCCACTCCCATGGATTGACGACTTATTCGATCAACTTCAAGGTGCAGGATGTTTTTCAAAGATTGATCTAAGATCTGGCTATCATCAAGTAAGGGTGAGGGATGAAGATGACCCTAAGACGGCATTTAGAACAAGGTATGGACATTATGAATTCCTCGTAATGCCTTATGGGTTGACAAATGCTCCTGATGTGTTCATGGATTTAATGAACAGGGTGTGTCGGCCTTTCTTAGACAAGTCAGTCATCGTGTTCATAGATGACATACTTATTTATGAAGTTTGGATGTCTTAAGAAAAGAGAAATTGTATGCAAAATCCTCAAAATGTGAAATTTTGGTTAAAGGAGGTGCAATTTCTTGGTCATGTAATAATTTCTAAAGGAGTCAAGGTGGATCTGGCGAAGATAGAAGCAATGATGAATTGGGAGTCATCGAAGAACTCATCGGAGATTCGAAGCTTCTTGGGCCTAGCAGACTATTACCGGAGATTTATAGAAGACTTTTCTAAGATTGCCTCTTCCCTGACAGTTCTAACACAGAAGAATGTAAAGTTTGTATGGACTGAAAAGTAAGAATCAACTTTTAGAACTTTACAAAACAAATTATGTGAAGCCCCTGTTCTTGTACTACCAGAAGGAACGGAATATTTCGTGGTATATAGTGATGCATCCAAGATGAGTTTGGGGTGTGTATTGATGCAACGCGGCAAAGTGATTGCATATGCATCAAGACGACTCAAAGAGCATGAAAAGAATTACCCTGCCCATGATTTAGAACTGGCAGCAGTAGTGTTTGCTTTGAAGCTATGGCGGCATTACTTGTGTGGAACAAAGTGCACTCTTTTCACTGATCATAAGTTTGAAACATGTTTTGGATCAGAAAGAGTTGAATATGAGACAATGGCGTTAATTAGAACTACTTAAGGATTATGACTGTGAATTGCATTACCATCCTGGTAAAGCAAATGTAGCAGTTGATGCCTTAAGTAGAAAAGAATACAGAGGATGTTTGAAAGCGACCAACACCAGAATTGATGTGAGGTCAAGTCTTATTGAAAAGATCAAAGTGGCACAAATGGAAACTTTATTAGAAGAAAATCTTAAAGATGAAGTTATAGTTAAGCAACATCTTCAACTAACTGAAGATGGTCAAGGAGTCAAACTCTTCCAAGGCAGTATTTGGGTGCCAAAGATTGGGGGGGAAATCGGGAGTTACTTTTTGAAGACGCTCACAAGTCCAAATATTCTATGCATCCTGGAAGTACTAAGATGTATAAAGATTTAAAACTACATTATTGGTGGCCAACTATGAAGCTAGATGTGGCACAATGTGTAGAGAAATGTGTAACGTGTTCGTTGGTAAAGGCCGAACATTAACGAACCTATGGGAGTCTACAATCTTTGAAAATTCCTGAATGGAAGTGGGATAAGATTACTATGGATTTTGTGACTTAGTTACCGAAGACGTCGAAAGGTAATGATACCATTTGGGTAATCGTGGATCGTTTAACTAAGAGTGCTCACTTCTTACCAATGAAAGAAGCTTCACCAATAGATAAGCTAGCCAAACTATACATTGATGAAGTGGTGTTAAGACATGGTATACCTGTCTCTATAGTATCAGACCGTGATAGTCGATTTACTTCAAGATTTTGGCAGTCACTACAAGAAGAATTAGGTACGAAAGTAAATCTGAGTACCGCGTATCATCCACAAATGGATGGGCAAAGTGAAAGGACAATCAGACTCTGGAAGACATGCTAAGATCTTGTGTAATTGATTTTGGAGGTAACTGGGATACGCATTTACCGTTAGTGGAATTTGCGTATAATAATAGTTATCATTCAAGTATCGGGATGGCACCTTTCGAAGCTTTATATGGGCGAAAGTGTAGGACTCCAATTTGTTGGTTGGAAGTTAGAGAAAAACATTTTGCTGGTCTCGAAACTTGTGCTGATAAGGTAGGAGATTCGGAAACACTTGAAGGCGGCTCAAGATCGACAAAATAGCTACGCCGATCAGAAAAGAAGACCCAAAGAATTTCAAGTTGGAGAGCGGGTGATGCTAAAGGTATCCTCATGGAAAGACATTATAAGATTTGGGAAACGTGGAAAACTGAGTCCTCGTTTTCTTGGACCTTTCACAATAACCAAGAGAGTAAGACTTCAATCTTATCAATTAGAACTTCCACCATAATTGGAAGGGATCCATAATACTTTCCATGTGTGTTATCTCTGAAAATGCCTAGCTGAAGAAGAGAATGTTATACCAATGTTTGAAATAAAAGTTGACGAGAAGAACCGTTGCGTGGAGGAACTTGAAGCAATTTTGGAAAGAACGACTAAGAAATTAATACATAAGGACGTCGTCATGGTTAAAGTACAATGGAAACATCATAGAGGTGCCAACGTGACTTGGGAAGCTGAAGAGGATATGAAGATATATATCCTCACTTATTTACTTAACTTTGATTTCGAGGACGAAATCATTATCATGTTGGGGAGATTTGTAACACCTTGAATTTCCATTGAGTATATGGTATGTTTTGTTATGGAAAAACCATGTCGTTATTTACGAGTTAGTTAATTTTAGAAATTAACTAACGATTAACGTTAAGTATCGAGAATTGTTTGAGTTTGATATTTTGTTAATGTAAGATTTTATGAAGGGGAGGTTAAGTTATGATTGGAAGTATAGGGTTAAAACTGAAAGTTTTAAAATCTAAGGTATATCTGAGTGAGTTCGGTAAAGTGCAGAAGATATCAAATTTGAATATCTTCTTGAAGTCGGTTTGCAAGTAGGGCGATAAAGGAGAAATCGAGATTCTGTCCAAATTCGTAAGGACTTACTTTTCCCGGTATGTTTCTTCTTTTGGAATTATTAATCACAATCTAACTGGTGATTTCAATCGGTTGTTGAAGAAATTTTTGGTAAAATAGGAACTGCGGTATGATCGATTCCAATCCAACCTCGCGTTGAGTTTATAATCACTGTGAGTTCATTCTAACTTTTGAATTTTATGTACTTGAAATTGAATGATTCCTATGATATAATTGCATAAGTGTTTTGGTAAACATCCGTTGTTATGTAAAGGAATTGGATTGGATTACAGTGGGTTTTCGAAGAAGATAAATCGTAAGTCGGTAAGTTTTCCGGGAAGTACCGGATTATGATTCCGGGAAGTACCGGATTTGTATATCCGACATTGATTTCCGGATTGTTTCTGGATTAAGTTTTCCGGACTATATTTTCCGGACAAGAATACCGGACTTGCTTTACCGGGAGTATCCGAATTCTTATTTTCCGGGTGTCCCCAGATCCATATTTTCCGGGTGGTTTTCTCAGATGGGTGTCCGGACTTATGTTTCCGGTAGTCTTTCCGGATATGAGTTTCGGACACTTAGTCCGGATAGTTTTCCGTTAGTATCCGGTAAACCTAATTTTTCTGGTATAATCCGGTAAACACTAAGTTTTGGCTATGTTCGTATAAAATAATGACTTTCCGGTAGTATCCGAGAAAGGTTGTTTTTCGGTAACTTTCTGATATGAGATATTCCTTGATCATTTTGATTATAACTGTAGCAGTTGAATTTTACGAACATAATGATAACTCAAATCCATGTATGATACGATTTGATATATATATGTTTGATTGTGTATGTACGTATGCTAATAAGGGTAATGGATCCATAGGCACTAACATTATTTGATAACGTGGAATCGACAAGGTAATTGAAATTCCCGTTTTCTATTGAGAAATGAGGAATAGGCATGTTTAATTGTAATCCCATTTCGTATTGTGACGTGCAAACGTGGAATACGCAAGGTAAATTGAAATTCCCGTTTTCTATTGAGAAATGAGGAATATGCATGTTTAATTGTAATTGCCATTTCGTATTGAGACGTGAAAACGTGGAATAAACAAGGTAAATTGAAATTCTCGTTTTCTATTAGGAAATGACTCAAATAAGGATAGACATGTTTAATTGTAATCCCTATTTCCACACCAAGAAATAGGCATGGATTAATTGTAATTTCTTGGGCATGAGCTGAAACCTAGGATCCTCAGTGATTCGTAGTGACGCTCGTAAACATGATACTATGACTTACTTGGTGTTCGTCATACTCATGGAATCGGGTATAATTCCCGTCATCGAAAGATATTATGTGTCCGTTATGGAATTGGCAAAGAGGTTACTTTTATATGCTTTGTTTACAGATTTGGTTTTCAAAGTTTATAAATGTTTTGATTTTAAACTGGATGTTCTCACTAGGCGCAAGCCTAATGTTTCCAATTTAAATTTTCTTACCAGGTGCTAGCACGGGTAGGGATGTGAAGGGATGAGCGGAGAGTGACTCTTGAGTCATAGCTTTTGAAGGTTTAATGGGGAGATTACTTTACATCGAAGATATTTTGGGAGATCCCATAGACAACTTTATAATCTGATCTCGTTTGGATATGATTAGATTAGTAGGTTGTTTATGATATTTCATTTGTAGTTATGAATCTTCGTCACTAATTCTCCATTTGTGAAAGAAAGTTTTTGGAAGATGTAGTTGTAAACCTTGTTTATTTAAGGTTTAACTTTATTCGAGATTTTAGGGTGTTTCATACAGGTACATGTATGTGCTTATTTTACCTTTTTACTTTGAGACTGTTGCCTTATGATGTTTAAATTGTGTGATGTTCCAGTAACCAAGAATGTCAGAAAGGATCTTGAGAAGTAGGTCTGTGCCAGTCGTGGGTACAGTACCAGTTGAGGGAGCATTCCGCGTGGTAGAAGTTCTGGAGGATGGACCGGTGGATCCTCCGAGGCAGGCGGCCACCTATGGGAGGGGTGGAGGCCGTGGTAGGGGGCGGGGAAGAGCACCCCGACGAGCTGCCACCCAGGCAGATGAAACTGTTGTGGTGACTCGAGGTAGGAAGAAGGCGTCAGCTACCCGTCGGGCTAAGAGTATAGGGGTACCTGAGGTGTGTGAGATGTCCTAGCATGAGAGTATCGCCTCTGTGGGAGGAGGAAGCCAGTCAAAAAGTCTGAGGCAAAATCGTAACCAAACATTCGTAACTAAAGAGAAGTTTACTGCTGAGATGGGCAAACTGCAAGAGACACTACAAGCGTTGTTGAATCATCGGACTGGGTCTCCATCGGATGGGCGGACTAAGAGTGGAAATGAGACGAGGACTGAAGCATCTAGCTTACCTCCAACTGAGGTGGGAGATCACTCACAGTTGACCCCGTTTGTGATGGGTGAATCAAAGACACTGAAAAGGTGTACAACTTTCGCGTCATGCAAGCCTCCATCTTTCAGCGGGGAGAGCGACCTGGTCTTGGATCTGAGATGGATTCGTGAGATGGAACTGGCTTTCAACACAAGTAAGTGTGCTGAGGGAGATAAGGCAGTGTTTGTTATGTCTATGCTAAAGGCAGATGCCATCTTCTGGTGGGATGTCGAGACGGGTGGTAAGGGTTCAGAGGTAGCAAAAAGCGACTACTTGAGAGTCATTCACTAAGAGGTTCAAGGCCCAGTTTTGTCCATTGGCGGTAGTAAAGAAGTTGAAAGACGAATTTTTGGGGCTTGAGCAAGGATCGATGACAGTTCAGGAGTACACCTCTAAGTTCATCGAGAAGGCACGATTTGCAGAGGTATACGTGCCTACCGAGGAAAGGCGTATTGAGAGGTATATTTGGAGGCTGAAGAGCAGTGTGAGGGAGCTTGTGCAAAACCGTGGCCCCGTGACCTTTCAGGCAACTGTCGATGTGGCGGAGTTAACTGAGAAGGAGAAGAATCGACAAATGTTGGAAATAAATGTGGATAAGAGAAAATGGGAAGGACCTGTTCGGGATTTGAAAAGGTCCAAGACCTCTAAACCCGAGATGTGGGTGGGACCGAGGTTCAGTGAGAGACCGTGTGCAAAATGCAACAGAGTGCATCGCGGGGAATGTTCTTTTTAACATGATGGTTATTACAAGTGTGGAAAGTTGGGGTACATAGCATGAGAGTGTCCTAACCCTAGGGCTTGCTACCTGTGTGGTTCTCCCGATCATATTAAACCTGACTGTCCGCAGTTGAGGAAGGGGTCTTCGGGTGGTTTTGGTGGGGGTCAATGAGGAAGGGGTGGAAAAAGGAAGGTGGATCCAGCTCGAGCAAAAGCATGTGCTTTTCATATGTCAGCGGAGGAGGCGGTTGATGTACCGGATGTGGTGACATGTACCTTTCTTGTTATTTGACTCGGGTGAAAACCGTTCGTTTGCAACGCCAATTTTTGCTCGGTGTCTGCATGTTAAACCCAATCGGTTAGAGTGTGGGTTTGAAGTAGAGATTGTGGATGATAGTCGGGTGTTGGTGGGGGATGTGTATGAGGGGTGTAGTATTGAAGTAGAGGGTCACTCTTTTCCCTTGCGGTTGTACCCAATGGGTATGGGAGAGCTTGACATTGTTGTGGGGATGGATTGGTTGGCGTGCTAACATCGTGTGAAATAAGAAGATGATACGTATCACGTTTCCTGATAAGTCTGAGGTGGTAATCTATGGGGATATGCGTAAGCGTACTGTTGGATATAGTGTCCAGAGTCATTAACTATTGGTAATATTTCTAATAATAGCATGGTCCTTTTGGGTTGCCCTTAAGACCCAAATAACAATCAGAAGAATGAAAGGGAGTTAAAGTAGTTAGTTTATTAATTTGTCATTTGATGATAAATTAATTATAAGCTACAATATAATTAATTGGATTAATTATAGGGACTAAATGATAATTGGTTAAAAGAGTTTTTTAACAAGCTTATCGTTTCAAGGGGGCTAGGTGTAAATAAGGGGATTATAAATAAACTACTAGGGATCAAACCCTAATGAGTTTTTTGATCAATCTCTCTCTCTCTATTGAGGTCGTAACCTCCCCTCTCCTCCCTCCCAAAATCGTGAACCCTAAATAAGGGTTTAGGGTTTAAAGCTTCAATCTTGATTGTTGGTTTGGTGTTCTTAAGTGTGAGCCACTAGAGGGATTCACACTATTGATCCTTGACATCCAAGAAGCAAGAACAAGGTTAATTCATCTTTGTGTTTTCGACAATCACAAGAAACAAGTGTTCTTGATTCTTTCTATTGTAGTTAATCATCTAGAACGTATGCATCTTTATAAGTTGTTTGTTTGTATTGCCATGGATGATTCAATTCTAAATATGCTTCCGTTTCCTGTATCATGTGGTAGTACGGTTTAACAAAACCTTTCAGTGGTATCAGAGCCAAAGTTCTTAGATTTTAGCTCAATAGCTTAAAAATTCGTATTGAATTTTCTGGAAAACGCAACGAGCTGTTTTATCTATTCCCGGAGTTTGGACCGTCGGATCGTCGCGGTTTTTGGACAGTAGTTTCACGACATTCTGTTTTACCTTATGGACGGTTGGATTAATCGTTTGAGGTCCAGAAGGCACCTGTTTTATTTTAGACATAGTGCAGTAAGTTTGTGGCCATTGAATTGCTTAATCCCTAAGTTAGGGTTTCATGGTCATAACCTCAAAAGCTATAATTTTGGAAACTGAAAAAAATTCTTGCTTGCATGAAAAAGTTTCTATTTTTAGCGATTAAAGTTTTATTGGTATCCCTAAAGGGTATAGGGTAGTAGTCGTTTTTTTATGCATGTTATACCATAATTGTGTATGGCGTAGTAGTCGTTTTATTTTTGCATGTTACACCATAATTATGTATGGCTAGTTTCCTAACTTGCCTAAGGAAAAACACATCAATAATAAGCTTTGGAAAATATTGAATGGATAATCTTAAATTGAATAGATAATCCTAATTATGTATGGCTAGTTTCCTAACTTAAATACACTTACAATAAGCAAATATATTCAAGTTTGAATAAATATTGTAAGATAAACATTGACATTATTTATATAGTGAACATAATTTATATGTCAAATATTCACATTAATTATTAGCATGTGTCCTCACATGTTTAATTGGAATCAAATATGGAAACAATTATATTAATTGTTAAATATGTGCTCACATGGTTAATTAGAATTAATTGGATAATCATAATTTTAAATTGTTTAAAATTCTATTCAAATTTTTATATATATATTAGACCTCAATTATATATATATGATTAAATAATACATTGATAGTCAAACCGAGACTAGGCGTACTCACTATAAACACTCTAAGGGGGTTTAAGGAGGTTACCTATAATATGGTTACCGAATGAGTCAAGGGTTTTTAAAACGCCATGCGTTACCAAACTCACCGCCTCTTGTGTGGACTAGTGGAATTACCGAAAAGGTTTGATAGGTCAATGTGACAAGTTAAAAGTATTAACTATGAAGTATAAAACGAAAACCCCGTTTTAGATATACTAAGAAATGTGAAAGTCGTATGCTACCCATGATGAAGAACACACATAATCTTATAGTTTGTTAACGGAGCGTGTGCGGTTTGCCGGCACGTTAATGTGAAACTATAGTTGAAAATGATGTGGCGCTCGTGATTCTCAAGCGTACTTGAGCCGAGGGGTCCATGTGTTTTTCCATGGTCGATTCACTATCTTGTTTGTGATCCTCGGCATCCCAGTCACAAAAGGAAGATAAGCATAATCGAGATTAACATGCCATTGACATAAGTCAATGAATCTCAAAAGACCTAGGAGTTTCATAGTGAATGAAATTAACAAATAGCATTTGTTTACCTAAAATAACCTTGTGATGTGATTACGGCATCCCTTTTCACATCATAAGATAAAATATGGATCCTAGCCTTGTTAAATATTTTGGATAATTATTTTTAAGGGTTGAATATCAAACTAACAAAAATTAAAACTATATCCACAGATGGCTGAAAATATTCCTCCTCCTCCTCCTACTCACTCAACATCCAACCTTACGTTACTCTCTATCCTAAGTAAAGATAAGCTGACTGGGCCAAATTACTTGGATTGGATTCGTGCCTTGAGAATTGCCTTGAGGTACGAAAACAAAGAGTATTTGCTCGACGAGGATCTTCCTATACTTAATGATGATGCAAGCCCTGAAGCAGTAACTGAATACAATAAGCAATTCGCGGAATCCACAAAAGTCGCGTGTCTCATGTTGGCGTCCATGTCCCTGGAACTTCAAAAGAGTTTCGAGAACATGGGGCGTTTGAACTAAATGAGCAGCTTCGTGAAATGTTTCAGGAGCAAGCGAGGCAAGAAAGGTTTCAAGTCGTAAAATCGCTTATGGAATGTAAGCAACAGGACGGTGCCCCTGTATGTGCGCATGTGCAAAAGATGAAAGCGTACATTGACAGGTTAGGCAATCTAGGTGTCGATTTCCCAAGAGAGCTTGCCATTGATATGGTGCTAAACTCTCTTAGTGGGGCATATAAACAGTTCATAGTAAACTTCAATATGAACAATATGGACAAGACCTTGATGGAACTTCATGGCATGTTGAGATCTACTGAAGCAAGTATGGGTAAGACCCAAATTGCTCACTCAACTGCTCCCGTCCTGGCCATTAGGGAAGGTGGTTGTAAGAAGAAGAAAGTTTCTCATCCCAAAGGGAATGGAAAGGCTAAAGTTGTTCCTCGCAACAAAGGCCTTAAGAGAAAAATTGATTCTTCTGACATACCACCCACAAGTGACCCTAAAGAGGCCATATGCTTTTACTGTCAAGAAAGGGGCCATTGGAAGAGAAGCTGCCCAAAATATCTGGAGGTCTTGAAAATGAACAAGGTCAAAGGGTGTGGCACCTCAGGTGTTTTTACAATTGAACTCCATAGTACTTCGATTTCTAACTCTTGGGTCCTTGATACGGGATGTGGTACTCACATTTGCTCTAATTTCCAGGGACTAAAGGAAAGTAGAACGTTGAAGATTGGGGAGCTGAATCTGATCATGGGAAACAGGATGACTGCCGATGTTACCAAGATTGGAGATTTTGAGCTCATGCTTAGTAGTGGTTTTTCAATAAAGTTATTAGATTGTTGCTACTCGCCAGAAATGGCTCGAAACATTATTTCTTTTCATGCATTGTACAAGGATGGTTTTGAATTTCAATTTGATAATAATGATGGTTGCATTTTGGTTTATAAACATGGTTGTTTTTATTTTAAAGCCTCTCCTTGTAATGGTGTGTATGAAAGCGTGATTTGTGTTGGTAGAAATAATAATAACTTAACTCTAAATGTTGGTTCCTCCAATAGTGAATTGGATAAATCATCGTTATGGCATCATCGTCTTGGCCACATAAACAAGAAACGCATTGCCAAGCTCCAATCGGACGGGGTCTTGGAACCATTTGACTCAAAGTCTGATGAAGTATGCGAGTCTTGTTTACTTGGCAAGATGACGAAAGCACCTTTCAACGGAAAAATGGAAAGGGGTAAGGATCTGTTGGACTTAATCCACACAGATGTATGTGGACCATTCAGATCTGCCACAAGAAACGGTGAAAGATACTTTGTTACCTTTACTGACGATTTCAGTAGATATGGATTTATCTATCTAATGAAAAACAAATCGGACACCTTTGAAGTGTTCAAAGGATTCAAAAACGAAGTAGAAAACCAACTGGGCAAGAAGATCAAGATGCTCCGATCCGACAGGGGTGGAGAATACTTGAGTCATGAATTCTACGACTATCTAAGGGATTGTGGAATAGTTTCGCAATTATCTCCTCCCAGAACACCACAACTCAATGGTGTTGCTGAGAGAAGAAATCGAACGCTACTTGATATGGTTCGGTCCATGATGAGTCGTGCTACACGTCCATTATCGTTCTGGGGCTATGCCTTAGAAACTGCAGCTCATATCTTAAACCTCGTTCCAACTAAGAAGGTTGCAAAGACACCTCTGAAGTGTGGACTGGGACTCGTCCCTCGTTAGCACATATAAAGGTCTGGGGTTGTGAAGTCTTCGTTCGGCGCGAAACTAACGACAAGCTAGAACCTAGAGCAGAGAAGTGTCGGTTCATTGGTTATCCCTACAAATCCTTTGGATATATATATTTTACAAACCTTCTGAGAACAAAGTGTTTGTAGCTAGAAGGGGAGTCTTCCAAGAAAGGGAACTCATTTCCAAAGAGGATAGTGGGAGCAGTATTGATCTTGAAGAAATTCAAGAAACAACCAATGATGAACCTATAGTTTACACTAGCCCTCAACATGAGGTTGAACCACCTGTTGAGGAAACTGACATACCTCCACCACCTCTTCGCAGAACTAGTAGAGATAGTAGAGCTAATCAATCTCCTGATTTTTATTATGGTTTTCATATTACAAAGGAAGGAGATACACTAGTCAATGATAAAACATTTGATAGTGCGGATGAGCCATCCAACTACAAGGAAGCGATGGCAGGCCCTGAGGCTGCCAAGTGGAAAGAGGCCATGGAGAGCGAGATTCAATCTATGTACGATAACCAAGTTTGGAAATTGGTTGATCATGCACCAGGTCGCAAGACAGTTGGGTGTAAGTGGATCTTCAAAAAGAAGACCGACATGGATGGGAATGTGCACACATTCAAGGCTAGACTGGTTGCAAAAGGTTACACTCAAACTCAAGGAATTGATTATGATGAAACCTTCTCACCAGTGGCAAAGATTAAGTCTATCGGGATATTGCTTGCCATAGCTGCATTTCATGACTATGAAGTATGGCAAATGGATGGAAAAAAACCACTTTCCTCAATGGGAAACTTGATGAGGATGTGTATATGGCACAACCTGAAGGTTTTGTACATACCGAGTATCCAGATAAAGTGTGTAAGCTTGAAAGATCCATTTATGGACTTAAACAAGCGTCTCGTAGCTGGAATCTTTGTTTTCGTGAAAAGGTCAAGGAATTTGGATTTTCTCGAAGCAAAGATGAGTCATGCGTATATGTTAAGGCTAGTGGGAGTAATGTTGTATTTCTTGTCTTGTATGTTGATGACATACTACTCATAGGAAACAATATTCCGATGTTGCAAGATGTAAAGGTCTGGCTCGGGAAATGTTTCGCTATGAAAGATTTGGGAAATGCAGCATACATACTTGGAATAAGAATTTATCGAGATAGAACCAAGCGTTTAATTAGACTTAGCCAAAGTACATACTTGGATAAGATATTGAAGAAATTCAATATGAGTGAATCCAAGAAAGGGTATTTGCCCATGCAACATGGCATAAGATTGAGAAAAGATCAATTTCCCAGCACTAGTAAAGAACTGGACAGAATGAGTCGAATTACATATGCATCTGCTATAGGATCGATCATGTATGCCATGACATGTACTAGACCTGATGTCTCATTTGCTTTAAGCATGGTGAGTAGAGTATCGACTGAAGAGAATCCGGCGGATCCTTTCACGAAAGCATTAACTCGACCCAAACATGAGTATCATACTGAAGCCATAGGTGTTAGAATTATCAATATACCTTGAATGTTCTAGTTGTTAGTTTGATGTATTAAAAACGTAATAAAATTGTATTTGATTTGGAGATTATTATATGGAGATTATAATATATGCTGGATTGCGTCCATTTACATTTAATTTATTATTGTTTCGTTTTGCATGTTTAGAACCAACTTCCTGAGTATTAATTTACTTAAACCTCCACAGTCAGTCACACTCCTGGAAGTAAGTAGTGATTCAAGACTGTCATGGAGTGTTGGAAGCATAGAGAATGCAACTGACACTCATGAGTACCTAATGGTGATTTGGGTATTGGAACGACCCGCACTCAAAAGTTTACTTCATGGATTAAGTCAGAGTAATTTTGAGATGATAATATTTTATGTTCTTCAAACAGAGATGCATAGAGTTTTGCTCTAGGATTCTGTTATGCTTTGGTGTGCTCCAACGCTGACCGTGACTGGCAGTTATACAGGGTATGTCCATGTATAATATGATGAATAGAAATGAACTGTGTAGTCAAAGTTTATTTGTTCCTTCTGCCTAAACAGGAGAAGCGATATCCATGGGCCCCTCGATGATTTTGTGTTGACACTAAGTGTTTGGCCAAACCCTGACTAGAATTGATGTGTTCAATTGAGTAGTCTGATGAATTCAACACATATCGGAAATCGGGAAACATGATCTTGATCCATGAGATAGACATTTATCCATGTCTCAGGTTCATATGATATCTTGTAGAACAAAGGAACATTAAATCACTTATCTTAGGACCGAATCTTTATCAGAGTTCGGCAGCTGCATTGGATGGCTTGCTCTCTGCTGATTATTTGAAAGCGTTAAACCAAATAGAGTTAATAACTTGTCCAAGTGGGAGACTGTTGGATATAGTGTCCAGAGTCATTAACTATTGGTAATATTTCTAATAATAGCAGGGTCCTTTTGGGTTGCCCTTAAGACCCAAATAACAATCAGAAGAATGAAAGGGAGTTAAAGTAGTTAGTTTATTAATTTGTCATTTGATGATAAATTAATTATAAACTACAATATAATTAATTGGATTAATTATAGGGACTAAATGATAATTGGTTAATAGAGTTTTTTAACAAGCTTATCGTTTCAAGGGGGCTAGGTGTAAATAAGGGGATTATAAATAAACTACTAGGGATCAAACCCTAATGAGTTTTTTGATCAATCTCTCTCTCTCTATTGAGGTCGTAACCTCCCCTCTCCTCCCTCCCAAAATCGTGAACCCTAAATAAGGGTTTAGGGTTTAAAGCTTCAATCTTGATTGTTGGTTTGGTGTTCTTAAGTGTGAGCCACTAGAGGGATTCACACTATTGATCCTTGACATCCAAGAAGCAAGAACAAGGTTAATTCATCTTTGTGTTTTCGACAATCACAAGAAACAAGTAAGTGTTCTTGATTCTTTCTATTGTAGTTAATCATCTAGAACGTATGCATCTTTATAAGTTGTTTGTTTGTATTGCCATGGATGATTCAATTCTAAATATGCTTCCGTTGGCTATATCATGTGGTAGTACGGTTTAACAAAACCTTTCACGTACGTCCTGCCTTATCTCGGTGATGAACATTGTTTAGAGAAGGGGTGTCAGGGGTTTCTAGCGTATGTGTTACACGCTAAGAACGAGAAGAAAGGAATAGAGGATGTTCCTCTCGTGAGTGAGTTTCCAGAGGTATTTCCGGATGACTTGACGGGTGTACCCCCGGATCGTCAAGTCGAGTTTAGGATCGATTTGATGCCTGGAGCGGGACCAATAGCACGTGCACTTTACCGGTTGGCACCGACGGAGATAAAGGAAATGATGACGCAATTGCAAGAGTTGCTGAACAAGGGATTTATACGCCCTAGTTCATCACCTTGGGGAGCGCTAGTACTTTTTGTCAAGAAGAAAGATGGGTCTATGCGGATGTGCATAGATTACCGCGAGCTTAACAAGGTGATCGTCAAGAATAAGTACCCGCTTTCGAGGATCGACGATTTGTTTGATCAGTTTCAAGGGGCAAGTTTCTTCTTGAAGATAAATTTGAGATCCGGATATCACCAGTTGAGGGTGAGCGAAGAAGATGTGCCTAAGACGACTTTTCGCACGAGGTACGGGCATTACGAGTTTCTAGTCATGCCTTTTGGATTGACCAATGCTCCGGCGGTATTCATGAACTTGATGAACTGGGTGTGTAGTGCGCTGCTTGATAAGTGTGTGATTGTGTTCATAGATGATATCCTCGTCTATTCTCGATCTCAGGGTGAGCACGAAGAGCATCTTCGTATAGTGTTGGATCTGTTGCGACAAGGGAAGTTGTTTGCTAAATTCTCCAAGTGTGAGTTTTGGCTCAGAGAAGTCCAATTTTTGGGACATGTGGTGTCGGGAGAAGGTATCAAGGTGGACTCGGCCAAGGTGGAGGCCATTAGAGGATGGGAGCCACCGAGATCACCCTCGGAGGTGAGGAGTTTCCTTGGTTTAGCGGGCTACTATCGGAAGTTCATTCAGGACTTTTCTCGAATAGCTACGCCTTTGACCGCTTTGACCAAGAAGAGTGCTAAGTTCGAGTGGACAAAGGCTCAAGAAGCAGCATTCAGTAAGTTGAAGGACAAACTGAGTAGCGCACCGATTTTATCTTTGCCTAGTGGGACAGAAGGATTTGTAATCTACAACGATGCATCCAAGTTGGGGTTAGGGTGCATACTGATGCAGGGTGGGAAGGTGATTGCTTATGCATCCCGTCAGTTAAAGGAGCATGAGAAGAACTACCCTACTCATGATATGGAGTTAGCGGCGGTGGTTTTGGCACTAAAGATATGGAGACACTATCTTTGTGGAGTTAAGTGTCAGATCTACTCCGATCATACGAGCCTCAAGCACTTATTCGACCAGAAGGATCTAAATATGAGGCAGAGACGTTGGGTGGAATTTTTAAGTGATTATGATTGAGAGATCCTTTACCATCTGGGTAAAGCGAACGTCGTGGCCGACGCCTTGAGTCGGAAGGAAAGAAGAGAGCCAAATAAAGTTGTAGCATTTCGAATTGATGTAACTTCTAATCTCCTAAAAGAAATTAAGAAGTTCCAAGATGAAGCTCTTTGATGATTGCGTGGAATACACCTACAGACGTGTGCTAATAGAACCAATAAGCAAGTATACTTACGTGGAGCTATGTCGTCTATCAAGTAATAAAGTGGTAAAATACCGATTATCGTCCCACAGAGATTGGAGTTAAAATTGCTATTAAAGTATTATGAAAGAAATGATTTCCGATGACGATTTGGAAGAAAATATTTGTTTGATTGAGTTGATGATTATCACAGGTTGAAATAAATAGTAATAAAAGAGAAGCAAGGGTGTAAGACTTGTGATGATACGTTAAACCAAATTCCAGCAGACTAATGCTACAGAACTGCTGCAACAATGGATGCTACAGGAATGCTGCAACATGAAAGTGACAACAACTAGTTTTATTATCTATTTTAAGACACGTTCCTCTCGGACTCTCACCATCCTATGATTCCAGTAGCAGTAAGCAATCTCATCTCTGAGCAGAACCTAAGGTAAAGGAATGATGGAATGGAGTTCTCAAAATATACGGCGAAACAAACTCTCTTTGTTAAAAGTTACTCTCTCGATATAACCCCGTACCTCCCAAGTTTATGTAATCCTAAGTAGCTTATCTCTAAGTCTACTCCATTTTAACCCATTGAAAAAGTGACAACTTATCAAGAATGAATCATTTTAGAAAACAAAAGTAACAACTCTCGTTGCAAGTAACTCTCTCGATATAACCCCTTATGTCATCCAAATTGACGTGCTATTCAATGGCCTATCTCTAGGTCCATGACACTTTAACGCTATCAAAGTGATCAATTTGTCAAGGGGTTGTATTATCTTGATAGAACTTGGGTCGGAATAATAAAATGTCGTTTTTGCCACAAAAATGCCTACTTTCCTTTGGTTAACATATCACCCTTTGCCTCACACCCAAGATTTTATGCTTAGCTACTCATGACAATAAATAAAAGAAAGCAAATGTAAAAGACTTGGAAAGTAAACATGATGCTTGAAAAGTAAATGACTTTGAAACGTAAATGGCTATAACTAAAATGACAAGAAATAAATTGCAAGTAAGTAAATGACAAGAATGTAAAGCGGAAAGTAAGTGAAACAATGTAAAGTACTGAAATGAAGTGCTAAAATTTAAAGACGTAAAGTAAATGACATGATTAACGATGAAAAACGGATTTAAAGAAAGCAATTTAAAATGCCCAGTTCAGTGCTGCAGAGATGTTGCAAGCATTCATCTGGGTAGAAAAGGATTTAAAGCTTGAAATGAAGAACAATAAAGACAAGAATATTCTGAAGATGATTGGAATTAAAGAGGGGAATTGGTGCTGATTAAGATTCAGCCCAAGTGGTGTACATATTAAATGACCCTAAGACCTCTATTTATAGTACAAATAGAGGGACCAAAAGTCTAACAAGTGACTAAATCCATTAAGTTACAATAACTAAGTTAAGCATAAGCAACTAGAAAGTACACAAAAGACTTAAGTTACAACTAGAGTGTTCAAATCAGCTGATACAATGGAAGGACTAATGGACAAAAGAAATGCTATTTCCACTCCAAACTAAGCATCTTCCAATTCCCCCTCTCAAAAGCGTCAGATCCATGCTCCAGAAATGCTGCAGCATGACCTGTGATAAAAAAGGATTTGCAAATTGAAACTAAAATTAGCCATTCATCTTAGATAACACAAGTAAATCACAAACCTTAGCTCCAACGTAATAAAAGAGAAAAGAAGTGAAAAGATGACTCAAGTTGGGATTTTAAAGTGCAAAATTCTATAAAAAGACTAAAAAGGAAGTGCTTAAGTACTCAAAATTGAACATTTATCACTCTTGAAGAAGAAAGATTGAAAAGTGAGAGGATCGTCGGTTATGTGGCATCCTTGGAGTGTAATTGTTAGGTCTCACGTTAGTGGAATAGAAGTATAGGGACTATTCTTGACAATTCTTGTAAATACCTTTAGGGTATAAATACTTTTGTTAATCCTAGGTTTAGGGTTAATGATCATATTTGCTTATCACAATTTACCATTGTACGACTACAGCCTAAACACTTTCTGTTCATGAATGACAAGTGAGATTTATGACTGATTATGCTATATTGTGTTGATTCATTGTGATTGAATTGTTAATCTGGGATCCACAATTGGTATCAGAGCAGAAAGACGATTGATTCAAAGGTAATATTCTTATTCTGATCATTCAAGTTTTAGTCGACTATTTCATCCAAAAAGTTTTTTCTTTGCTTTGATTTTAGTGTAAAAACTTGAAATTGAGGCTTGAAAAATCATCTTTGTTGTGTTTATGAAATCATATCAAGTTTTGAGCTGTTTTGGTTAAGCATAAAATCATCAATTTTTGAGTTTTTGGTTTCTGGGTTTCATACTCTCTGTTCTTGATAAAACTCAATTTTGCATCAAAAAGTGCTTGATTAATCGATTTGGTTAGTTGTTTTTGCATTCCCTACTTGCTTGTTTTGGTTCTAAAGTGATTGCAAAAAAATTCCGAGTCAAAAGAGGTGCAGATTCGATTTCGAGGTAAGTTTTCCAGTGTTTGAATACGGAACTGTTCTTGAGTTCCGGTACTAGTTGATTTCCGGATCCTATAGATTGCGGATCCCACATTGTACCGGATCACAAGTTTCGGTACCTACACTTCCGGTATCTAAATCCGGATCCGGTACTTCGATTACTTACACTCCAAATTTATTCCGAATCTCTTAGTTTCGGTTCTTGCATACCGGATCTCTTAATTCTGGTACTTGCATTCCGGATCTCTTAATTCCGGTACTTGATTCCGAATCACATAATTCCGAAACTTGCATTCCGGATCATCTATTCTGGAACTATTCCTTTGCACACTTAATTTTTCTTTCAGTTTCTGTTTGGTTCTATTTTTCCAGTGTTCTTGTCTGTTTATTCCTGATCCCTTATAGGAATTGCGTTAGGTTATCACTCCCTTAGGATTTCGCGTTAGTTGTGCGTTAGTTTGTGCGTTAGATCACTCATTACCTTTGAATCATACCACTCGTCTTACGATCACACAAGTTCTCACAATGAATGCTCAAGACGCATTAGCTATCGGATCGGAACTCAAGCCTCCGATCTTGTACTGCGGGGAGTATAATGTCTGGAGAGATAAGTTATGTGATTCATCGAGACCAAGCCGCTATATGAAGAAATTATTCGATCGATGACGGAAGGTCCTACTACTCCACCATTGATGGACGTCCCTGCACAAGAAGGTGGACCTCCAGCCCATAAGGTGCCCAAACCATACGACAAGTTGACGGTTGAAGAAAAGCGGAAAGCCGATGGAGATAAGCTGGCGAAGACTTATCTAGTATATAGTCTTCCCAACAATATCTACTGCAGTATTGACAGTTACAAGGACACAGCTAAAGGTATGTGGGACCAACTTGCGAAGATCATTCAAGGCAGTCGTGAAGGTAATCAGATAAAGATAACCAACTGCCTCACCCGCTACGAATCCTTTAAAGCTAAACGAGGGGAATCACTCACTGAAACCTACGAGCGTTTCTGCACACTCCTCAACGATCTGCATAAGAACAACATCTTCAAGTCGAACCTCGAGTGCAACATCAAGTTTCTCAACAACCTTCAACCTGAATGGAAGGGATTTGTTCTACACGTCTGTCACAACCGATCATTAGAGAGTGTTCCGCTGCATGAGCTCTACGAGATGTTGCTCCAAGATGAAGATGATGTACGTGAGCTGATGGGAGATCCAAAGTCTAGTGAAAAGACGAAAAAAGATCCTCTTGCTCTCATGTCTCACAAGAAAGAAAAGCAAGCACAACACAGTTCATATAAAGAGGAAGTGCCAAGTAAATCTGAACACGAAGATGACGAACCTGAAAGTGATTCTGATCCCGAGCTCGACAGTATCAAGAAAGCCGTTGCCTTGCTGTCCCGGGAGTACGCTAGGAAAAAGTTCTTCAAGAAGCCAACCAACAACAACCAACGATACTCCACAAACACAAAGTGTCAGGATTATCGAGACAAGAACGAAGGTAAGCGCAAGTCTAATGATGGAAGAAATAGGAACGATGACGGGAAGCGATCTGAAGGAAAATCTGATGAACGAGCGGATGATGAACCAGTAAAATGCTACAACTGCGGAAGGCGAGGTCACTTCGCCAAAGACTGCCGGAAACCTGTAGTACGCAATGCTGAGTACTACAAGAACAAGATGCTTCTATCAAGGCAGAAAGAAGCGGGCAAAGCGCTGCTGGTGGAGGATGATCATTGGCTTCTACATAATGATGAAGAGAACGACGACGAGGAAGCTCATATGTGCTATACTGGCCTCAATCCTGAAGAATCCGACTCTGAGGATGACTCTTCCGGAGAAAAGAAAGACAAAAACGAGTGCCAGGTATGTAGTTCCTCCAATGCTGACTTAATTAATTAGATGCAAGTAATGGTGCGTACCTTAGATGCCTTCAAACTCAAGTTTAAAACCAAAGACGCCCATATCTCTAAGCTAGAAGCCGAAGCTAAGATTAAATACGATACCATAGGCAAGATAGCTATTGAAAAGGCTGAGGACAAATGTGTGATAGAAAACTATCAAACTGAGTGCTCGGCCATTTCAAAGAGAGCTGAAATCCTTGAGACTCAAATATCTGAATTTACACAAAAGTTAGAAAAGTCTTAGGAGGAGTATTCTAAGAGCATTGTAATTCAAGAGAATGTTCAAAAAGAGAATGGGTTGTTGACCACTAAGCTTAAGGATCTTGAATCCAAACTTTACAAACTTGGTCAATCTGAACAAACCATCCACTTGAACAAACCAAAGGAGTTCAAATATTACAACTCACAATGGGGACTCGGATATGATAATCCGTGTTACCTAAAGAAAATCTTGTCTAAGGTTCCCACTCTTTATGAATTCAATTTCATGGGCCTAGATAAGAAATGTCCTGAGTACATGATAAAGTGGACTAAGCCATCCTCGGAAGATGAGGAGAAAGAGGATATTAAGCGAAAAACAGGTATTCCTCTACAAAAAATAGAGGCTAAACCTAAAACTGATACTCCTAATTCTGAAAATAACACAAAATCGGAAGATGAGCCGCCTAGGAAAAACATAAATGTACAAATACCTTTCGTGTACGAAATGCTTAATGCGTCATATTTAAAGAGCAAAATTCCTTATCTCTCCAACGATTACTTCGACATCTGTTCGCTTGCCAAAACGGTTGAAACTCCGGTTCCCGTTACGACAACACCAGATGTAGATTCTAACGAGAAATCAAAGTTCAAACGTTATGTTCCACCTCTGATTTTGGAAAACATCATTTTCAAACTTAAAGAATCGATTGCGAGAGATAAGGTCATTTATGAAACCGAAAGGATTGTACTGTTAGCTACTATTGATAAGCTCAAAAAGAACAAACCCGAGACATTACCCGAATCTGAAAGAGTGACTTATCGAACCGGGATTTCTAAGTTGACTTCTCAACTGTCCGCTTTGGCGACAAAAGCTTTAACGCTGAGAATGGCTAAGGACAATCCAGTGGATACTCCAATGACGCCTGTCACTCCTGAAACAATCTCGTTTGACTTCGTCCGATTTATTCGGATAGTTCCTCGTGTAAAGCTTTTATAAAAGTGTCTGATGACACAAATGATTCAGATTTGAGCTTTAAAGATAAAGGTAAGGCGATTCAACCCGATTCTGTTCAAAAGAATCTTTTGCCAGTTTTGATAATCCCTTTGCGGATAACTCCTCGTCCGACTCTGATGGCGAAACCCCACTTGACTCTGCACGAAGGTTTTCTGAGTTTATGAATTTCTCTGCTTGTCATGATGATGAATTTTCTAAGATTGATTTTGCTCCAAAGCTTGCCAGTCACACTCAATTCTTAGAAAAAATGCCCACACCGGTTAATTTTGAAAATGGTGAATGTTCTAATTCTAAAACCGTTTCTGCGACCATTTCAAAATCTAAATCTAAACGTCGGTCAAAGAAACGTGCTAAAACCGGTAAGAGCTCTTCCAAACAACCAGTTTATTCAAGCTCCTCTGACAATAACTCTAATGTAATTTCAGATAGAACGGGTCGGGGGAAAGCAGTTCGGAGAGAGTGGGTAAAGAAGAAGTCTAAGTTACAACCTGAGAAGACCAAGTCATTTACTCCTTTTTCGCTTATTAGGAAAAATAACAACAATCATGGTTTTGGTTTAAATAACTCTGTTGAACATGGTTCTAAATTTCCAGTTAAACTTGATAATGTTCAACAATTGATTGAACTTTCGCGTGATTATGTTTGTTGTTCTTTATGTGGAGTGAATGATTTGATTGTGTCTAGAAATGCATCTGATTGGTTTGGTACATATCATGTCTTTAATTCTAATGCTTCTCGTAAATCCAATCGAAAAAGACCCAGATCTAAACGGGTCTCAAACAAAGGTGTTGCACCTAACACCCAAGGACCCATTTACAGATAGGTACCTAAACAACCTTAACTTTGTTTTGCAGCCCGAACATGTGTGGTTTTAAGACTCCGGATGCTCCAAAAACATGACTGGTAAACGGGAGCTACTCACCAACTTCAAGGAGAAGTATTGTGGTGATGTTCATTTCGGAAATGACAACATGGCCCCAATCATGGGCTACGGCGACCTCGTTCAGGACAACCTCACCATCAAGTGTGTGTCCTGCGTCGAAGGCCTTGGTCACAACCTCTTCAGCATTGGCCAATTTTGCGACAAGAATCTTGAAGTCCGATTCAAGGAAAAATGGTGCAGTATTCGTGACGATGATGGAACGGAGATCCCCGCTGGTACTCGCAGGACGAACCTCTACACCATCAATCTTGCCGCTGTGAAACCGACAAAGTCGTATGCCTTCTTTCCAAAGCCACTACTCAACAGAACTGGTTGTGGCATCGACGACTCTCGCATTTGAACTTCAAGAATATCAACAAGCTGGTGTTGGGTGGACTTGTCAAGGGTATGCCAGAATTCAAGTTTGCAAAAGAACATCTATGCTCCACATGCGAGATGGGCAAGATGAAGAAGGTTTCACCCAAGCTGAAGTCGGTTCCAAGCACGTCAAGACCTTTAGAGCTGATCCACATGGATCTCTGCGGCCCAATGCGCGTACAAAGCATAAGCTACAAGAAGTATGTATTGGTGATGGTGGAAGACTTCTCACGATACACTTGGGTCAAGTTCCTCCGTTCGAAGGACGAGACTCCTGGTGTCATTGTCAACCACCTGAAAGGAGTCCAGAACAACCTGCAGCTGACCGTCATCGCGATTCGCACGGATAACGGAACCGAGTTCAAGAATCGCATTATCAATGATTTTCTCACATCAGCTAGAATTTCACACAACTTCTCGGCAGCCAGGACACCACAACAGAACGGCGTGGTGGAACAACGCAACCGCACTTTAGTGGAAACGGCACGCACCATGCTGACTCACTTTAGTGGAAACGGCGTGCTACACACAGAATAGGTCCATCATCCACAAGCGCTTCAACAAGATGCCATACGAGGTCATCAACAAACGCACCCCCAACATCAGCTACTTTAACGCGTTCGGGTGCAAGTGCTTCGTGCTGAACGATAAGGATGATCTCGGCAAGCTCAAGCCGAAGGCGGACGAAGGAATTTTCATCTGCTATTCAACCCCTTCCAAAGCATACCGAGTCTACAACAAGAGGACTAAGAGCGTTAATGAGAGTATAAATGTGACCTTCGACGAATTGGTCGATTTGGTTTCTGAACGTAACAGTTCAGAACCCGTGCTTACTGGAGTGCTGGCTTCCGATCACTCCAGATCGGAACCCAAGCACACGACAGTAGATCCTTCGTCGTCCAATACGTCGAAATCACAACCATCCGAGTTAGATCTACTGTTTGAAAAAATTTATAATGATTTTTATCTACCCCCTGTATCTTCTGATGCTTCTTTGAATGCAGATGGAGCTGTAGTGGTGTCGAGTCACATTTTTGGTCCACCACTTACCCCCAACACTACATCTTCGGAGGTCTCGCCCTCTTCACCTGTGAACGAGACGACGCCATCATCAAGTACAGCAACGGTGACCGCGACTCCATCCCCGGTGATTTAACCCACTCCGTCTTCCCCCGGTACAAGAAACAGTACTGACGCAACTGCTGAATCTTCGTCAACCGCTGTTGTTTCCCAACCTGCGGCCGCCGCACGCTTACATCCGGTTCCATCCCTTGAAGTAGTTCAGAACATACCCTTAGGGTCCTACATCGATGCTGACAATTCACAACCCCTTTCAGACCCGCTACCTCACACGCAGAAGTGGACTCGAGCGCACCCACCTGAGCAAATCATTGGCGATCCGTCTGCTCCCGTTCAAACCAGAGCAATACTCAAAAACGGGCAGCTACGGGAAATGAGTGCCTCTTCTCCATCTTCCTCAGCAATGTGGAACCAACGACGGTTAAAGATGCCTTACACGACCCGGACTGGATAATGGCCATGCAGGAGGAACTGAATGAGTTTGAAAGTCTCAAAGTATGGCGCCTGGTCCCTCGCCCAAAGAACAGAACCGTCATCGGCACGAAATGGATCTACAAGAATAAGAAGGACGAGAACGGGGTCGTGGTTCGAAACGAGGCTCGTTTGGTCGCTAAGGGGTATCGACAGCAAGAGGGGATCGACTATGAAGAGATGTTCGCACCTGTTCCCCGAATCGAAGCTATTCGGATGTTCCTCGCGTACGTCACTCACAAAAACTTCACCGTCTATCAAATGGACGTGAAGAAGGCGTTTCTAAATGGCGATCTCAAGGAGGAAATGTACGTCTCCTAGCCGGAAGGTTTCGTAGATCCAGATCACCCCAATCATGTGTATTGCCTCGACAAAGCGTTGTACGGACTCAAGCAAGCACCGAGAGCCTGGTATGATAGATTATCTACTTTCTCACTAATTCCGGCTTCTCGAAAGGTAAGATTGACACAACTCTTTTCATCAAAAGGGAAGGTGAGGGTATTCTTTTAATTCAAGTTTATGTCGATGACATTATTTTCGGCTCTTCGAACCCATAATACTGTTACAACTTTTCTGTCCTCATGAAAAAGAATTTTAAAATGAGTATGATGGGTCAGATGAATTTCTTTCTCGGTCTTCAAGTTAAGCAACTGTCGACCGGGATATTCATCAATCAATCTAAGTACATCGCGAATATTCTTCGGAAAACCAAGATGGAACAGTGTTCACCCATGAAAACTCCTATGTCACCGGGTACGAAGTTACACGCTGATCCTGACGGAAAGGTCGTGAATACTACTACCTACAGAGGAATGATAGGTTCGTTGATGTATTTAACGGCAAATAGGCCGGACATAATGTTTTCAACCTTTCTGTGTGCTAGATTTCAATCTCAACCTAAAGAGTCACATATGATAGCAGTTAAGCGTATTATTCGTTATTTAAAAGGTACTGCTAATCTTGGCCTTTGGTACCCTAAGGAAACAGGTTTCGAGCTTACATCGTTTTCTGATGCTGATCATGCGGGGAGTATGCTCGACCGGAAGAGTACCACGGGTCACGTCCAGTTCCTGGGCGACAAGTTGGTTAGCTGGGCCTCCAAGAAGCAAACGTGTGTCTCCACCTCCACGACGGAAGCGGAGTACGTGGTTGCGGCTAGTTGCTGTTCCCAAGTGATCTGGATGCGGACGCAACTGAAGGACTACGGGTACAACTACTCGAACATCCCAATCTACTGCGACTCCAAAAGTGCTATAGCCATCACGATCAATCCGGTTCAGCATACGAAGACAAAGCATATTGACGTGCGCTACCACTTCATTAAAGATCATGTGGAAAAAGGTACGGTGGAACTCTACTTCGTAAGTACAGAAAACCAACTAGCAGATCTGTTTACCAAGGCTTTGGACGAAAAACGGTTCAATGAACTCGTGTCCAAGCTGGGTATGCTCAATCTGAAAGTTTGAGTCATGGTTGTACTTGTCACACCTTTCCTACACTACGGGATAACTGTATCTTTAGCAGTTACACTTGTCTCGCAACGTGGTTTAGGTGTTTCAAGCACAACGGTGACATGTTCTCTGTATTTTCGTATTTAGTGTTTCTTTCGCTTTTTGGTTTTTCCATTTTTCTGTAATTTTTTCCTTCTAGTCTTTGTCTTTCCAATTATTCCCTGTGCTACTAACCGTTTGCATTACAAGATGTTTCCTCGAAAGCCAAGTCCCTAAAGGTACGTTTTCTCGTTTCTGTGAGGGAAGGATTGCAATTTTTGAGAAATTGAGGGGGGAAGTGTCAGGTTGACAAGTCGAGGGGGAGCTTTGTCATTTAATCAGTTTTAAAAAGGGGAAATCTTTCATGTTTTTGTTTAAGCCTTTATGAAAAAAAACGGGGGCCTTTATTTTGAAAAGTCGAGGGGGAGCATAGCATTTCATGAAAACTTTAGGGGGATAGTTGTTTTCGAAAAGTTGAGGGGGAGAAGTAAAATTTTCAAAATCTGAGGGGCTCAAAGTGTAAATTTTAAACTCAGGGGAAATTTTAGAAGTTTATCAAATTTCAGGGGTAATTTCCGCCAATCGCCCAAAGTTGAGACAAAGTTGGAACCGGGAGAGTTAAGGCATCCGGTACCGGATTCACTTCCGGTATCGACCGGTATAAATACCGGTTTTTCACTTGGAATCCTCACAATTTCAAAAACCTCGCGCCAAAACTCTCTCAACCCAACTTCTTCTCATTTCCTCTGCAACTTGTGTTTTTCACTCCAATCAGTCTCAGATTTGCATCAAAACTTTCAGGTATGTCCTCTAATCTCAACTACAAAGCTTTAACTAAATGAGATTGATCCAAAAAGCACCAATAATCGATCGATATGATCGATTTCAAGTTAGTCGGGGCTGTTAGGGTTTGTGAAGCCTTCGGCTTTGTT
Source organism: Saussurea involucrata (assembly GCA_033807775.1). Lineage (NCBI taxonomy): Eukaryota > Viridiplantae > Streptophyta > Magnoliopsida > Asterales > Asteraceae > Saussurea > Saussurea involucrata. Next base: position 131,726,746 of record CM066315.1, on the reverse strand, counting down.
CTCGATCATCACATCGACTAACCAAGCATCGATCTCGAATTAAATTAAGCATGCCATGTGAAATTGCTCATCGATTTTAGCTATAGTTTGGATAATTTTATGTTTGATAATCGACTGAGTATCGATTTGTGTCTCGATAGGGTTCCGGAGTTTGTGGGTTCCGGAGTTCTTGAGTTCCGAAAGTTCTTAAGATCCGGTATTCTTGAGTTCCGATTTTCATAAGTTCCGGAATTAGTTCCGGTGTTAGCAAATATAATACGTTCCGGAGTGAGTCCCGGTGTTTTACACTTACCATGTTCCGGAACTCATCCAGTTCCGGATCTCATCCGAGTTCCGGAATTGGATTCTGGTTTAAGGGTAGTTCCGGTATTTAGGTTTCCGGATCCGGTCCCTACTACATTCCGGATTACCTACGGTTCCGGACCCTTTGGGCTCCGGATCCTGTTCCGGAACTCCATTCCGGAAGCACTATTTTATTGATGTTCAATAGCTATTGGTGGTATGTTTACACATGAAAGCACACACTCACTTCGTAATCATCATGATCCGAGTAGTGAACTGTTTCGGACTTGTCACCAACTCTCGGTTTTTCAAATCCGAGAATACGGGCCCCGAGATGCATTTTTGACTTACACAATCCATGCCCATTCAACACCGTATTGCTTTTAAATAGGTATATCATGGCTCAACCTCAAGGCGATGCCCCACTATTACCCGAAGGACCGAATCTACCCTTAGTTGCAAACAACTTCCACCTGGACACGGCAAATCTCATATGTCAATGTCCAGTAATTGTGGAGATTCTGAAGGGCCACACGCTCAATCGAGCACTGACGGCCACCGCTCCAGTTCCATCCGTTTACGTGCACCAACTGTGGCACTCACACACACCAGTCGCACGCGGCCAACAATACATACTCCAAGGTCGCATTGGCAATTCCCAGGTCGTAATCACTCGCGACATCTTCCGTCGCATCCTTGGTCTGCCGGAAGCGACAGCCATTCCAGGACGTACAGCCTACGACGCTCATGTCTCTGATGCAGTTCTCTGTAGGGATATGCACGCCCCGGTTATAAAGCCGCACCCGCCCAGCCATCGCACTTCTCAAGGATTCATCTTCAGCCTGTCTGGTACACCTTGTTCACAATATTGAACAGGTGCTTATCAGCAATCAACAAAGGCATCGATCAGACGACTGTCAACTTGCTCGGACAATTCCATGCCGTCGTATACAGCCGACATGTTGACTACGCGGCCATACTATGGACGGAGCTGATCGAGAAAGTTCAAAAGAAGCAAGGCAGCTGACGCCTCACATTCCTGTCGTATCCAAGGTTTCTACAGCTGATAGTCGCCCACTTCATGGCGACCAACCTCAGCATTCCTCGACGCGCCGACCATGAGGTAATGCTCTCAACCAGGATGACTAGGATTCAGAATAAGCAAATTATTCTAGACCTAGTATCCATGGTAATACCGAATGACTTGCTAGCTATCGCGGACCAATCGGCATCGAGTGTGATAGCTTATAGGAGAGAGAATATCCTAGATGCTCCGATGGACCAGCCAGATCCGGCAGGACCTTCCCACGGAGCGCAACCTGGGCGACATGAGGGTCCACGTATGAGAGGCGGAAGGGTCCGACGAGCAGGGGCTCGCGGACGGGGCGTGATGAGAGAAAACATAGTGAGGGAAACAGGCGTGGGTGGTGCCGGTAGGTCAACTCGCGATGCTAGTTCGTCCAGACCCCCATCCACTTCACCACGTACACCGACACCACCTAGAGACGACGATCCATCTTTGCACGAAGTGGTGGTGGAAGAACAAGTCGCAGAAGAGGCAGCCTCCTCTTCCAGCTCCGATCCCGGCTCAGCCTCCGGAATAGCTTCCGGGTCCACCTCTGGCCCAGGCTCAGGGTCCGAAACCGAGTCTCAATCAGGCTCAGCTTCTGGTTCCCAATCAGGGTCAGAGGAATCCGGTAGTGAGGCAACTGAGTCGGATGACAACGACGATGATGATGATACACCCCAAACCGCAGCCATATCTGAAGTGAAAAGGAGAGCGGAGGGTGTTTTAGTTGAAAAAGAAAAAGAAAGTGAGGTTATGCGTGAAAGGAGGAGCAAGAAAAAGAACGAGAGTGAGAGAGTAATGGAGCAATCTTCACAGGTTGCTCCAAGCCAGGCAGCCACATCTGCTACCCAGGAGCATCCATTGCGATAGGCTATTGAATAAGACGTCGTGGGCCTAGCGACGCAACTGCACACCCCACCTAGCCACTCAGTTTCCTTTCAAAAGGAAACTGTTTCAACTTCACACGGGGATTCAGCACAACTGCCACCGGTCTCTCACTTGGAGAGTTCCAGTGTTGAAATAAGAGAACAGCCTCCCCCATTCTCGACTTCTTTCGATGAACATATGAGTCTAGATCCATTTGCCGAATTCATTTCTTTGGCTAGGACATCAGTCGTATCTACTGCTAACGTCGAGAGTCTTCGTGCCTCGACCGGAACGCCCAGAGTAAGTCTACCTTTTGGTAGCTTGCAAGGACAGGGCGGAAGACCTGCCACGGCTACCATTATGCCAACCGTGAGCGCAGGCGGTACTGCGGTGCAATCCACCACAACTACTACAACTGAGAGGCTAAGTGCTTCCGAAGTTCGTCTCCAAAGAAATGATGGACGGCGCCTTAAAGGCTGTCCAAACAGAGATCTTGAAGAAGCTATCCGATGAAATGGCCTTTATAAGAAGGGCAGTCGTGGGTAAAGGCGTGGCTACAGAAGTTCCCCTTACGCAACCACAGATCAGAATGCCTCCGCCAACCCCGAACATACAGCATATGAGCGTCGAGGCACTCAAAGCCGCCTTATTGGATAAACTATTGTCCCAATCCAACATCGACGCCTCATCGGAAGCAGATTTGGTGAGTCTGCTACGCTCACAAACCCAAACACCACCCCTAGTCACTCAAACTGATCCTCAAGCCCAAACCAATGCCAAGTTTGATACACTTACATCGTCCCTAACCGAAGTCAAGAAGGCCCTCGAAACTCTATCTGAGAGGGTTGCCAACGTAGAAGAAACGTGTAAGGGTCAGGCACAGGGCTCCAAACGACGACATGGTGATCAGGAGGATCCTGACCAACATGAGGGGGAGAAACGACTCAGACTGACCGAGCTGTCAACTTCTACGACAGAACCTGCAACCGTCACTCCAGCTGAACCTAAATCACAACAACAACCTGAAGACTCAGAAATGGTTCAAGATATGGAGCTATCAACACCGGTCAGAGATACAGTGCCAGAGTCAGCAGACCCAACGGTTGAAAAGCACAAGGGTCAATCAGACGAAATCTTATTGCTGATGGTTCCTGAGCGGCCAGTCCTAGAATTGATTGATGAGGACTCAGCTGGCGATCCGGAACAAGAAAGAGAATGAAGAGAGAAAGTCATGCTAGCTATTCAGTCAGAGACAGATGCGTTATGGAACTTTTCTGATGAAGACGAGTTCATGAATGATGACGACTACAACCAGTTCCTCCTTCAGAGCGAACAGGTATCGACTACTCAGCATGATATTCACGATACTGCAGGTACTTCAGAGCTTCCAACTCCAGACCCAGAAACGGCTCCACCTCAACCTGCTCAACCAGCTCGTTGAGAAAGAGTCCGGATCTTGGTTCCATATCTGGAGGAATCAGAGAAGAAGATTTTCGCACACTGGATCAGGCCACTTGACCCGGTCATGTGCCATGGGGTTTCATTCTTGAAAGATCCAATTCGCGCACAATATTTGGAAGTAATGAAGCGAAGCAGAATGGTCCACCAAGTCCAAACGCAACACAGAATTACAGTGATTGTGGAGATCGTGTCTGACAGAGTTCTCAGTGTATGGTTCCCGGTTTTCACAGTTAAACGGGATGACGGAAAAGAATGGGTATTCTTGGAAGCCGACTTCAGGCATTTGCATCTGAACGACTTCCCGATACTTCTGAAAGAGTTGAAGACCTGCACCATCCGACCTTTATCGTACACCAAAGCCCTCGAGACGATCAAGAGATTTATGAAGTGCACGATCACGCTCGCCTACATCAATGACTTCCAATTGGGTTTAGAAAGCAATCAGAAAAAGATCAACATTCTGAAGCCCAATCTGAATCTTCCTGAAGACGTACAGGTACATACTATTCTTTCCAAACCAGAAACATGTATTGTGTATCTGAACAACAAAGGGGAGAAACGGTACATGAGAATCAGCGAGATGTACAAGTTCAGTGAGGGAACTTTGATGAACATACAGAACGTGCTGAAGAAGATCATCGAAGAAAAGAAAGAGTCATCAGAGAACTTCGCCAACGTCAGAAAGTATCTAACTGAAGAGCTTCTCAGAGCTATTGAAGAACGGCTAGAGTTCAGGAATTTCATTCGGCACTTTGAGATCTTATTCGCTATTCGGAAGCGATATGTCCCTAACTGGCGTGATATTGAAATTCAATTCCAAGGGGGAGATTGTTAGGTCTCATGTTAGTGGAATAGAAGTATAGGGACTATTCTTGACAATTCTTGTAAATACCTTTAGGGTATAAATACTTTTGTTAATCCTATGTTTAGGGTTAATGATCATATTTGCTTATCACAGTTTACCATTGTACGGCTACAGCCTAAACACTTTCTATTTATGAATGACAAGTGAGATTTATGACTGATTATGCTCTATTGTGTTGATTCATTGTGATTGAATTGTTAATCTGGGATCCACAGTAATGATAGTGGTGTGAAATGTTTGGGGAACCGAGTGTGGGTTCTTAAATTGGGAGATTTGCGGGAACGTATTTTAGAGGAGGCGCATAAGTCACGATATTCGGTACATCCGAGAACCAATAAGATGTACCAAGACCTGAGGAAAATGTATTGGTGGCCGGGTTTGAAGAAGAACATTGCTTATTTCGTAGAACGGTGTATGACTTGTTTGAATGTCAAGGCGGAGCATCAAAGACCCTATGGGGAAATGCAACCCTTAGAGATATCGGTGTGAAAGTGGGATAGCATCATGGTAGACTTTGTCATGAAGCTACCAACAACCGAAAAGGAGTATGATGCCATATGGGTGATAGTGGACCGTCTCACCAAGTCGGCTCACTTTCTACCTATCCGGGAGAATGATTCGCTAGAAAACTAGCGAGGTTGTACGTTAATGAAATAGTGACAATACTTGGAGTGCCATCGTCCATAGTCTCTGACCGAGACAATCGTTTCGCGTCGTCTTTTTTAGGGAGCCTTCAAAGGGAGTTAGGTATGAAACTTTTGATGAGCACCGCCTATCATCCTCAGACGAATGGGCAGAGCGAGAGAACTATACAGACTTTGGAAGATATGTTGCGTGCTTGTGTGATTGACTTTAAAGGTTCTTGAGAATCCCATTTGTCGTTGGTTAAGTTTTCGTATAACAATAGTTATCATAACAGTCTTTAGGCAACACCATATGAGGCATTATATGGGAGTAAGTGTTGAACGCCGTTATGTTGGAATGAAGTGGGGGAGAAGCAGTTGGCAGGACCGGAAATCGTGCAGTTGACCGCTGATAAGATTAGTGCGATTAGGGAGAAGTAGAGGGTGGCTCAGGACCGCCAAAAGATGTATGGGAACAAAAGAAGGAATCTGATTGAATTCATGGTGGGGGATAAGGTGATGCTTAAGGTATCACCGTGGAAATGCGTCGTGCGTTTTGGGAAGAAAGGGAAGCTAAGGCCTAGGTATGTCGGGTCGTTCGCCATCATCGAATGTGTAGGTGAAGTGGCGTATAAGCTGGAGTTGCCCGAGGAACTATGGGGAGTTCATTCGACCTTTCACGTGTCGAATCTAAGGAAGTGCTTGGCCGAGGAAAGCATGGCAGTACCATTAGAAGACATTCGCGTGGACGAAAAGTTGAATTATGTTGAGGAGCCGTTGGCGATCGTGGATCGCAAGATCAGAAAGGTGAGAAATAAAGAGATCTCGCTGGTGAAGGTTCAGTGGCGCTTCCACAAGGGACAAGAAGCAACTTGGGAAATGGAATCGGACATGAGGATCTGTTTCCCTCATTTGTTCGAAGATGGAATTCCGGGGATAGAATATTTTTATGGGGAGGATGCTGTAATAACCGGGTTTGTTTTGTAAATAAAGTATAATGGTGTGTGTGTGTGGTTTGAAGAATGAAACCTTGGTGGCATTTGTGAGAAATAGGGTTAAAATCCCTCATTTCATTCATCAGTATTGTGCGGTTGTGTGTGTGAAGCTTGGTGTGGAGCAAACCTTGCCATTGAAGAAGAAGAGCTTGGAAATTGGAGCTAAGGTTCGTGAATGTTCATCTTCTTTGAGGTAACCACGTCTCCTTTAAATTTCTATGCCTATAGTGGGTTTGATGACGTTTCCTCTTTGGGACTCTTCAAAATGGTGTAAGAATTGGGAATGAGTATTAGTTGGAGAAATCAATGAGTTAAGAGTGTGTTTTGGTTTGGAACCGATTCCTATTAGTGATTAGAATGGCCATATCCATTTTGTAGTAGTTTAAAATCGTAGTTCAGTCGGATTTCATGCCTGGTTGGGATTTTTGGAGGGAGTCACTGCTCGATAAAACCCCACTTGTCCGGAAGTCACTCTATCTAGAAACCCAATGTCCGAATGGAAGTACCGAAAACCCTTGGGAATCCGGATGAAATAGGATTGTGCAAGTCCGGAAGCCGGTAATCGTCCGAAAGAAGTTTCCCGGAAATCGTTGGGGAATCCGGAATGGAATCCGGAAGTTGGTACCGGCAAGGAGAAATCCGGATACGTCTGGATTAGGTGCGTCCGGAAAGGACCGGAATCCGGAAGGGTCCGGAAAAGCAAATCCAGAATCCGGATTGCCTGTGTTCGGGACTCTGTATTGTTAGTAGCTTTTTGAGAGTGCCTAGAGGGTCGGGATGCTGTGTGAGTAGTCGAGTGACTTATCCACTCTTGTGTGTTGGGTGCAAATATAGGTACAGATAGAGGATAGCAGTTTCAAGTGAGAACATTTAGCGTGGACGCCAGGTGAGTCTTTCTAAACTGAAGCTTTGGCGATACCTGATTTATTTACTGGTTCATTTATATATTGAACTGCATGTCTTTACGTGGCTTATTTTCGCATGCTAAATACGTATTATTATGATTGATATGGGGAGTGTGTCCCATACAGAATAAATGAATAGGTTTCATATACTTATTAAGGGCGGTTGTGTGCCGTAACACGATGTCAAAAGTATGTACGTGACCAAAGCGTGGAACATCAACATACGTGTGTTTGTATAAAAAACTGATAAGGGCGTAATTGTTCGTTATTTCATTTTAGCTCTCTTTGATTGATATGTGTGGTGCGATGTTGTTATCTTGAGGGATCTTACTAGACCTCATAGTCTAACCCTCGCTTTTCAAAAATGTAAAACCTTTTTCATGTAAACAGGTAGTTGAGGGCTCGAGTAAGGGCAAGGGCAAGGGCAAGATGTGAGCTGGAGCTTGCGCCTAGAAGGATCTAGAAGACCTTCCCATTTTATAGTTATAGATACAATTTCTCAGCTGTAATAGGGTTATTTCTGCGAACCCAAGTCTTATTTTGAGATATTGATTGTGTATGATAATGTGGGGCCGTTTTGGCATTTATTTTAATTAATTATTGGATTTATGGCTTGTTAATTGGTATGGATTGTTACAAGTTCATCATGTACTTAATTGTTTATGTTTCAACTAACAAATCTATTTAATTAGTGTTTATGTTAATAATTATTCTTAAAACCACTGGAGGCAATGCTTGTAGAAAACGTTGCACAAACACCTCATGACTCGACCACCACATCTTCTATAAACGAGGTAGAGATCATCACGAAAGTACTTGGGGAAAGTCGTAGTCACAATCGAGGGCTTGGACGAAGGTTGAAGGGTTTTGTCTTTTTCGTCCTTTTCTGATCCACTTCTCAAACTTCTCTCTATGCAAATCTTCTTGAGAGGTATGTATATATAGGCGAATGATCGTGTGAGAAGTTGAGTTAACGAGATAAGTTAGAGAAGTGGATCTGAACCCTTGATCACTTTTAATCTCAAGCCCGCCCATGAATTGCGCTTGATACGAGAATTGATCTGGTGCATCTAAGTGCATCTTATATATAGGGTACCCTTCCAGTGAAAAATTGAGTTAATGTGAGAAGCGTGAGAAATGGTTAGCAATCGTTGGATGCACATAGGCCCGACCCTGGCTATATATAGGCCAAGGGGGCGATGGCCCAGGGTAGCAAAAAGCCCAAGGACATCACCTACCGAAGCTCAATTATATACAGGTAGGCTATGTTTTGGGCCAAAATAAGTTACCGCTCGGTGATTGAATATTGATGCCATGCTTGTACATTTGTACCTAACTCGTCTCTCTCTCTCTCTATCTCTCTCTCTCTCTCTCTCTCTCTGTGGGCATCGCTTCATGCAGGAACTCTCTCTTTGTCTCTATCAACAGTCGATTCTCGCCCACTGCCCCTCTTGTACTTGCTTTCTGCCTCTCTCGAAGTCTCTGGTATTGTGGCATGCTGCTCTATTTCTCGAATTTGTTTCACACTCTCTTAAGCCAGTTGCTCTCTCAAGTTTCTACTACGCTGCTATGTCGATTTATAATTCTGGTATATTTCTAAGTTATAATGTTTATGTTTATTTTGTAGTTTTGTAGATTAAGGATGTTTCTAATTAGATTAGGTTTATTTGTTTATTGTTTATGTTAGGTTTATTTGTTTTTAAATTTCTAAGTTTTATTAGGTTAATTTGTTTTTGTTTATTGTTTAGACTTTATACTAGATTTGTTTTTTATTTGTTTACTATTTATATGTGTAATCTAAGTTGCTATCTATTAAAAATGGAGAAAACAAAATTAGATTGTTGCTTTAGTTGATCAATGTGTATTGTTTGGACTTTAGATTAGATTGTTGTCTTGTTCTGAGTTTCTATGAAAACTAGATTTAGTTTTAGTTCTTTACTATTTATTGTTTAGACTTTAAGTTAGATTATTGTCTTGTTGTCTTGGTCTCTTTAATCTTCGTCATCTTCGTCACAGATTCACAGGTGGAAAATAGCTCATAAATCTTGCTAATTAGGAATTAATCATTCATTATCTTATATATCTATAGAAAGTCGAGGACTCCCTACTCACATTTTCATATTTTGAAGTTATCATTCATCACTATTTGTGTTTATTTTTAACATGACCGTGTTTATGATTTATCATTCTTCATATTATCATTATCTTTGTTTATCATTCATTTACATTTTCATATACTCCCTTTGAGAAAATTATTTTATACTAGTTTGTAAACAGACAAAATGAGGCATAATAGATGTTACTCTACAAATTCACAATTATAAAATGCTTGTTGTAACACCCGTAATTTTTGGGTAAGTACAATTTCAAGGTAGTGTAGAAATCGATCATGTAAGAGAAATAGAGGAAATATGATTTTAGACTGAGATCCTAGATTTTATGTCTTGTTGAATGAATAATTCAAAAACGAGTCCAACGGTTCTTTTAGGAGCAAAATTGGAGCTAAAACGAAGAAGTTATGGCCAAAATAGTGATCGGGTATGAAAAACGAAGAAATCGAGCGAGTAGTGTAACATTCGGATTTTCGATATGTTTATTTTAAGGTTCATATATATATGTCAACCTTAGTATAACTCATGGTATGGATTTTGGAGTTGGTATAATGTTTGGGGTGAAAATCAAGTTATTTAATTTTCTGTGGAAGTTTCACGCCCAGGGAAAAACTTTCACGCCCGGAAAGTCATGCGGGGCGAATCCTTCACACCCGGGGAGTTTGGGTGGAAAATCGGAGCTGGAGGGTTCCCCTTTAAATCCGATTTTCTTTCATTTGTTACCTCATTTCTCATCTCCTAACTCATTTCTCTCTCAAACAAATTTGGTCCAAGCATCTCCATTTTACCCAATCTATTCTTCAAAGAGTTTTTGTGAGATCAAGAGCTAGATGTTATGATTAAAGCTTCTCACCATCTTCATCTTCATCTTCTCCATAAGTTTCCATACCTACCTCCTAACTTCTTCATGTGTACTCTATTAGGAGACTTGAAAGTGTTTTTATTTATCATCTCCAAGCATTTAAGAAATCTCAAACATCAAGATTTCAAGTTTGTCCAAGATTCAAGGTCATCTTCCCCAAATCACCATTTCCACCATTGTTGACCTAGTTTTTGGGTTTCTTTTTAAAAACAAATTGTAAGTCCATCTTAACCTTCTAAACCTTTATTCTTGTAAAACCTTCCATTTTAACCTCCTAGAACATCCCTTTTGAAGTATCTTTCATATTTTGAAGTTTTGACTATTTTTGGGTATTTTGGATGATTAGAGGATTTGACTAAGGTATTTTATGAATCTGAGTTTGGGGTTATTTTTGGTGCATCTCTAGGCTTTGGTTGTGGCCTAGATAAATTTTCAAGAGGTGGGTGTTGATGGATCTAAAGTCTTCATCAAAGGAAGCTCAAGATTTGGGGTAAAATCTAGATTTAGTTTAAATCTAGCAAGGTGAGTTCAAGTTGCTTTGCAAAAACTATGTACATGCCAAAATGTGTATTTTGAAGTAAAAATGTGTTTTACTTGGTAATTATCAATGTGTTGTGTATTTGACAAAGTTTTCATTTTTGGTAAATTTGGGTTGATTAATCTCATGAAATGCCATATTTGGGTTTTTGGATATTTTGACAAGTAAATATCATAAATGTGTACCTTTGCAAAATGCACGTTATTGTGTTATGAGGGATTTTGAAAATATAAGGCTATGAGCCCATTTGGGAAATCATTCGTCCCAATCAATGATGAGTTTTGAGGTAATCATATCTTTGAGGTATGTGTTTGCATAAACACCTTTTTAATGCGTTTTATTATTGAAGACCGTTATTTGTTGGTCAAATGAGTTTTGAGCATTTTAGCTTGGTTATGACTTAAAAGAGTCTTGAGGACATTTGTCTGGTTTTAACGACTCGATGTAGAGCTTCGTTTACGATTTGCATTTATTGCATCTTATTGATAACTAGTGTGCGCCTTGCGCGTTGCGCGGTAGCGAGTAATATTTTAAGGAATTACTTGATCGCATTAAGATAAAAGATAACTCATCGGTTAATACTAATGAGATACGATTTAAAACGAAAAATGCAATTCCATAAGTGGTTCATTTTCATCTACTGATTACCATTTGTTGTTACGAATAAATTAAGATTTATTGGTAATAATTTTGTTGCTATATTGTTTATAACTCAATCAACACACCAAACATATTGTTGTTACGAATGGTTTGAAGAATTTTTTTTCCCAAAAAGGGTTTGACTAAACTTAGTGAACTCTATGAGTTTCCAGAAATTAAACATGTATCCATCTCTTGTTGTCAATATATGTTAACACGTTTCATAAAAATGTTAATCTTCTTATCAGTGTAAGATTACCAAATTCATTTCAAATTTATATACAACTTTCCTTCATCGTTTCTTGTAGTCCATTTCATTCTCCAATCTAGCATTCCCTCATCAATGTGGAATGACTAAAATAATACCACAATGCAAGATTTAAGAATAAAAAAATCTTACAATGTCACTTCAAATATCCTAGGTTATTTCTTTTATGCATATAAATAAAAAAAGATAGAAAATGTAAATATTTTTCTATTTATATATATATATATATAAATATTTATGTTATCTTTTGTAAAATATCTATTGAGGTATTAGTCAAAAGACGTTTCATAATGCATGGTACCTCAAATTATTTTGGTTATTTCTTTTATATATATAGATAGATTGTTTTAATCAATATTTGAAAATTCTAAAATCTTATGTCTTTTGGGTCGTACCTTATTGATTGTTTAATTGTGTTTGTAAACAAACTTCGTTTTAACAATCATTAATCTCTTTTTAATTTTCAATGACATATTCTCCTATTAAGGGCATCTCCAACCTTGGCACACAAAAAACACAAAAAACACCTATTTTGGTAGGTCCAACACCAAAAACAAAAACCTCAACTCCAACCATACTAAAAAAAACACCAAATTTATGGACCCTACATTAAAATAACATATTTTATTTACTATTAACTATTTATATATATATATGTTAATTATATAATACTTAAAAGTTAAAATAAATATTATAGAATATTAATAGTGGTGGGCTAGGGCAAATTGCCGTGTGAAATCAATACGCCATATTTGGCGTGTGAAAATGATGACCGCCATTTCTTTTTTTCGTTTGGCGTGCGATTGGAGGGCTCCGCATGGCAAATCAAGGGATTTACCGTACGGTTGGAGATGCTCTAATACACTCTCATTTTCTAATATATCACAATTGACAATTTGAGAATACTAAAATCTTATGGCTTGACATAATGTTATCACATCCATCTTTTTTAAACAAACATCTTTATTCCAATGTTTCAACTTCTTACTAATGTGGGATAACTACAACTAAACCACAATCCACTATTTGATACTCAACTCTCATGGTGCTAACTCGTATCTTTTGGGTTTTTCTTTTATCTATTTAAAGATATGAAATGTTTAACTATTACATGAAATGTTTTGTCATGTAAATAAAAAATAACTATTTAACCCAAAAATGAATCAAATTTTGTATGAACCATCAAGCCATATCTTATCCTTTATATAGCCACTCACACTTCCAACTTTTCACTTTTGTCACCAATGTGTGACAATGAAAAATCAACCACAATTCACCATTTGATGAATACTTCATTCTCATGATGCCACCTCATCAACCATGGATTCTCCTTTTATATATATAAAAATATGAAATGTTTAACTATTACATGAAATGTTTTGTCATGTAAATAAAAAATAACTATTTAACCAAAAATGGATCAAATTTTGTATGAACCTTCAAGCCATATCATATCCTTTATATAGCCACTCACACTTTCAACTTTTCACTTTTGTCACCAATGTGGGACAATGAAGAAGCAATCACAATTCACCAATTGATGAATACTTGATTCTTATGATGCCACCTCATCAACCATGGATTCTCCTTTTATATATATAAAGATATAAAGATATATAGATTCTACTTTATATAGATATTTCATAGATAAATAAAATTTATTAATGAATAAGAGTGTTATCATTTAATATTTAAAAACATTTAAACTTAAAGAGAAAATGAAAGGTTTGCTTGTTCAATAACAAATTTTATTAAAAATAATTCAAAATAATGAGAAAATAGAAAACTATGAATGGAGCTCTCTCAACATGCCACATCATCTTTCTATGATTCTACTTTATATAGATATATAGATTATTGCATCTTATTGATAATTACAAGCTTGAGTGCATTGGCCATTCCTTTGGAGTCGTGTAATTTTAGACTGTGTTGCATTGGATCCATAAGCACGTAAGTCAGTCTTTATTTGATGGTCAATTGGGTGTTGCGGGGTTGGACTCTGGGACCATGTTTTTATGAACTTAATCTTTCAAGTGGAAACTAGGAGGGTTGAGTCCAGTTGTGTTATCGTGTTGATGGGCGTATGGGACCTCCGCCATGTCGGGAAATGCCATGGTTGTAACCCCCGACTATGTCGGGCCTTTGGTGGTATCCATGGTACTAGTCGCTAAGGTCAGCTGTCTCTTTGGGTGGAACTTGAAAGGAGTCTTAGGGACACTTTGGATTTCATGTCGTGAAGTGTCATGCGATTAACGTAGTATGGGTGGCATACATATGTGTTTCCTCCACTCTCAATGGATACGGGTCTCCCTCGTTGTCGGACAACATTATTTTGGATATTATAATGTCCATGCTTTAGTAGCATTTGGTCTTGTGCGATTGACTGCAAATGATGACTTTAATATTGGATTCCCCTCTACGTATATTAAGTTTGAATGAAATCGTTATTTCCATGTTTTGGTATTCGGATTTCATTCCATTTATGCTCGCCTGAGTATTGGCTTTAGTTCCATGTTTTCGGAGTATTTCTATTTGAACGTTTTATCTCAAAGAATGGGATTTTTTGAAAGAACATCACTATTTATTCTAAATATTTACTTGATGATAATTGTGATTTAAATAAAATTCCTTTCGTTTTATTTATTATGTAGTGAGGTAAAAACTCCTGAACTCATAACCCTTTTTATTTCTTGGCATGTGCATAAGGTCCTTGTTGGGGGAAGTGTTCTAGCGACACCGCGAAGAGTGGAGTGTTAGTTATATGCACGTTAAGAGAGTAGCTATTGGGTGAAGCCTTCCGCACTTTGGGAATAGCAACTTGTGTTCGGTTTAGTAGCACTCGACCTATTTATTTAGTCTTTGTATAAGACTTAAAGTTATTGAAAGTTGAAGCTTAATATAGAATTTGAGTCGAGGTATTTTCAGCTATTGTTTTGTAGAGAGAGGAATTATATTCTTTAATTGATGTAATAAGGAAAAATTTAAATTAGTTGCTCTTATATAATTTGGGTGTTACATGTTGGTATCAGAGCTTACGTTTGAGAGATTTAGGTGTTGATTTTGGATGCCTAGACTCAAACTAGCGTTTTTCTAAGTGGATGGAAGTGAGACTGTACGATTAGGCACTTTAAGATAAGATGTTTTGATGTCGATAGAGTCTTTAGATTCGGGAATCATAACGATGGTAGCAAGAATCCTCATGTATGGTATATTCATAATTGCACCTGACCAGTGTTATGGTGAACTTACATGTTACATGTGGGTGCTTGAATCGCCTTTATGTGACGACCAATGGGGGTAGTGAATAGATTTCTAACGAGTGGCCATTAGAGGAGTTGATGTTTATAGCATTGTCATTTTGGGTGACAGTTAAGTATGATGATTATGTTAAGCCGAACATTGTGGGTCAGAGATGTTGGTTAAGATTAAATTATAGGCTTGTTGAATCATCATCGTTTCGGGAAGAAATTGTAAGGTTGACTAACTTGGTTGCGGGTTACCGCCTTAAGATTTTGAGTTTCCCCAAGGTTATTAATGCGACTAGTAGACTGTGAGTTGGTTCTAAGATTCTAAGGTCTCGACCAAATTCATGCACGAAATTTATTTCTAAAATAAGTTGCATGAATTCTTGCATACTTTTCCAAATCACCAGGCGAGTTGTGCTATAAAATATTTTGGGAAACGTTTTAACACGTGCAAGATTATAAACCATGATTTTAAACACGCATAAATTTGTTTTGTTGCATGTGGTTACAGGCTTATGGAGATTTTCATCTTATGTCGTTTTAATGACCAAAAAGCGAATTTTCGGAAAAACACGAGTTCGATTTATTGCGTGATTTTGTAATTATTGAAGAAATTTATGATACTTTATTCATAACCTTGTTTATGTAATTTGATTTTTGGAAGCAAGAATTTTGGCACCATTTGATTGTTTGGATGCACTTGAGTTTCATTGAGTTTTATTGAGCATTTTGTCTCATGTGGGTTTTTTGGAAAGATGTTATCCCATGTCTTTTCACAACCTAGAAGAGACGTTTTGGAGTTTTGATATCGTGAAATTCCTCTTTTGAGTTTTGTGCTAGCATATTTCGTTGCACGTCATTTAGCGTACAAATTGATTTATACTCATGGCGTGAGTAAGTGCATAAGGGGACTATAATGGTTCATATTAGTGTTTTGTTTTGTGCATTTTCTATCGTTGTCAGTTGTCACCATTGTTAATTGTTTTTGGTTCACATAAATGAATTGTATTGATTGATTGGTATGCATGACATTATAACCGCAATTTTAGAATAGAGAGCACATTTGTTGTCCGATTTAAAGTTTGAAGCCGATCTAAATTATTTTACGTTTTGACCAAATCTCATACGCATGTTGTTTTGCTAAGTTTTGAGAAATAAACCGATGCATGCGAGTCTTGTTGGGAAGTTTTATTCCATGTCATTTTATGGTTAAATGGTGAAAATGTTGGAACTCGATACATGAATTTTTCTCCTTTGAAGTTTTGTATAAACAATCTGTGGCACACTATTTTAATGCAGGAAAATTATTCGGCGTGCATGGCCTAAGTAAATACATGCTAGGACCATAACGGTTCATTTTAAAAGTTTGCTGAACATACTTTCACGTTATCGCTATTAACTTGAATAATAATCAAGTAGTTTTCAAATGATTTTTATATGTGTGACAGGTGTGCCCATTTTGCACAACTACTAGATAAGCGGTAGAAGACTTTTACACGTAAGATTAAATGTTATAAAGTTTTCGTGTTGAAAAATCTTATAAAATTTCTTATTGGCATATTTGTTGAGTCTTATACTTGAAACCTTGAACTCTTTAGAACTTTAAGTGTTAAGAAACCCTTGTGAAGGGTGAGGACCTATAGAGCCTTGACAATGGAAGTGTTGGATAGTCCAACTTGTAATAGCATTGAAATCCAATTAGTGTTGTTCGTAAAGTCGATGTACTTTTGAGTAACTGAAAGGTAAGACTTGTGGGATCTTCTATTAATGTTTGTAGTAAGTCGTTCGCTTCGGCAACCCTTGAATTGGTAGTTGGTCAATTATTTGCGAAAAAGGTTGTGTAGAACTCTTTGGATACTGTGTTAACATCCTTGGTTTGTGTTTGGTAGGCTCGATGAGTGAGTTTCGCGTGTGAAGCCTTGTTGTGGTTCGGGTCATAGTGTAAATGTTAAGTACCAACTTTTAGATTATGAGGCCATGAAGTGTTGACGTACGTAGAGTGATATCGTCAATTCCTAAAGAATATTCGTAACACATGAGGTGATTTCAAGAAGCTTAGTTCGTGGTAAGCGAATATAGTTGAATGACACTTCTTTGTCTGATAAGAAACTTGTCGATTAGACTTTCGGTACTTGGACGTATTATGAGAGTTGTATAATTATGTAGGTTTGAGAATAATCAACTCTTTATAGGGTTTATTTGTACTTTCTGAATCTTATATGATAGTCCAATGGTAGGAACGGTTGTATTAAGAATTTTATGGATATTTGGTGACAATCGTGCCTTGTGAAAGATGAAGTACAATTTTAGAGCGTGTAGATCTGAATTGGGCTATTTATAAGGAAATTTTGTCAAGGAAGAGACGATGAATATTTCACGGTGTTAATTCTTAAAGAATGTAGTGAGAATGTCGAGGCAGACCAGAAGTGAAAATTTATTATCGAGGAGACCTTGATTTGTCGGGGTTAAATTGTCGACGTGATAATGAGTACACTGATTTGAAGGGGTGTGTTTGGTTGTAGTCGTATAAATGGTTGTGAAATACATCAAAGTGTTGAATACAAAGGGGAAGAGTATCAAAGTTTGATAAAGGTTGTTAGCGAAATTTAAGACTGAATTCATTTTAAACAAAAGTGGTGTAATTGAGTAGTTGAAGTCGTGAACTACTGTTAAGGTAGTATGGGTCATTCTAAGGTTAGGAGATAACTGAAATCATGTGGTCAGAGCTACTTTAGAAAAGTTAGATGTTCACTCTGATATAAGTGTAACGTATTGAAATGGATATTCGGTGTGAGAGCCAGCATGGAAATCAACATGGTAATTTTGTCAGGTAGTTATCGAGTATCAGTTAAGGTCGAATTGGGTTAGAAACGCATCCTTGGAAAGAGAGTTAGTCGTTTTATGAGAGTGAGGATGGCTGAGAATCTATGTCGTCAGATCGTTACCCCTTTGGATGGGTAAATGACAAGATAACGGATTGGAGCTTCGTACTGCGTGGTGTCTTTGAACCATCTCTTATTCCTCTCATAGTTTGAGAGTGGGGTAGAACTTAGAATTGCATGACTTTGATGATTTAGGGGTTTTCTTGGGTCATGAGGTAGTTATTGCAAGAAATGACTGAGCTACTTTTCGGGATCGGGGAGATCCCAAAAGTGTTGAGTGTAGCGTTTAAATGCTTGGTGTAAGAACTAGATTGTAACACCCTCAAATTTGGAAAGAGCAACTAAATAAAATTTTCGATAAAATAACCGAACAAAGGATAAAATCCTTTCTACAAAACCATCCTTGAAAATACCTCAACTTTAAAACATATGATTAACTCCAACATTCAATAACTTAAGTCATACGCCAAGACTACATAAGGTCGGGTGTTACTCAATCCAAATACAAAATTGATATTCCCAATATGCGGAAGACTTCACCAAGCAATTCACTTCTCGAGCACACAACTAGCATTCATCTCTTCACAATGTCACTAGTACTATTCCCCAACCCGAACCTGTTGCACATGCCGACAAATAAAAAGGTTAGACTAACGCTTAGTGAGTTCAAGAGTTTTCATCATGATTAAATAATTCGTTAAACGAAAAGAATGCAACTTAAATCATGATTTTCAAAAATGGTTTATATTAAATATGCAAAAAACCCATTTTCCAACACACACAGATTCTTATGACGAAAGCTCCAAAATATATAGCATTTCCCAAAGAAGAACTCAGATCCAAAACTCACTTAAAACGTGGATAAATGTTTAATTTCCAAAAAATGTAAACGTGGATAAACCTCTATTATTCGAAACATCTCAACCACGGATGAGGCATAAAACACAACCCATAAATCATGGAAAGCAATCCATATAAATATAATACGTCACCGAAAACATGGATAAAAATAAATACCCAAACAACACCTTTCAGTGACGGAGGAGACCCTCTTCCATTGTATGTGGCGGAACACAAAGTTAAGCCGCATAACTATGTTATTGGACTACACCTCAGATCGTGACTCTATTGTCTGCTTTAATAAGCTCCAACTCAAGTTGGACTCCATTGCCTGTTATAATAAGCTACCCCTCAAGTCCCACACCCAGCAACGGGTGACACCACCGTATCCTTTATTGCCTGTTGTGCCCAGCTACACCTCAAGGATACACGATCTTATTGCCTGTTCATTCTCTAGTAAGTTACACCTCAGGGTTTCCATTGAACATTTATTGCCTACTCTAGCATTCAAGAATTGGAGTCTCGGCTCCTTACTTAATAACTCAAGATATTCAACCCTCGTGCACAAGTGCTAGAACATCATACCACAACCCAAAATTCCAAAGTACAACCTAATACGGTTCCTCTCCACAACATCGGGACACAAAATGCCAAAATGGCATACTTCCCAAAGTAAGAATACCAAGACCCTCCGTTGTGTAAAAATGAGTGACTCGTATGCCTAAGGATCCAATGCATTACAGTCTATTAGTACATGACTCCACTTGAATGACACACGCACTTAGAACATGCACTCTCCAAATAAAATGCAGTAAATGCAACCCACATCCAAAGCTCCACATTAAATTATTAAAACCAGACAAATGTCCTCAAGACTCAATAAAAAGTCATAAACCGAGCCATAAGCTCAACCAAATCAATTGACCACTAATAAAAAGTCAAGTAATGCAATAAAACGTAAATAACCACGTTTATGCGAAGCATTCTCCGTAGACATGAATAACTCAACTCGCCTCTAGATTAAGACAAATCAATTTTCCAAAGTACCCATCAAAGTGCATTTATACCAAAAGATCTACATTCGTAAGATGAATCATTAAAATACCAATACTTAAGATTTATTCATCAAAATACCCAAAATACATCTTTTCCTAAAATCTTTGTCTTTCAAATCACAATTGACCTTTGGCCCAAAACCAAGAAGGTTTGCCATTTCTAAGATATTCATAAGGTCGGGAATGACCAAAGTCCAATGACCACATGCTCGTATTTTCAAAACATACCATATCATAAATTATGCATATTTCCAACATAACTCTAAAAGTGCATTTTTACTAAATAACTTTCAATTATGCAATAAATTTTCAAAACACTTCCATTTATACTTTATTTATCAAATCACCCAAAATCCCAAAAGTGAGTGTTTTACAAGATTTATAAAGTTAAATACTTCAAGTAATCAAAATCCACCAGATAACTCAACAACGGATATTTTCATGTAAAACACATAAACAACATTTTGGCATGTACAATGTTTTTACAAATCAACTAGAACTCGCCTTGCTAGATTTAGGCTAAATCTAGATTTTCCCCAAACTTGAGCTCCTTTGAAAAAACTTGCATCTTCAAGCAAAACTTCCAAAAACCTAGATCCACAAGTTTTCAACCATAAATATTCATATTCAAACACTTAAAACCATTCCCCAAGCATTTCACACCAAAATCTCCAAGAATACCAAAACCCTAATTTCTTAGATGGAGAAAAGAGAAGATTACCTCCACCATAACTTGCATCGACTAACTAAACACTTCTAGGTTTACTAACAATAAAGGTTTGGGAAGTGAAGATGACTTACAAATGGGTATTTGAAGAAAACCCCAAGTTAGCTCAACAATAGAGGAAAAATGATGAAGAAGGTGAAGATCTTGAAGCTTTGAAACCTTTGAAGCTTGATTCATCAACCCACTTTAGCATTCTTGAAGGAGAGGGGGTGGAAGGGAGAAAGGAGGAGTTACAGTTTTTGGGGAGAAAAATCGAGTGAGAGAAGAGGGAGAGATCATGTTTTGTTTATAAGGGTAGGAGAGAGAGAAGGGAAAAGTTGAAAGTGAAAAAGGGTGAAAAATTCGTCAGACATAATGCGGATGTCCGCTTGAAGCCCTATCCGGACGTCCACTTCAAACTTTTCTGAAAATCCCTCAAACCTCTGTTGCTTCGGAGGAAACATGCGGAAGTCCGACCCTATGCGGACGTCCACTTGTTTACATGCGGGCGTCCACTTGACCCCAAAAACCAATTTTCTGAAATTGAACGTATAAGGCGAGGGTGCGGCATTGGAAGGTTATAACCAAACGAATACTGAATTATATCGTAAATATGGCACCCTTAGCTTACGAAGTACCTCTTAATATTAAAATATCTACGTCTTAGGAGTTTAATGCATAAGTAGATCAAAACGGATTCTATAACCTTACCGACAAAATTCGGGGTGTTACATAGATTTTGAGGATGAAATTATTCTAAGGGTGGGAGGATTGTAACACCCATAATTTTTGGGTATGTACAATTTCAAGGTAGTGTAGAAATCGATCTTTTAAGTGAAATAGATGAAATATGATTTTGGGCTGAGATCCTAGATTTTATAGTCTTGTTGGATGAATAATTCAAAAACGAGTCCAACGGTTCTTTCCGGAGCAAAATCTAAGCTAAAACGAAGAAGTTGTGGCCAAAATAGTGATCGGGTATGAAAAACGAAGAAATTGAGCGAGTAGTGTAACATCCAAATTTTCAGTATGTTTATTTTAAGATCCATATTTATATTTCGACCTTAGTATAACTCTTTGGCATTGTTTGGCAAAAAAAAACTAGCTTATAAACTAGCTTTTTTTTGGGGTACATGTTTGGATGACCATAAGCTAGTTTTTTGAAACGTTACTTAGAGTAGCGTTTCAGTAGCTTTTTGTGAATATTCCAATATTGCCTCTTATTATTATTTACTAACTACTATTATTAATAAATATTAATTTTTTAAATTTAATTATAATTAATTAATTAATATTAACTGAAAATTATTAAATTAAATTTTAATTATACATTGATATAAAATTTTAATTATTTAGAATTAATGTTAATCATATAAATTATATTTATTTATTTTTTAATATTAATGTATATATTTTAATTATCAATTAATATTATTTTTTAATTATTATTTGATTATTTTTTCATATTGTATGTAATGGTTATTTAAAATCATATGTTAATATATATTTTTTTAAACTTGTTTTAACAAATTCAAAATTTATAGTATATATGTAATAATAAGTTTTAAATTTCTTTTAATTAACATATTATATTATTTAATTTTTCTTTATTACATTGGTTGTATTAATTAACATATTATATTGTTATAAATTTGTTTTAATTACATAATTAAATTTGTAATTGATAATTATTTGAAGATGTCCTTTTTGGTCATTTTACATGCTTATACGCTACTTTTGTCAAACGTCACTTTTTCATCAGCTAGCTTATCAGCTACCAGCTAGCTTATCAGTCATCAGCTACTTTTGTCAAACATAGCCTTAGTATGAATTTTGGAGTTGGTATAATGTTTGGGGTGAAAATCAAGTTATTTAATTTTCTGTGGAAGTTTCACGCCCGGCGCAAAATTTTCACGCCCAGGGAGTCCTCCCCGCCTGGGGCGAATCCTTCACGCCCGGAGAGTTTGGGCAGAAAATTGGAGCTGGAGGGTTCCCCTTTAAATCCGGTTTTCTTTCATTTGTTACCTCATTTCTCATCTCCTAACTCATTTCTCTCTCAAACAAACTTGGTCCAAGCATCTCCATTTCACCCAATCTATTCTTCAAAGAGTTTTTGTGAGAGCAAGAGCTAGATATTATGATTAAAGCTTCTCACCATCTTCATCTTCTCCATAAGTTCCCATACCTACCTCCTAGCTTCTTCATTTGTGTTGATCCAAACCCTCAGTGATTTGATAATGACCCTCTCTTATATACTTAGTGAAAATTGTAAGTAACAATATGTATCAGAGTTTCACTATCGCTGATAAGTACTAAGATCTTACAGTACCACTGATAGGAACTCTCGCTCTTTAGATTAAACATTCAACGAACACTGTTCACCATAATGCTCTGAGTCTGTTCAGTCCTTATGGTGATCGCTGATAAGTTAGTTGTTTACTTATGATCTCTGAAGACAAGTTTCACGTCAACATAGGTTCTACGCTGAAGTCGAAGATCAAGCTCAAGAACCAGCGACAAGTCTCCTAATAAACTGATGCGAATCAGCGAAGACTCAGATTTGTCCACTCAACGTGAAGTATCAAGTACAAGACTTTAGCTATCGCTGAACTTTATCATTCGCTGAATAGATAATGATAATGCTCTGAATCAACGAAAGCTGATCATGAAGTCCTCCGTACAAAATACTTTTGTCTTAACCACCGTTGCACGACTCCATACGAAATGTCAGAATAGAACCTTCCATTGTCTGAAATCGTACAACCACTCTGATACTACACTGTTCATTCATGCGGCTACTAAGGTTGTCTACAAAGGTCAATGACATGCAACCAATCCGCTGATGACACGTGTAAAGTGTATACTGACTTGCATTAAATGCATGCAGTATATAAAGAGATGAACCCACTTCATTTGAAGTAACTTTCTAACTCTGGACAAGTTCATCCTTCTTATCTTGAAGGTTATTATTAGTAATTTCCTTATCTCTTTTAGTGCAAGAAACCTTAGTGTTCCAACTTGTTTAGATTTAGGTTTATCCTTAATCTTGTTTCCGCAACAAGCTGTAAATTGTTAATGATTTATCAATAAACAATTTAGAAAAGTAAAATCTGTGTGTTTGTATTCAACCCCCCTTCTACAAACTTGTATAACCCTTCGGGACCAATAAGTGGTATCAGAGCAGATTTGTTTAATCTCATAAACAAGATCTAATCTAAGATTTTTCTCTTCCTTGCTATTTTCTGAAAATGGCCACCAACACAAACACAAATTATATAGACAATGGTTCTCTTGCTAAACCCCCTAGATTTTCCAGAGATAACTTCAACTTATGGAAAAATAGGATGATTCTCTTCCTAGAAGGTGTAGATCCTACTATGCCTTACTATCTTGAAAACGGTCCATACATCCCTGTAACATTTGATGCTGCAGTTCCAGCCGCTGAGAATAGACCTGCTATTCCAGAAAGGCTGATTCCTAAAGCAATTCATATGTGGACCGATGAAGATAAGAAGAAAGTGGCTATAGATACAAAAGCCAGATCCATACTATCCATGGCCCTTCCTGACGAAGTTTACCATTCCGTCATGAACCTGAAAACCTCAAAAGCCATATGGGACACAATATGTGTTCAGTATGAAGGAACGTCTGAAGTCCAGGACTCAAGAAAGATCAACCTGGTAAGACAATATGAAAGCTTCATTTCTGGTAAGAATGAAACTCTCTCTGAAGTTCACCAACGTTTCAACTGTTTAATTATAGATCTGAAAATTGTTGGTAAGGAATATTCAAACTTTGAAGTGCTGACAAAGTTTCTAGAATGTTTACCTGAAAGCTGGGACAATTATTCTATGTGTCTCAAGCTGTCAAAGGATCTTTAATCAATGACCCTTTCAACCTTATATGGCACGTTGCTGAATCATGAGCAATCGAGCCATCTTAAGAAGAATCTTGTGAAAGATTCCAAAAGCACCCCTGTTGCTTTAATCTCAGAGGAACCTTCTACTCAGCGACCCTCGGTCACTATCACTGAGTTAGAAAGTAACTCTGAAAAGTCATCAGATTCTGATTCTTCAGATGATGATGAATCTTTGGCTCTCCTAACTAAAAAGTTCAGGAGATTCGCCAAAAAGAAAATGTTTAGAAAGAACAAACCTCTTTCCATAACTGACAAGCCTAGATCATCAGCTTTTGTTGATAAGGCTACTGCTACTTGTTTTAACTGCGAAAAGACAGGACATTTCGCTAACGAGTGCATGTCAAAGAAAGTTTCTAGACCCTCAGCTTTTACAAAGAAATCCTTTGTTCCAAGGAATAAAGATGACAAATACTCAAAGCTGAAAAGCTTTAAGAAGAAGAGCAAAGGCCTGATGGCTAACTATGATTGGGCTGCTTCTGATGAAGAAGCATCATCATCTGACTCTGAAGATGATGAAGCCAATCTCTGTCTAATGGCCAAGATTGAAGAAGAGGAAGAAAGTTCAGACATTCCCTCCACTTCAACTTCTGCAATTCAGGTATCACCTTCCTTCTTTACCAATATTGCAAATATTGATGAAGCTGATAGTCTCCGTAAAAT
Source organism: Saussurea involucrata (assembly GCA_033807775.1). NCBI lineage: Eukaryota > Viridiplantae > Streptophyta > Magnoliopsida > Asterales > Asteraceae > Saussurea > Saussurea involucrata. Next base: position 131,701,954 of record CM066315.1, on the reverse strand, counting down.
CGATCTCTTGACTAGAAGTTTATACGAAGCCATGAACGGAAAAACTGTGGTTGAAAACCAAAACCTTGATCTCGCTGAACAGCTTAAAAACTGTCACCTTCAAATAGAAAAGCTTTCTAAAATTGAAGAAGATCTTAAAGATCAAGTATATTTAAATCAGCTAGTTAAAATCGAACGAGCAGAAGCTATCGCTGCATTAAAAGCTGAAAAAGCTACTGTTGAAGGATGGTGTAATTCTTCAACAAAGATCACTGAGATAATTAAGTCTCAGATTCCCCTGAGTGATAAATGTGGTCTGGGTTACAAATATGAAACTCCAAAACCAACCACTGAACGTTCAATGCTTAAATTTGGAACGTTCGTATCCTCAGTCGCTGATACTTCATTTTCTCAGTGCTCCTCGTCCCTTACACCAATCCCTGAGGAAACTCCTACCTCTTCAAAAGGTAAAGAGAAAATGGTTTATTTAAAACCAACCTCTGTCTTTAAAGATAAAGGTAAAGGAATTGTTATTTACCAAAATCCTCAGAAGGGTACCTTAGTACCTAGGCTGAATGCTTCTAAAGCTTTAGTGACCTATCCCTCTGGATCAAGGAATCAGATCCCTGGATCTACTCAGCGTGGATCTATTCAGCGATCTACTGGATCTATTCAGCGATCTACTCCTAGACTCAGAGTGGATGTCTTTGGCAAGAAATCTGAAGAACTAAATGTTCCTCCCATCTCTAGAGCCAATAGTTTACTTGGTGCTGGTACTTCTAATTTAAAATTAAAAGCTCAGCATTCAAATGGTCCTAGAACTACTTTTAGTTATAGGAAATGTTATCACTGTGGACTCACTGATCATATTGCTAGTAAGTGCCCCACAGCCACCAAATCTGAAAAGATAGCTAAGGTGAAGATTGCCCCCAAGGCAAAGAAGACCAACCCTGGTGTAAATCAGGTCAAGGTGAATACTACCACTGAGGTTAAGAAATTAACCAAAGTGAAGAATGACAAAGCTGAATCTTCAAATGCTGCGAAGACTACTGAATCTTCCATTCCAACTACTTCCACTGACAAATGTGTATACATGGTTAAGTGGGTACCCAAGAAAAACTAATCTTCCTTTGTAATGCAGGTTAAGAAGGGCATCTGGTATCTCGATAGCGGATGCTCAAGACACATGACTGGAAAGAAAAGCCTGCTCGCTGAATACAAGGAAGAGAAGGGTCCCTCTGTGACTTTCGGTGGAAATGGAAAAGGACATACCCGAGGGTATGGTGTACTTTCAAATGGTACAACCTCCTTCAGAAGAGTCGCATATGTTGAAGGGCTGAAGCATAATCTTCTAAGCATCAGTCAGCTTTGCGACAAGGATAACAAGGTGATTTTCACTAAGGAATCCTGCTTTGTCACTGACAAAAAGGAGAAGATAGCTCTCAGCGGTTATCGTTTGGAAAATGTTTATGTAATAAACATGGACTCAACAACCACTGAGAACTCCTGTTTCTTCTCAAAGGCCTCATCTGATGTCAACTGGCTATGGCATAAGAGGCTCTCTCATTTAAATTTCAAGACACTGAACACTCTTTCTTCAAAAGAGTTAGTCACTGGTCTACCTCAACATTCATACGCCAAAGAGTCTTTATGTTCAGCGTGTGAAAAAGGGAAGCAGACCAAAGCAAGCTTTAAATCAAAGCAAGTTTCCTCAGTGTCATATCCTCTACAATTACTCCATATGGATTTGTTTGGCCCTGTTAACAAACAATCCATTGCTGGAAAGAAATATACGCTGGTCATAGTTGATGAATTCTCTCGCTACACATGGGTAATGTTTCTCCGTTCTAAGAGTGACACCCCTGAAGAACTCATCACCTTTGTTCGGAAGATGGAAACCCTGAACAATTTGACCGTTCGCTCAATAAGGAGTGATCATGGGACTGAATTAAAAACAGTTCTCTTGATTCCTTCTTTGAGAGTAAGAGTATTTCTCACAACTTCTCTTCAGTGAGAACACCACAACAAAATGGAGTCGCTGAAAGAAGAAATAAAACAATTATTGAAGCTGCACGTTCAATGCTCAGCGATTCTCACCTGCCTACTCAGTTTTGGGCAGAAGCTGTCAACAATGCTTGTTTTACGCAAAACAGGTCGCTGATAGTTAAAAGATTCAAAAAGACAGTCTATGAACTTTTTCATGGGAGAAAGCCTTCAATCAGCTTTCTTCACATCTTTGGATGTCAGTGTTTCATACTGAATAACAGAGATGCCCTTGGAAAGTTTGATCCTAAGGCTAATGATGGAATCTTTCTTGGATATTCTTCAATATCCAAAGCCTTCAGAGTCTTCAATCGTAGAAGACAAACTGTAGAAGAAACTATTCACGTCACGTTTGACGAATCCCGTTCAGCGAACTCTAAATCGTCCGCTGATACTGAAGAACTGAATCAATGGATGTTTTCTCATCTTGGTGATTCAGAAGATGTTCCCACTCCTCATGCTCATACAGTAGAAAATGATGGTCCTACTATCATTCCAAACATGCAGAATAGTGAAGCTGAAACATCATGGGTCTCAGACATTCCATCTATTTCTCAGCAATCAGTAAATGAAATGACAAATGCAAGCATTCCTCTCTTAGTTGATACTCCAGAAGTTGCTGAAGCCTCATCTTCAGCTCCTCCAGTTCAAAATGAGTCAGCGACTTATGCTCCTGCTCAGCGATGGACTGTAAATCACCCAATCGATCAAATTCTTGGTGATCCAAACGCTGGTGTTCAGACTCGACGAAGTGCAGGTAACATTTGTTTATTTGTTAACTTTATTTCTCTAACTGAACCAAAGAAAATAGATGATGCCCTCAAAGATCCAAACTGGGTCAGCGCCATGCAAGAAGAGCTGACTGAATTCGAAAGAAACAAAGTTTGGAAACTTGTTCGAAAACCAACTGACAAAACGGTGATAGGCACTAAAGGGGTCTATCGAAACAAGTTGGACGAACATGGTACTGTAACCCGCAACAAAGCTCGTCTTGTTGCTCAGGGATACAGACAAGAGGAAGGCATAGATTATGACGAAACATTTGCTCCAGTAGCAAGACTAGAATCTATTCGTCTTTTCTTAGCATATGATGTACACAAAAACTTCAAAGTGCATCAAATGGATGTTAAGTCAACATTTCTGAATGGAAAGCTGAATGAAGAAGTCTATGTGGAACAACCTCCAGGATTCTCAGATCCTAAGCGTCCAGGTTATGTTTATAAACTGGATAAGGCACTTTATGGCTTGAAGCAAGCTCCTCGTGCATGGTATGACACTCTTTCCGCTTATCTCCATATTGAACAATTTGAGCGATGTAAAATAGATAAAACTCTATTTTTTAGGAAAGTAAAAGGTCATATCATTCTTGTTCAAATATATGTTGATGACATTATATTTGGCTCTACTAACCCTGATCTTTGTACTCGTTTCGCTTATAGAATGAAAGATGAGTATAAAATGAGCATGATGGGTGAACTAACATATTTCCTTGGTCTTCAGATTAAGCAAAATGAAAAAGGAACTTTAATTAATCAGGGAAAGTATGTTAAAGATATGCTGAAGAAATTTGATTTAACTCAAAGCTCAGCTATGAAAACCCCTATGGCACCACCGCTGATACTTGATAAGGATACTAATGGTATTCCTGTTAATGTCACGCTGTACCGTGGGATGATCGGCTCACTTTTGTATCTTACAGCTAGCCGACCCGATATTATGTACGCAACATGTTTGTGTGCACGATATCAAGCTGAACCTAAGGAATCTCATGGGTACAGCAAATCTAGGTCTTTGGTATCCCAAAGATTCAGGATTTGACCTAACTGCCTATTCAGATAGTGATTTTGCAGGTTGCAAATTGGATAGGAAAAGAACCACAGGAGGTTGTCAGTTCCTGGGTGGAAAGCTGGTGAGTTGGACAAGTAAAAAGCAGAACTCAATGTCCACCTCCACAGCTGAAGCTGAGTATGTAGCCGCTGGAAGCTGTTGTTCTCAGGTCTTGTGGATGAGAAATCAACTACTAGACTATGACCTCCAGTTCTCAAAAATTCCAATCTATTGCGACAGCACTAGTTCCATCGCTATAGCAAATAATCCAGTGCTACACTCAAAGACGAAACACATAGAAATCAGATATCATTTTATCAGAGATCATGTGATGAATGGTGATATAGAACTTCATTTTATCCCAACTGATTATCAGTTAGCTGATTTTTTCACCAAACCTCTTGATGAGACAAGATTCAACTTTCTCATCAGCGAGCTTGGAATGCTGAACTTTGAAGAGTAAAATCTTCAGCGGTTCACATTTGTTCAGCGATAGGATAAAATCAACTTGTATAACCTATTCCATCATCTTCTCTCTGAATAAACTTGATTCACTGATATCAAGGTAGGTTTCTCTCTCTCTGACAATCACATGAAAATGCAAGATTTCAAAACAAATTGCATCGCTGAATATCTCTTCCTTAACAGCGATACTTTGAAATTTCTAAAACCTTCACTGATATTTCTATTCAGTGCTTCATGTTTTCAAAAGAGTCCCTGAGCTTTCAAAATCTCAGAGACATCCTAAAAGAATATGAAAGGACAGTTGTGACGTCATTGCAAAGGATAAGCCCTGGCACGTTCTTCTTTCTGACACACGTTTGCACGTCTCGTTCAAACTTCCAATCAAATGCAAACACGTGTCCGTGTCATGTTGAAAATATTTTCCCGCTCAAGATTTTCTCTCTCTAATCTCCATATATAAACAAACTCTTGGTTTATATTTTCCTTTTAAGCGAACAATCTTCCTCCGCAAGAAATATTTCACTGTTGCATTTGTGCTCTCAAAAACTTCAAGAACTGTTCATCATCTTCTTCATCAAACATCATGGTTAATATGTTCTTATTTTTTTATCAAATGCGTGTAACTTGTTTCTGATCTTCTCTTTGTTTTAACAAGATCAAACAAAAGAACTTCTTAAAAATAAAATCAATTTTCTCATGGTTTTATGAACACAACCATTTCATGGTTGTTCTTCAAGTTTAAATGAATAATCTTAAACTTGTTCTTCATTCGTTTCCAGAATCTCATATCTTCATAAGAAACTGGAAAAAAAAGATTAAATGGGTTTACATTTCGTTTTCAAAAACAAGAAAAACCCTAATCTTCATTAAGACATTTTCGTCTGAATGAAATGGACAAAATTCGAACCATCTTATTGGAAATTCTTTCCACATTAAGATAATTCTTATTTGTTAACATCTTTGGTTGAACTGATAATACAGAAATGGCCTCTGCTGACATTTCTACCGCTGAGAAAACCACTGTTGCTGCTGAGGAATTGGAGATAATCAAGGCTCCTCAGGTCAAGTTCTCTCTGGAAGAACTGGATTGGACAAAATCTAACAACCTGTATGCGCTTCTCGAGTTTCCTCCTCGAAAGCAAGTCACACATCTGAATGATGCTGTGAACTTCCTGAAAAATTGTTGTATCTCAACAGCCCTGACCATAACACCTCCTGCCCATCAGCAATTACTATCCCAGTTCTGGTACTCTGCCAGACACTCTCAGCTACCTTCCGCCAAAGATCCTTCGAAAACAATTGACTGTATTCTCTGTGATACAAATCTTGGCATGTTCAAAATCACCCCTGCCATACTTCGCAAATCCCTGAACCTTCCCATAGCCACAAAGGAAAAACCGTTTGTTCCTTTCCCTGACCACAAAAGACCCGCTGACCAGGAAGCCATTACTGAATTTTTTGATGCAATGGGCTACATATGGGAAACTAGGAGAGACAAGAAGCCTGAGAAGAAGCTGACGCTGATAAAGAAGTCGAAAATGCCCAGCGAGATGAACTTCATCTTCGCTCACTTAATCAGCTGCATGACTGCCAAGACCGGCTCCTCTGACCAAGCCGCTCAACCTCAACAAGAAATGGGATACGCTCTGCTGAAAGGTCTACACATAGACTGGGCATCAATAATCTATGATGACTTGGTGCAGAAGGTAGACTCTACCGCTGACAGACCTCCATGGGTTCCATACCCACGATTCATCAGCGCTGTCTTCCAGACAGGCCTGAAGGACAGCTACCCGCAAGAGGGTGACCTGAAACTCTCTCAGGTTGGCCCTAAGGTACTTGACTTCAAACCGGTGGAAAACGAGGTACGTCTTTCTACCCTTTTAACTCTTCTTAACTCTAATTCTTCTATTTCTGTGGCTACTTGAGCGACAATACCCATCGCTGATACCTAGGCCACAAAATCCACTCCTTTAAAGAAAAGGAAACAATCTACAACCCAACTTGGTTCTAAAAGGATCAAGAAAACAAAGGAGCAACCCCAGCAATCTCATGCTGAAGACTCCTCAGCTCATTCTAAAGAGCTGAAGGAAAGTTCTGTGGTACGCTCTGCCACACCTGAACAAGCTATCCATTCCATCCCAACTTCAACGTCTCTAAACGCTGAGGTTACAAACTTGGAACCTACCCAACCTCCACCAGTCTCTCAAAAGACTGGAGAAGTGATTCTCAGCGGATCCAACGCTGAACTTCGCACCCAACCCAAATTCTCAACCTCTGCTTCTCTCTCTACTCTATTGGTCTCTCCTCCAGTTATCACTGGAGATGCCGTCACTACTTCGGAAAATAAAGCTGAAACTCCAGGAATGACTAAGACAGGACCTGCAGAACAAACCATGCGCACTCTTGAAGATGACATGGAACATTTTACAGGACACCGTGACTTTGACGAGTTCATCAATCCTCCTGCAGGTACACAACAACCCATATACACTGTAACTAAACCCCAAACTTCTGAGCTTTCCTTTGTTCACAAGTACTTATCTGTTACAGGTCCTAATTTGGGAGACATTAACGCCTCTCTGAAAGTCGTGGAGACGAAGCTGACAGGTCTCACCACTACTCTTTCTGATAACTCTACAGCTGTAACAAACGCTGGAGAGAATCTGAACAAGTTGACAACAGTGGTGGAGAAGAAAGCCTCCACAGATGATTTGAAGCAGGTTGACAAAACCCTCAGCGAATTCGCCAAGGTGCTCGCTGACATCTACACAGACTACACCTCTCTCAAAACTTCAGTTTCAACCATGTCCAGCGAGGTCACAACGCTGAAGACATCGGTTGGACAACTCGAGGGAGATATGTCTACTGTAAAGACTGACTTAGGCTCTGTAAAGACCGACGTTGGTTCGATGAAAACAATGTTGGAGCAGCTACTGAACAAAGCGAACGCCCCTGTCCCTGCACCTGAAAATTTTATAGCGGCGGATCGTACTGAGCTCGAGAAGATTAATCCTGCTATTTCTGGCCTTGAAGACAGATTAGCAAAGATTGAAGGTTGTGTGGGAATCCCTGGCCATGAAGACAGGGAACCCAAAATAGCTGCTGAGTCAACACATTCCTCCCCCATTCATCATGAAGAAGGGGGGGAGAAGAATAACTCTGAAGACCTTCTCCACGATGAATCTGTCGTGGAAAAGAAGACTGAAGACCTCACTCTTGCTGAAGAAAGTGAGAAGACAGCTAAAGCAACCACCGCTGGACCTCAGGGAGATGAAAACCCTGAGGGAACCGAGAAGCTTACCTCTGTATCTGAGTGGGAGCAACTCGAAGAAGAAGCTGAAAAATCTGAATCTGAAGCTAAAGAAGAAGAAGCCATCGATCTATCTGATGATGAACCATCATCTTCTCCAAAGAATGATGATGACGACGACGATGATGATGACTCCTTCATTGTCAAGCCTGCTCAGAGGACGATAGCTCTCAAGGGGATCTCGATAAATGAACCATCAGGGGAGCGGACCAAATCAAAGCCCTCAGCATCTGAAGCTGAGAAAGGCAAAGGAAAAGGCGTCGCTGAAGACGATGACAATCTGGCGATCTTGCTTGAAAAGCCGGTTTGTCAGGTACACTAAATCTTCCTTACTCCATCCCTCCTCTATACACTTTCAGTTCTACTATCCACAAGCCTATACACTTAAACCAACTTCCTTTCTCTGATTCTACCCAAGTTCTTACTTGTAAGATCGCTGTGTTTCAGCCAGTCCTCTCCCCTGTTTGAGGATATCGCTGAAGGTTCCACAACTGCGACTTCACCAATAATGCCAGCTGCTGCTGAAGAAATAATCCCAGTCTTAGATTTGATCTCTGAGACTGATGAACCAGAAGAACAGATGCTCTCTCATACAAACAGACCTTCCTTGGCTCCTCAAAAGCTAAGTGAAGAGGATCAAGGAAGAAGAGAAGAAATAATAAAGGCATTCGAAGATCAGCGAATCATTCGAAGACGTGATCAACTTCCTTCCATTCCTAAAAAGTTCAAAATCTCTAAAAAGGAATTCGAGGATTACATCAGAGCTGAACGCCTACTCGTTGAAAGAAAAGAAGCTGAAGAAAAGGACAGAAAAAATGCCATCCAGCTTTCTCAACGATCAGTGAAAGACCCCAAGCTGAAAAGAGCTCCAATTGAAGTTCAACGTCAGCTGTGGGAAGACGCCCAGAAGATAACTGAAGAAAAGAGAACTGTATCTCAGTCCACTTTAGCCTGGAGCAAAGAAAAGGTAAATTTCAGATTGTCTCCTGCCAGAATCATCAAGGTACTCATTTCTGGAAGATCAACCATTAAAGTTTCAATTGCTGAAATCGAGATATTCAGAGAGGACAACAAGTATGAAAAATTCTATGCTGAAGCAATCACGAAATACAGTCTCTCTGAATGGTTGGAGATCAGGTTAGCCATACAGAAGTCTCAGTCTAAGTACAAAGAATATTTCGAAAAGCTGATAAACAGGCAGATCGACACGGTCTACACTTGTGTGGATATTCCTCCTCCTCCTCCTCTCGAAGGTCAGAAAAGAAAGGCCTCAGCGAAGAAAAAGTCTAAATCTTCAAATGATGGTCCTATCATACGAAATGAAACAGGTATTGGTTTCTCCCGAGCTGAAGTCCTTGGTCCTGACCCTGATCTCTCCGGACTTGATACATCACTTCCTGAAGGTGAGACTTTCGTCCCTGGGAAAGTCTTAGGCGAACCCTATGGGATATTCTTCATTGACTATGATGGAGGAAAACGTTTTCAACATATCTCTGAACTTCACATCACTCCCATCGAACAGCTGAGAGATCTTATCTACTGGTGTGACTTTAGAAATGACCTTCAGGCAAGACATCTGAAACCCTTGATTTTTGAAGAAGCGCTAATCAAAAGAAAACAAGGTGTAACTGTTCCTGACTGGATGATTCCCACATCAAAGACCCTTGATGAACTTCTCATTAAGGAAGAACCCTTTATAAGCTGATATGATCGCCCTTTTCTCTAATGTATCAGTTATTCTTCTGTACTTGTAATTTATTTCGCTTGTACTTGTAATCTTTCCATTTCTCTTTGTAACCTGATTCAAAGTTTTAAAGAAAGATTTCAGCGAATGTACTTTACTCCATCAGTACTGAAAAGATCCCAGAAAACAGTAAAAGGGATAAATATTTTATGAGTTCTTTTTATCCTTATGTTTTCATTAAATAGCAATTTTCTTTGTTGCTATGTCATAATCAAATAGGGGGAGATTGTTGATCCAAACCCTCAGTGATTTGATAATGACCCTCTCTTATATACTTAGTGAAAATTGTAAGTAGACAATATGCATCAGAGTTTCACTATCGCTGATAAGTACTAAGATCTTACAGTACCACTGATAGGAACTCTCGCTCTTTAGATTAAACATTCAGCGAACACTGTTCACCATAATGCTCTGAGTCTGTTCAGTCCTTATGGTGATCGCTGATAAGTTAGTTGTTTACTTATGATCTCCGAAGACAAGTTTCACGTCAACATAGGTTCTACGCTGAAGTCGAAGATCAAGCTCAAGAACCAGCGACAAGTCTCCTAATGAACTGATGCGGATCAGCGAAGACTCAGATTTGTCCACTCAACGTGAAGTACCAAGTACAAGACTTCAGCTATTGCTGAACTTTATCATTCGCTGAATAGATAATGATAATGCTCTGAATCAACGAAAGTTGATCATGAAGTCCTCCGTACAAAATACTTTTGTCTTAACCACCCTTGCACGACTCCGTACGAAATGTCAGAATAGAACCTTCCATTGTCTGAAATCGTACAACCACTCTGATACTACACTGTTCATTCATGCGGCTACTAAGGTTGTCTACAAAGGTCAATGACATGCAACCAATCCGCTGATGACACGTGTAAAGTGTATACTGACTTGCATTAAATGCATGCAGTATATAAAGAGATGAACCCACTTCATTTGAAGTAACTTGCTAACTCTGGACAAGTTCATCCTTCTTATCTTGATAGGTTATTATTAGTAATTTCCTTATCTCTCTTAGTGCAAGAAACCTTAGTGTTCCAACTTGTTTAGATTTAGGTTTATCCTTAATCTTGTTTCCGCAACAAGCTGTAAATTGTTAATGATTTATCAATAAACAATTTAGAAAAGTAAAATTTGTGTGTTTGTATTCAACCCCCCCCCCCCCCCCCCCCTTCTACAAACTTGTATAACCCTTTGGGACCAACAATTTGAACTCTATTAGGAGCCTTGAAAGTGGTTTTATTTATCATCTCCAAGCATTTAAGAACTCTCAAACATCAAGATTTCAAGTTTATCCAAGATTCAAAGGTCATCTTCCCCAAAACACCATTTCCACCATTGTTGACCTAGTTTTTGGGTTTCTTCCTAAAAACGAATTGTAAGTCCATATTAACCTTCTAAACCTTTATTCTTGTTAAAACCTTCCATTTTAACCACCTAGAATATCCCTTTTGAGGTATCTTTCATATTTTGAAGTTTTGACTATTTTTGGGTATTTTGGATGATTAGAGGATTTGACTAAGGTATTTTATGAATCTGAGTTTGGGGTTACTTTTGGTGCATCTCTAGCCTTTGGTTGTGACCCCGATAAATTTTCAAGAGGTGGGTGTTGATGAATCTAAAGTCTTCACCAAAGGAAGCTCAAGATTTGGGGTAAAATCTAGATTTAGTCTAAATCTAAGAAGGTGAGTTCAATTTGCTTTGCGAAAACTATGTACATGCCAAAATGTGTATTTTGGAGTAAAAATGTGTTTTACTTGGTAATTATCAATGTGTTGGGTATTTGACAAAGTCTTCATATTTGGTAAATTTGGGTTGATTAATCTCATGAAATGCCATACTTGGGTTTTTAGATATTTTGACGAGTAAATATCATAAATGTATACCTTTTATGGTTTATTGTTCAAATGAAGTCTACTCGGTGATTTGTGTATTTTTTGTGTATATGATTTTATAAACCTTTTTGCAAAATGCAAGTTATCGTGTTATGAGGGATTTTGGAAATATAAGGGTATGAGCCCATTGGGGAAATCATTCCTCCCGATCACTGATGGGTTTTGAGTTGATCATATCTTTGAGGTATGTGTTTGCATAAACGCCTTTTTAATGTGTTTTATTATTGAAGAATGTTATTTGTTGGTCAAATGAGTTTTGAGCATTTTAGCTTTGTTAAGACTTAAAAGAGTCTTGAGAACATTTGTCCGGTTTTAACGGCTCGATGTAGAGCTCCATTTATGATTTGCATTTTTTCATCTTATTGATAATTACATGCTTGAGTCCATTGGTCATTCCTTTGGAGTCATGTAATTTTAGATTGTGTTGCATTGGATCCATAGGCACGTAAGTCAGTCTTTATTTGATGGTCAAGTGGGTGTTCCTGGGTTGGACTCCGGGACCCATGTTTTTTTGACCTTAATCTTTCAAGTGGACACTAGGAGGGCTAAGTCCGGTTGTGCTATCGTGTTGATGGGCGTATGGGACCTCCGCCATGTCGGGCAATGCCATGGTTGTAACCCACGACTATGCCGAGCCTTTGGTGGCATTAATGGTAATAGTCCCGAAGGTCAACTGTCTCATTAGGTGGAACCTGGAAGGAGTCATAGGGACACTTGAGCTTTCATGTCGTGAAGTGTCATGCGATTAACGTTGTATGGGTGGCATACTTATGTGTTTCCTTAACTCTCAATGGATACGGGTCTCCCCCGTTGTCGGCCAACATTATTTTGGATATTATAATTTTCATGCTTTATTATCGTTTGGTCTTGTGCGATTGACTGCATATGATGACTTTAATATTGGATTCCCCTCCACGTATATTAAGGTTTGAATGAAGTAGTTATTTCCATGTTTTGGTATTCGGATTTCATTCCATTTATGCTCGCGTGAGTATTGGCTTTAGTTCTATGTTTTCGGAGTATTTCTATTTGAACGTTTTATCTCGAGAATGGGATTTTTGGAAAGAACGTCAATATTTTTTCTAAATATTTTACTTGGCCGCATTTGTGATTTAAATAAGATTTCGTCCGTTTTATTTATTATGTAGTGAGGAAAACTCTTGAACTCACTAGGCGTTAAGCCTAACCCTTTTTATTTCTCGGCATGCGAATCAGGTCCTTGTTGGGGGAAGTGTTCTAGCAACACCGTGAAGAGTGGAATGCTAGTTATATGAACGTTAAGAGAGTAGATATTGGAAGAAGCCTTCCGCACTTTGGGAATAGCAACTTGTGTTCGGTTTAGTAGCACCCGATCTATTTATTTAGTCTTTGTATAAGACTTAAAGTTATTGAATGTTGAAGCTAAATATAGGATTTGACTCGAGGTATTTTCAGCTATTGTTTTGTAGAGAGAGGAATTGTATCCTTTAAATGATGTAATAAGGAAAATTTTAATTTAGTTGCTCTTATATAATTTGAGGGTGTTACACTTGTAGGTATGGCCTCTTTGAGTTTTTTGCTAGTTCTAAAACTTGTTGATATGGTGTAGTATGAATAACAAGAAAGGCCTTCTACAAATTGAGTATTTTGAATTGGGTTTTTACAGACAAGAAGGAGCTGACATGTTCTCAGTTGTTGGTATCAAGAACACTGGTCATGTGGTTGTGGGATTATTTTACGTGTGATGACAAAATATGCTATTATGGAGCTACGAACTTAGCAGGCAAACTGAAAACTGCAAGGAAGATAGTTATAAGTTTCTATTGTTACGTTTTATGCCTTTTCATTTGGATATAGTATTATTTCATTTTTCTATTCTTTATGCTTGGTTTACTTTGTATCCGCCGCATTGTGCGGGTATAGATTAGTTCTTCAACTGAAATAATTTCATAGGTATATATTAGGGGCAATTTTTTTGACTTTCGCTATGGGCATCCGAAATCTCAGGGTCGACTCTGGATGCACGTTTGGATGAGATCCACCGAGATGGACCGGATCAATCCCCGTATCAAGCGTGATTCATGGGTGGGCTTGAGATTAAAAGTGATCAGGGGTTCAGATCCACTTATCACGTTAACTCAACTTCTCCCACGATCCTTCGTCTCTCTATATATATATATAGGGAGAGGTTCAAATGAGAAGTGCTAAATATTTGAGAAATAAAGAAGTGATCTTAGCCATTCATTCGGTCAAGATCGGCGGCTTTGACCGAGAAGCAGCGGATAATTCCTCGTGTGGTATGCACGTGGTCTGCACAAGATAGAGGGGTAGTTTCGTAAAAAATACGCGGGACGAGTTCATATATGAACCTTTGTGTTCATATATGAACCTTTGTAATTCACATATAAACTCATTTTAACTAATTCATATATGAACCTTTGTGATTCATATATGAATCAGTTAATTTGTTCATATGAGAATTAGTTAAAAAAAAATTCATATATGAATCACAAAGGTTCATATATGAACACAAAGGTTCATATATGAACACAAAGGTTCATATATGAATCAGTTAATTGGTTCAATTGATTCATATATGAACCTACAGTTAATTAGTTTCATATGTGAAACACAAAGGTTCATATATGAATCACAAGATTCATATATGTATTAGTTATAAAGAGTTCATATGTGAATTACAAAGGTTCATATATGAACGTATAGTTCATATGCGAATCACACAGATTCATATATGAACTCGACCCGTGTTTTTGTAAAAGTTACGAAATTGCCCTTCTATTTTTGGAACAACCGCAACTTTTGACCAATTATAACCGATCTTGACTGAATAAATGGCCAAGATTACTTCTCTACTTCTCAAATATTTAGCACTTCTCATTTGAACCTAAGGCCATATATATATATATAATCATACACACACACAAACACATAAATGATCATGTTTGAGAAGAGGAGTTAAGGTTAGTGTAACAATCGTGTCCCTATTTGTTAATAAATCGGAAATTTGCGGGTAAAGAATAAAATATGGTAGGGATGGTGGTTAAAGCCTAAAGTTAGGAAAAGGGAGGGACCAAAGGTGTATGTTGCTGAAAGATATAAAAAGGGAAGCAATCCCAAGAAATTCCATTCCTGTGAAATTGTTTGCGGCTGAAGAGAGAAAAATCGGAAGTGCAGAGAAAGTGGAGAAATCAAGACATCGGCTAGGAACTCGTCGTTCAAGGTAAGCCTCGGTTAACTTCCTTTGATTTATTCCGTGTAATGCATTTTGCTGCAATGTTTTGAGTTGCAAAACTTGGGGGGAAACACCATTTGTACTCTGTAATATCTATATTCAAGAACATATTGGAGACCTTTGATTTCGAACTGATTGGAGACCATTTGGGTGAAAAATAGGGCGTCTTAAACTGGGGTTTCGGTCACAAGCTCGTAGTTAATTAGGCTTGGGAGTTAAATCGTTTTTGGTGCTAGATTCGAGAGTTCGGGTTTAGCAGTTCGTGATTTCTGGAAGTCGCTCTCTCCAGAACATGACTTTCGGACTAGCAGTGTTTTCCGGATCGTAGTTGTCCGGATACCGAATTCCGGATTGAGGATTCCGGATTTGGATACCGGATTCCGGGTTGAGGATTCCGGATTCGGATACCGGATTCCGGATTGACGATCCCGGATTCCAGAGTGAGTTTTGGACATCGGAGTCCGGATTCCGGAAACCCTTCTTGTCCGGATATGTTTCTGATCGAAGTGTATGGTATGCCTTAGGTGTTGGTTTCGGCTCGGTCTGTTCGTAAGAGAGGCGCGTGTTTAGGAAAAACACTACAATCAGGTGAGTTCCCTTATACTCCTTTTTTATGAAACGAAATGTTAAACGCTGTTGATTATTATTGATCATGGTTTGGAATGCACACATGCTTATTTATAAACTTCTCATAAAGTCGGAGCATGAATTATATGTTTGAGAACGTTATGCACATATGCTATAAACAGCTTTTACAAAGATACATGCATCGCTATATGTTTTCTATTAGCCTTGCTTTGTATGCTTATGTGGAGTCGGGTTCCACAGTGGGATCTGATGATCCCTTGGGAGTTTATTATGAACTGGTAGGTATGGAATTTGTTTCCTGCCTATTCGGGTAATGGGAAGTCTGCTTGGGCCCCGATATGAGGTGAGAGTGGAGTCTGCTTGGGCCCCGATTGTGGTTGTTGACGGATTTGGATGTGGTCTATGAACACTGTGCAAATAACCCTGTTTGTTATTACTTGTGGGCCTTAGGGCGGATAACAAAATGATTATATGCATGTTTTCGTATAAACTGCTTTTCGGAGGGAATTCACTTGACCTCATGGTCTAACCCTCGCTTTTCAAAACTAAAACAATTTTTAGGGAAGCGCATTAGTGGTGCTTCGTCTAAGGAAAAAGAGAAGGCTTGAAGAATAGAGATGGAGGCGATCTTGTGTGGAGCACTCTAGTACTTAACTTAGTATTGCTTTAGTATAACTAGTTCTCGGCTATGGAAGTTTGTTTCTGCTGCAAGTGTTGTAACCTATGTTTTGGAATGTCATGTATGTACTGGGACCCTTGGTTCGGGATATTTTAAATAAAATGTATGTTATGGATATCGGGTTGTTACAAATGGTATCAGAGCCATAGTTTAAGGAATTTAGGTGACCGGATGGGCCTAAACTTAAACTGTATGGTGGGGGACACAGCCGAGATATAGGGATTTCCGTTAAGATCACTCTAGGTGCACTAAGGATAAGGTAGTGAGAACTGTCAAGTAAGGTAAATTTGAAGTTACACCTGGCCTGTGTAATTGCGGATTTACAGGTACATGTATGTCCTTAAATTGCCTTATTTAGCGAAGCTGTCGTTCGAGCGTAGGTTATATATGGTTATTTCAGTTCTCGTATGTCTAGAAGATTGTTATTGTCGAGACAGTCGATGGATGGGGTGAGTATGGAGCAAAATCTAACCTTGCGAGGATGACAATGGTTTTGTTGTGATGTGTGAGGTCATTCGTGATGTGAATGATGACACTTCTTGGACGGAGTATTGTTCAGGGCAGTAGTGCATCGAGTAATGGTAGAACTTCCTGGGTTCAGAAGGGATGAATGGCTGGCTAAGGGTAAACTCCTAGTTTCCAGTGAGTCCTCATTCTTGGAATTAATGGGTCGATCATTTGGGATAGGAAATGAGGATTGTGTTGGGGTCTTGAAAGTTTCAGCTCAGAGACGAGTGAAGGAGATGAGCCTCTGACTTTTAGTTAAACGATTTAGTGGCAGGGATAATAAAGGGAAGATATCAGTGTTGGTTTGAAATGTGCGTGTGAGAAGGGTGTGAAGTAGTTGGTCGTTTATCGACCTGTATCAGTCAAAGATTTAGATCGCATGACTTGGGGGTCATTGGTATATGCGAAAATTGCGTGGGGCGGTCAGACAGGTGGGTTGTGAAGCAGTTGTACCACGAGTTGCTATAAGGGTGAGAAAGTGATTGTTGGTCGAAAGTGGGTGTCGATGATGGGTTGGTGGGAGTACCATGGTGGACCTTATTAGAGTGAATAGCCTTCATTGCAAATTTCGTTTCATGCATGGTGTCATTAAATGAATTACACAAACTTTTTCATGTTAAAATTTTATACGAGCGAAATTAGTTTCTTGTTTTGGGAATAAGTCGATGCGTGCAAGTGTGAGTTTAAAGAGAAAGACAAACTTGTTTACGTGCACGATACAATTTCAAACTTAGTGAATTGTAAATTATTTCACCCTTATCTGGTTGGGATAAACTTTGTTGCGAAAATCAAGAGAACGTTTTATTGCAAAGTTTTTATAACTGAAATGAGTATTAGCACGTTGCTATCATACAAATGAGTGCGGGAGTCGATTGACTCACTTTGTATAAGTGATTTCATTTCAAAACTTTCTAGTCTTATTGGAAATGTTTTATCGAATATATTTTTGGTTTGGGCCGACATAGATTCGGCGGGGCAAGGTTGTGATTTATCGTGGGGTTGCATGTGAGCGATCTTTGAGGTCGATGTGTTTACGTTCAACTTGGGTGGTGTTGAGTCACATACTCGAGTTTATTTCATGTTATCGTATCTATAAAACTTCCAAATGCACCAAAATGATGTAAAGTATTGTGTTGTCATGCATGAAGGCTATGAACTCGCTAGGTCGTGGAGGATATGGTAATTAAGAATAAGGAGAGGTGTCGAGTATGAATTTGGTCGGTTGTGTCGATTATGGTCGAGTTAGGACGATAGTGAATCAGTTAGAGGAGAATGAGAATAGCGGGAGTCTCGGATAATGAATTTGATAATGTTCGGTAGCGACTGATTAGGTTGACTGTGGGGCGAGTATACCCATGGTGAAGTCTGAAGTTGTTGAGATACTCTTAATTGTAGCATGCTAACAAGTAGTTACTGTACCCTGATGAAATGTTATCGGCAGTTAGCTGGAGTAATGAGTGGTATTGTAAATAGACTGCATATCAAATAAGTCTTATCCCTTAACTGTGAAGACTATGGGGCATGAAGTTAGTTACGATGCGTTGGGAAAAGTAGATTCTGATGGAAATCTTTGTCGTTGGCGAAGTTGTTGAGGCATCGCCATGTCGAGGGTTGACGATGAAGTTACGACCTTTTGGATGACCAGTGTTGAGGTCGTTCCGAAAAAGGTGTGTACCCCGATACGGTGATGGAACACCATGTGTGGGCGTTATGAAAGTGGAAGACAGCTACTGTACCTACGTGATTTTTCCTAAGGGGTTTTGGTGTCCGGAATAGGAATAAAGTAAATAGCACAACTGAAGTGGGTGTGCACGAATGATTGTGGTCTGAAAGGGGATGCGACTCATCTTCTTGAAATACATGAGCTTGTGTTGAAGATCGTGGTGAGTCGATGGGAGATGAGAATTCGTTTGGGTAACTTGCATGGTTATGACTGTTGGTCCCATTTTAGGACAAGCAAACAATAGAAGATAAAATCCATATATAAATAGAGATAAGATGAAATATAAGAACAATGATAAAATAACTCATCTCATATTCATTGAATCAAAATATGGAGGAGAAATGTTGAAGAACTCTACACATTACATCAGATGACTCTCATTAGTCTGTGTGTTTTGTGAATTCTTCTAAAACCCTCTCTCTCAAATGATAAATGAAACCCTAAACTTCTATTTAAAGGGTCCATTTACAATAAAAAGGCTCAAGCCCATAAAGCTAACTAAAAGGCCCATACACTATTTCTTTATAAAACATTTAATTAAATTAGGAGATAATTTAATCTAACAATCTCCCCCTAATGTTTTATAAAGAAAGCATCATCTTATATTCTTCCCCTTTCTTTCTTTAGAAACATTGGCGTTCCGTTCTTTGAGTCTTCAAAGCATCACGAGCTCCCCGTCAAATGTAGGCTCATCTTCTTGAAAAACCGAGACAATTAACCCCATTTTGTCCAGTTTTCATGACTCAACTTCATTGTTGAGTAAGCATTCAGCACCGAGCATTAAACATGAATAACAGAGGAGTGAGTGACAATCAATATATCACAATAGAAGCATGAAACCGTGAAGAAACGTCGAGAGAACACCGTTCTTGAAAGCGGAAAGAGCATGAATTAAATGCAATGCTTTCGGTCCAGCACCTTACAGCAGACTTTGAAGCTGATTTTGGCATATCAGCTTACATAATTTGAGAAAACTCAGAACATCAAAGTTGTGCGTCTGTGAATTATCTTTCCAATGCAACTGGACTCGTGTCAATTGGAGCACCGAGTAAAAAGTTGTACGCATGTTTCTGAAGCAGCGCAAAGCTGTCAAACAAACTGAAAAATTTCGGGCTCTGGGCGTTTGGCTTGTTTTGATTTCTGGACCAACGACCTCTGATAAACATGCTTGGGTCTGCTTCTGATCCGCTCTGGTCACTGCTCTTATTTCTGAAAATTTGATCCAGAGAGCCTCTTGATTAAGCTCTGGACTGGCTCCTCTGGATGTGCATAATAGGCTTTGCATTCAGATGTTCAGAGGACATGCAAAGCCTATTATGCACATCCAGAGGAGCCAGTCCAGAGCTTAATCAAGAGGCTCTCTGGATCAAATTTTCAGAAATAAGAGCAGTGACTAGAGCGGATCAGAAGCAGAGCCAGGCATGTTTATCAGAGGACATTGGTCCAGAAATCAAAACAAGACAAAAGCCCGGAGCCCGAAATTTTTCAGTTTGTTTGACAGCTTTGCGCTGCTTCAGAAACATGCGTACAACGTTTTACTCGGTGCTCCAATTGACACGAGTCCAGTTGCATTGGAAAGATAATTCACAGACGCACAACTTTGATGTTCTGAGTTTTCTCAAATTATGTAAGTTGATATGCCAAAATCAGCTTCAAAGTATGCTGTAAGGTGCTGGACCGAAAGCATTGCATTTAATTCATGCTCTTTCCGCTTTCAAGAATGGTGTTCTCTCGACGTTTCTTCACGGTTTCATGCTGCTATTGTGATATATTGATTGTCACTCACTCCTCTGTTATTCATGTTTAATGCTCGGTGCTGAATGCTTACTCAACAGTGAAGTTGAGTCATGAAAACTGGACAAAATGGGGTTAATTGTCTCGGTTTTTCAAGAAGATGAGCCTACATTTGACGGGGAGCTCGTGATGCTTTGAAAACTCGAATAACGGAACGCCAATGTTTCTAAAGAAAGCAAGGGGAAGAATATAAGATGATGCTTTCTTTATAAAACATTAGGGGGAGATTGTTAGATTAAATTATCTCCTAATTTAATTAAATGTTTTATAAAGAAATAGTGTATGGGCTTTTTAGTTAGCTTTATGGGCTTGAGCCTTTTTATTGTAAATGGACCCTTTAAATAGAAGTTTAGGGTTTCATTTATAATAAAAAGGCTCAAGCCCATAAAGCTAACTAAAGAATATACTTTTTACCCTACAGACTTTGCACAGAGATTGGACCACAAAGATCCACATGAAGCATATGCAACGGTCTGGGACAACTGTGATCACTCTTTGTTCTGTGTGAAGTTCTTTTCATTTTGCCCAGTTCACAAGCAGAACAGAGATGGAAGATGTTCTGAAAAAGGCAGTGACTGATTTCAAAGCTGCTATCTTCGAGTCCATGTCAAATAAAAGAGCTGCAGACTGGACAACAGAGGGAGAACCTTCACTGAAGAAGGCTAAGTTTGTTGCCCCGGACTCTCCCAAACGAACTATGGCAACCTCTGGCAGTGGTAATAACAATGATGATGATGATAACAATGATGACACCCACAGAGATGCCACAGGGCCTTCAGATGCTCAAGAAGGAGAGTCCTCTGTGCAACAAAAGGGGGAGACAGACAAGGGAGACAAGGGGAAAGAGAAAGAGAAAGAGGCAGAGGCAGAGAAAGAAGAAGAAACACAAGGAGAAAAGGGGACAGAAGACACTTCAACAGAGATAACAATGGTAGAGTTTGACTACTTGTTCAAAGACAGAACCATCAGAGAACCAGAAATATCGACATGTCAACCACCAGAGATCATCATACTTGACACCCCTCCCCAATCTCCAAGACCTGAACCAGAGAGAACAGACCCAATCTCTGCTGATGAACAAATAAACCAAGACCAACCCTAAATCCAACCCCAAGTTCAAACCCAAACTGAACAAGAGCCTGAACATCATGTTGACATCCTTATGGCTGAAACTCATGACGATCTAAACCCAACACAACCAGAGCAAAACTCAGAATCCTCATCCTGACACACCGAGAACCCGTCATTAGAAGAGCTGTTTGCATATCTCAATGATGACAGAGATATCATTCAAATCAATGTCGTACCTATCAACCCCTACCTCAATCTCATCAGAGCCAATAAACTTACGGATTAAAGGCGAAGGTTCATCTCAACCAAATCTCATCTGAACAGAGCCATTAATTCATCCTTCACATTTAGCAGAATTTACAAGATAGAAGCAAAGATGTTTTCCCATGACAGAGTTCTGTACCATGTTTACACAGTGGAGACAGAAGACAAGAAGTTCGAAACTTTCAATGACAACGACCTTGTTCTTCTGAATCCTTATGACTTAATAACTCTTCATGCCTACTATATCAACTTCATCGACAGATACAAAGGCACAGGAATTGCAATGAGAAAGATTCATCACGCTATGCAAGAGCACGTCAACCTAAGGACGCAAATAGACTTTCAGCGTGGCATAGAATTCGAAAATGAGAAATTGGCGATTGCACCTCCAAATGAAAACCTTGAGGGTTATGGCCATCACAGAACAGGAATAGTGGTTGGAAATCCTTCAATCTTCATCTGCCGACAGAAGGGCAACAAGAAGGCCATCAGATCTGCTGAAACCCACAAGTACTCAAGTGAGTCGCTGCAATATCTCAAGAACGTCATTCTGAATCTCCCAAGAGAAAAGTGTCCAGAGGAACAGCTGAGGCTCTACATCAACCAAATAAACCTCATGCTAGATTTCTGAGAGCTGATCAGAAGATTCGACAGAATTCTAAGAGGAAATTACTATGCTTATTGTACTTATTCTTTTACATTGTATTGTAATCATCCTCAAAAGAATAGTGCAAAGTTTCACAGAGGATAACTTTCTTTGTCTTTTGTTTACATCTCTGTAATTTCCATTAATTGTATTTTCAATACTTAGGGGGAGATTGTTAGCCCCAAGAATACCAAATGTAAAAGTATTGAAAATATTACAAGTCAGAAGACCACCAGAGATACAGCATAAGACTTAGAAGAAAATCAACAAGAAGACCATTAGAGCTCGACAGAGCTCTGGCAGAAGATCATCAGAGCTCTGTCGAGCTCTGGCAGAAGACTTCTTCTTGTCACCAGAAGAACTGTTCATACCAGAAGTGTAAAGCCCGTGTCCCGGTACGTTTATTTAGTCAGTTATTTGTTTGTTTCTCTTCGTTATTTTTTTTAGCGAATTATTTAACGGGGTAGACGTCAAAGTCCTTAATGAAGTTTATCTTGGGATGTTAGTCCTTCCGTAAATCTTTAGCTTTAAGGGGGAGTATTTCGGGTACTTTGATTGTGGAGGGACCAATGTTGCAATGTCTCACATATTTGTGAGGGGGCTCGGCCCATGCAATGAATCAAACCCACCCCCTCCCTTACCTCTTCCCTTCGTGATCACGACAACCACACAAGAATACCTAAACCCTAATCGCTTTCCCCCTTGTGTGTGTGTGTGTTAAGCCGTGAAGGGAGAGAGAAGGGCGGAGAGAGAGAAAGTTGTCGGAGGTCGCCGCTGCAGTCGCCGGTGTCTTCACCACAGGTCCGACCGGCGAGAGAGAGGAGGGAGTTGCGTGGGTGCGATCGCAAGAGGGAGGTATCCGATCGTTCAAGGTAAGTCTCGTTCCTTTTTATGTTGTTTCCCTTTTCTCGTCGGTTTCTTCCGAATCAGCCACGACGCGGCAGCCTTGGCCGCCGCCGACCTGGCCGCCGTGGACCACCAGGGAGGTGGTGGCGTAGGGTGGTTTTTGTGCAACTGTGTGTGTGTGGGTGTGCTTCGGTGATAGGGTAGGATCGAGGGGTCTCGTGTGTTTGTGTTCGAAAAACCACCGTCGGTCGTCGCCGCCGCCGGCGACCACCACTGCCGGAGGTGGCAGTGGGTGGCGCCTGCGGCCCAAAACCTAAAACCTCCTCGGTGGGACCCTAATGCTGCCGGTTATCATTTCATGTGAATTGATGTAATCTGCCACTATTTTGCGTAGACCATAACTTTCTGTTCGTAACTCGAATTTGGGTGAAATCGGTGCCAAAAGTTCCCTTTTTGAGTCTAGAAACTTTTCTGTGTTTTGTGCAAAACCCAGTTCGGGACGTAGAAGGGGTCAAATTGTCGTTTTATACTGAAAGGTGCTGATTTTCGCTGTTCCGGAACTGTTTTTGTAAAATCCGTAGTAAATTGTAGAAAAATCGTTAGGAGGCGTATAATATGTCCTTGGAACCCTAACTCAGAGTACTTTATGGTCATGAAATAATATTGGGAATTTTCCGGGTTTAAAAGGGTCGAAACAGGTCCCGAACAGACCTGTTTGGCGAGAGCGGAAAATAGTTTTAGTGACAGTTTAAGCGGGTGTCGTGTCGTAGGGTCCGGGTCTCGTATTGATACGTTTTAACGTGCGTTTAGGTGCTGGGAAGTGACCGTAATTGGGAAGCTTGAGTTTGTATTGTTGAGCTAGGCGCGCATTCGAGGTGAGTTCTCTCACTATAACTAATGTCGGTTATTTTTACATTACGTTGTGTATGTATGTGGTAGTTCTATTTGCTTTTGATGCGGGGTTAAATAGTGGGGTGTCTAGTCGGACCTTATTGTTGTGACTACGCGGGTGGCGTAGGAGTTCGGCGGGGCCGAGGGTCACATACGCGGGTGGCGTAGTAATTCGGTGGGACCAAAGGTTGTATACGCGGGTGGCGTATGAACCCGGGGGTGCCGGGTTGCGTTTGCACGATATCTAATAACGGTTGTTTTATCATTGCTGTAGTACGTGTGTGGTAGCCTTATGTGATTGTGCTGTGGAACTAGATAGTGGGGTGTCTAGTTGATACTATGTTGTCATGTTAACTCGGTGGGACCGAGGATCCGGCGGGGCCGGAGATTTTATACGCGGGTGGCGTAGAGACTCGGTGGGACCGGGGATTCGGCGGGGCCGGAGATGTTATCATGTGGTCGGTGGGACCGACTTGTGCCTTTTAGGTGGGTGGGTGTGGATATACCTGTTTATGATTTGTCCGTAGACTTGTATGCTGTTTATGTGCAATTATCTGTTTATGGTGGTGTGGAAATAACTGTGTTACTTATGGTGTTGAATTCACTAAGCTTCGTGCTTACCCTTTCCCAATAGATTGTGGTTTCAGGTACGGGCGGCTCCAAGGCATGACGAGTACACACCGGCGCGCGAGGAGAGCTGGTTGCTTTATGGTTTTTAATAATTAAACGTTTAATTTCGCTGGTCTTTATTATGAAGATATTAATTATGAGTTTGCAAACGAAACGTTGGGATCATTTGATGAGTTGTTATAATTGAAATGTTTATTTAAAAAATTTAAATTTGCTTGTAATTTTTGGGACGTTACAACTTGGTATCAGAGCACGGCTTGAGTGAATCAAACGCATTTCGGTGTGTTTGATCTCAAGTTTGCGGCTATAAAAATTTTCTTTAAAGTTTTTGGGAAATAAAAAGAAGGAAAAATCCGTTTGAGAAACGGTGATCGGAGGCGCAATGTGTACAGTCAGCCGGAGCCAAAGGGGAAAGGTACAGTACTTAGTGTATTATTGCTTTCTAGATCATAGAATATGCATGCTAGATTGCCTGTTGTGGACACTATGATGTATGTGGTACTACTTGCTATTAGGAATCCATGTTAATTATGATAGGTTACTAAGGGGATGCCCTCTAGGTTGTATGCAGTAAGAGATTTATAGACTTAGGATAGAGTCTTGTATCCGAACGTCTATTTATTTCGCACTGCATATAATCGGGTATTTGCGAGGCCACTCGTTATGATTAGTAGGGATTCGGTAGTAGCAAGGGTAGTGGGAGGAGATGAAATTCCTAGAGAGCTAGGAAGGGTGTTTATGTATGAGTATGTATGTTAAATTGCTTGGTGCTTATTACACTGTGTTGCATGTTTGTTGCTTGCTAATAGGAGTTTATGCTAGCCTTGATAGGTTATTAAGTGAATGCACTATGAGTTGTATGCGGTAGGAACCGAATAGCCTTAGAATGTTGGATTTAGTTCTATTGCGCAGCTCTTGTTTGAGTCCAACCGTTGTAGGATGGAATCTTATATTCGAATGTCTATCTGGTTTTCCACTGTATGCGACTGTGCATTCGCGAGGCGACTCGTCAGGACTAGTGGGAACTTCGTCTTGGCGAGGGTAGTGGAATTGGGTGAAACTCCTAGGGAACTAGGAAGAGTGTGTACGTATGCCGGTGTGGGCATATGCGTTTAGTTTCGACGAGGAACTACTTGGACCCCTTGGGATGGGACTCGGAACGGGCGATGATAGGTGGGGATGGTAGTAGTAGAGCTCCTACTACCGGAAGCACAGGATCAATGCTCGAGTCGGGGAAAGTCACGAGGAATCCAAGGAGTTGAGCGTGAGCGTTGTTAGTGTGAGTTATTATGTGCTAATAACTCGTTGTAATATCTACCCAGAATAGCCATCACAAGGAGGAACGACTATAGTAAACCTACTAGTACAGGTGTGTACTTGTTTGCTTTGATGGGATGATCGTTGGGGTAGTGTCGAAGGTTATAATTTAGTAGTCGTTGGAATAAAAGGACGATTCTAGTAATAGTCACTTGGAGTGACGATGAGGATGGTGTTTGTTTCGGGCCAAGATGGATGATTGTGCTAGAATCATGGGCTTATAGAGCCGACTTTGATTTGAGGAAAAATCGTAGGGATTATTTGAAGTAATTTCCCAACTTGCCTAAGAGGTTTAAATGCCCGGATGACGTTAGTGGATCTGAGAGATTTGGAGGAGTAGGAGTCGAGGCGTAGAATGCCGACTGAGTCATGCACAAAGTTTGATTTTGAAATTCTTGTGTTTCAAGTCATTTTATGGATGGTGTTTTGGAATTTTGGGAAATATTCAACACACACGCGAGATTTTGAAATATGGTTTTGAAAGTGTATGAAATCATTTTATCACGGGAGTGCAAACTTTGTTAGAATTTGTCTCATTTCGTTATTTTTCCAACGGTTCTTTCGGGTAAGATGATATCCGTGTTTTGTGGTGTTTAAAATGTTGGGCAAGTGACTACGGCTTGTGACTTTAACATTGGAACTCCTCCACATAGGTTAGAGTTGAGATGGAAAGTTACATTCCACGATGTCTGTATAAAGCTATTCGAATGATTTCGTTGAAATAAGTTTTGTTTTACGGCGTGTTGAGTCGTGTGAGTTTAATTTCACGAGGTGCATATCTTTTTTGTTTATGTGACCATTTGGGGAAATCTTGGAAATCAATTTAAAGAACCCCACCTTTTGAGATTTTATGGGGTTTTAGTCGATATTTTCAAACGATGAAAACAGATTGGTTTTTATTTTTTAAGTTTGAAACTTACACGAAACAATTGTGTTTTAACAAAAGTATATTTGTAAACCGTTTCATCGTTTTGTATGACTAGCCGACGCGCGTAAGATTTGTTTGTGAACCCTGTGCCACGACATTTTATGTTGGAAAAAGAGGAATTTTGGGGGTCAAATGTCGTGGAACTGATTTTAAAATTAAGTGCACGCTTTTGTCGCACCCGGTGTAAGGTCGAGCAGTTACTTTAAATACATGTCATGAGTCAATTCATACTAGAACCGTGACGGTTCATTTTCAAAGGAATTATTTATTTCGCTTTACGTTTTGTGAGTAACTAAGCTGCAATGAAATGATTTTCGACATGATTTTCATTTGTGGGACGAGCGTGTCCATTTTTGCGTAACTACCGACCTGGTAATAGTAGTTTTATTGCTTACGGTCTTTTTGAAATGAAAAATCTTGACGTTGAAAACATTTTTGTAAATGATTTGTAAACCATTTGGGAAGTGCGTTTATAAGTGTTATGTGTCATTTTGAGAATTTTAAGGGTGTGAGTCCTTTTGGAAAACCCTTTTGTTTAACTCGTGTCGAGTTTGGGACTAATGTTATTTAAGAGTATTGCTTGCTTAAACTTTATTTAAACGCGTTTTTGACCGACTTATGGGTCTAGCAAGCGTGGAGCATTTTGCTCGGTTTTGACTTGGAGTTAGTCATAGGCCAATTGCCCGGTTTAAATGACTCGAGGTGGAGTCTTGTTGATGAATTGTTTTGTCGCACCGTTTGGCATTCATTGCACGTCGAGTATTTACACGTTTGGGTGAGGGAGACAATCCGGGATAGGCACTTGTGGGTGGACTGTTTTGCTTTGGAACCTTAGGCACGTTAGTCAGTCGCTGGTAGTGGTCGGTTGGGTATCTCGGGGTGAGGCCCCGGTGTTCAGGTGTTATAGCCTAGACTTTCTAGTAGGTGCTAGGAGGATATAGTTGTGGGCACTTACCTGAGAGGTAATTCCGATGTGAGGGGCCCTGAGGCGTTACCTGAGAGGTAGACGTCAGGGTGTATCCTCGGTTCAGATAAATTAGCTTTGTAGAGCGAGTGTGGGGGATACGTCGACGGTGGGAGGTTGGGTATTCCACGCGTGTTGGTAATGTAGGCCGGGTAGTATCGGTTAAGGGAATGACCTACGTGTGTGTTAGTTGACTTGATTGTGGGGGATATCTATTTGTGTAGTGTCTAGGATAATACCACGCTTATGTGAGTTATTGTAATCGGTTGGACCGATGTTCGGCGGGTGGCCGATGTTTGTTATTGTAATCGGTTGGACCGATGTTCGGCGGGTGGCCGATGTTTGTTATTGTAATCGGTTGGACCGATGTTCGGCGAGTGGCCGATGTTTGTTATTGTAATCGGTTGGACCGATGTTCGGCGGGTGGCCGATGTTTGTCATTGTAATCGGTTGGACCGATGTTCGGCGGGTGGCCGATGTTTGTCATTGTAATCGGTTGGACCGATGTTCGGCGGGTGGCCGATGTTTGTCATTGTAATCGGTTGGACCGATGTTCGGCGGGTGGCCGATGTTTGTCATTGTAATCGGTTGGACCGATGTTCGGCGGGTGGCCGATGTTTGTCATTGTAATCGGTTGGACCGATGTTCGGCAGGGGGTCGATGTTTTGTTAATATAATTTATTGAAAATCTTTGGAGTCTAGTAGAACTCGTAGAAGTTAATCGGCAGTTAATGGTAGGAATGATCGGATTCGAGTATCCTGTAGGGTATATTGGTGAGCATCTTTAGAATGGTTGGAGCTTGAAATTTGAAATCGGGATGTTTGGAATATCTAAGGTTGGGATACAACCGAAGGCGTTTATCTAGGAATGATTCCAATTGGTGGAGTGTTCCTCCAATCGCGTTTTTCAGTGCTCTTGAAGGAGTGTTGTTAGTAAGGAAGCATTCGGAAAATTCTTAGACGGTGTGAGAAATTAGGTTCCAGTTAGTGAAAGTCTAGTGGCAACTCAGAAAGGGTTCTGAGTGGACTTGAGAACCTGAGGTTGATATAAGGGAGAACGAACTAGAGCTATTCCCGGGCGTAGACTTCGGGGACGAAGTCTAATTCAAGTGGGGGAGAGTTGTAAAGCCCGTGTCCCGGTACGTTTATTTAGTCAGTTATTTGTTTGTTTCTCTTCGTTATTTTTTTTAAGCGAATTATTTAACGGGGTAGACGTCAAAGTCCTTAATGAAATTTATCTTGGGATGTTTTAGAAAGCTTTTGTAATATTTTAGAAACCTTTTGTAATCCTTTGAGCTCAATACATGGATGACATATTTGCTCTCTAGATTCTCTCTCACTACATTCATATCTTATTGCTAGAGATCTTGGGTTTTCACAATTGGTATCAGAGCTAAACAGAAGATTCAAGCAGATTAAAGAGCAAATTGAAGAATTTTTACACTGTTCATCAAGAATTCGGACCAAGAGAAGTTTACTGTTCATCTGAAGTCTTAACATTCAGACATGAAGATTTTCTAGATTTTGAGTTTTTGAATCATTTCTTTGCATCGTTCAACTCGGATTTGGATTCTGAACACATTTAATTCTTGCATAAACATCAAAATCTGCACAGAATTGACAGATCTGATCGATTCTTGAATATTTTTTCAAAAACTTCAAGTTCACTGTTTGGATCTTAATTCGATTAAATTGATCGAATTGTGAATTGTGATCAACAGGAAAAGTGTGCAGATTTCAATTACGAACAATTTGATATAAGATTCATCACAATTGATCAAGAATTGAAGAAGTTATGGCAGATTAAGTGATTTTGAAGTTCGAAGTGCAGAATTCGGATTCTTCTTGGTGAATTCGGATCATTCAAAGAGAATTCGGAACATTCATAGAGAATTCGAACCCTATTACATTCGAATTGAGTGAATTCGAACCTAAGTAAATTCGAATTGAGTGAATTCGAATCCAGTTACATTCGAATTGCGTGAATTCGCACTCAACATAATCCGAATTGAGTGAATTCGAACCTTAGTACATCCGAATTGAGTGAATTTGAACGCTGTTAAGTTCGAATTGATTATCCGAATTGAGTATCCGAATTGAGCATCCGAATTGATCATCCGAATTGATCATCCGAATTGAGCATCCGAATTGAGCATCCGAATTCTTAGGAATGTTGATTAAATTCTCATAAGTGTAATTTTTCTTACACTAACTGCTTTATCTTCTGAACGATCGTTTATCTAGCCAATTATCAGAAGATGTCGAGAGATATGCTGAGCATGGGTTCTAAGAATAAGCCTCCGGTATTGATAGCTGAAGAATATTCTCAATGGAAAAGGAGAATGATTCAATTTCTGAATCATCAGAACAGAGATCTTATGCTGTCCATTCAGAACGGTCCTTACAAAGCCTACATAGAGGTTGGTGGCATTGCTGCAACAGAAACAAGTCAAGAGATTCTTCCAAGAAGAATAGAAAAGGAATACAAATATTACAGTGATGCTGATAAAGCTAGAGTTGAAATTGATGAGCAAGCATTGACATACTTGACTATGGCCATTCCAAACAATATCTATAATCGCGTAGACAGCCGAAATTCAGCAAAGGATATTTGGGATGAGCTAGAAAGGCAGTTTGAAGGTTCATCAAAATCAATGAAGACCAAAAAGAATCAGAGCATCAATGCGTATGAAGGGTTTAAAGCTAGAGATGGAGAATCGTTGAAAGATACTTATGATCGTTACAACATCATTCTGAATGATTTAAGAAGGAATGGAGTTGACAAGTCTGAATCAGAGATTAATTACAAGTTTGTCAAGAATTTACTGCCGGAATGGGATTTAACAATTGGTATCAGAGCTAAACAGAAGATTCAAGCAGATCGAAGACCAAATTGAAGATTTTTTACACTAAAGCTGAAGAATTCGGATTGGGTGTTCATCACTATTCATCACTGTTCATCAAGAATTCTAACCCTTCTTCATTTACTATTCATCCAGATTTCATTTTTTTCATTTTTTTCATTTTTTGATCTTTTGGATTGATTCTTGACATCATTGCACTCGGATTTGATTCCTGGACATCTTTAATTCTTGGATCAACACCAAAATCTGCACAGAATTTGCAGATCTGATCATTTTATATCATTTTTGTTCGAAAACTTTTTCTACTATTTTTGGATCAAAATTCGATTAAATTGATCGAATTAGGATTTGTGATTAACTAAGAAAGTGTGTGGAATCAAATTTCGAACAAATCTGTGCAAATTTCATAACAATTGATCAAGAATTGAAAAAGTTATGGCTGATTTAGTGATTTTCGTGTTCGAAGTGCAGAATTCGGATCATTCTTGGTGAATTCGGATCATTCTTGGTGAATTCGGATCATTCAAAGAAGAATTCGGAGTGTTCTTGGAAATACAAGTGTAGAATTCGACTCAAGAAGGATTCGAATTGATTGAATTCGAACCCAGCTAGATTCGAATTGAGGAGAATTCGAACCCTTAAGCATCCGAATTCATAGAATTCGAACCCTTAAGCATCCGAATTCATTGAATTCGAACCCTTATTCATCCGAATTCATTGAATTCGAACCAAGTTAAGTCCGAATTGAGTGAATTCGAACCCTTCAGCATCCGAATTCATTGAATTCGAACCCTTCTTCATCCGAATTCATAGAATTCGAACCCTTATTCATCCGAATTCATTGAATTCGAACCCTTCTTCATCCGAATTCGTTGAATTCGAACCCTTACTCATCCGAATTCTTGTGAATTAAAAAAAAAAAAAAAAAAAAAAGAGTTTTTTGAAAAAAAAAATTTATCCCGAAATTTTTTCTATAGTGTATTTCATACACTGTAAGAGCTTTTCAAGAAAAAAATTTATATGTTTTTTTGTGTATTTTCATACACTGTCTGCTTGATCTTCTGAACGATCAATTTCTAGCAATATTCAAAATGGTTTTACAACAAGTTATTGTTAAAAGCAGTGGTGAAGATTTGAAGCAAACTCTGAAAAAGGAGATTCCTCCAATTGCAAAAGTTTTTGTTAAACCAAATGTAAAGTTGCAACAAGTCATTATAACAGAAACATCTGTTAATTCACATGTATCTGTTAAACCAAATAATGAAGTGTTGCAACAAGTCATAATAACAAAAACACCTCCAAAGCCACTTGAAAAAGCTAAGGCAAATAATGGAATTTTGCAACAAGTTATTTTATCAGAAACGTCTCCTATATCAGAAACTCCTGTTAAAGATAATGCTTCAAATTCTTCAACTCCTATTTTAAATAAAGCATTGGAAGAAGAAAATGTTGATATGAAAAGACAAATTTTAGACATTTCTTCTTCAAATGCTAAACTTACTAAAAGAATAACTGATCTTGAAGTTTATATTGCAGATCTTGAAGCAAAGAAAGACAACTCAAGTCTGCACGATCAAATCGAGAATCTTCAAGAGAAAGTAACAACTCTTCAAAAAGAAAATGCCGATTTGAAGAGTAGAGAAGAAAAGAGAGTGAAGTGGAACTTAAAGTTACATGCTCAATTAAAAGAAGTTAAAGATATAGGGAAAATTTTGGACAGTGAAAATGCCGATCTAAAGAGAAAACTGTCTAATTTTTCTTTTGAAGAAAAGAAAGTTTTTGAAGAAAAGAAAGAGACTGAGCTGAAATGTATAAAACTTTCAAAACAAGTTTCAGACTTTGAGAAAGTTTTATTTTTAGAAAAAGACAAGCTCGAAAAAGAAAGAGCTAAATTTGAAACTGAACGCAAATCTTTTGAAATTAAAAGTTCTGAACTTTCCGTGAAAATTTCTGAATTAGAAAATCTTTTGGAAAAGGAAAGAAAAGATTTCACGGAAAAGCAAAATCTCTTTGAAAAGGAAAGTAAAACCCTTAAAAAGAAAAATATGGAAATTTTCAAAGAGATTACTGATAAAAGAAGGTTTTTGGAAAAAGATTTTGAATCGGAACGTGTATATTTTGAAGATGTGATTCTTAATCTTACCAAAAGATTATCTGGTTTATCAGCTGATATTATGAAAGATCAGTTGATCAAATCTGATCTCCAAAAGAAATTTGATCTAATTTCTAAAGAGAAAAATGTTTTAATAAACAAAGTCAAAGAACTTGAAGACGTCATTTTTAAATTTGATGTCTCAAAGCAGGCCAGTCATAATTCTATCTTTCAGACTCCATTTGTTGATTCAAATGATTCTGAATGTTCTTTTAAAACTGCTTCAAGTTCAAGTTTTAAAAACATTCCTTCTAAACAATTTAATAGATCAACAGATTTCTCAAAAGGTCAGATTCGTTCTTCTAATCTTTTCTATAATCCTCTGTTTGATAAATCGGATGATATTCTTAAGGTGCCTAAAATTAATACTTCCAAATCTGAAGAAGTTCCAGTCTTCAAGAGGGTGAAGATGGAATGGAGAGTAAAAGGCACAACAGTTCCAAAGAAAGAAGTGCCAAAATCATCTGTATTCACATCAAATGCCAAGAAGAACAATGCGCCAAAAGGTAAATCTTCTGCTAAACTTAATCCTATTCATTCTGTAAATCATCTGATTAGGTTGGCACATAAGAAAATCTGTTGTTCTTACTGTGGATCAAATGATTTTGTGCATAAAGATTATACTTCTTATTGGTATGGTTCTTACAGTATTCCTTGTAAGAAATCTACACCTAACCCACTAGGACCCAAATGCCATTGGGTACCAAAATCTGCTTAAACTGTTTTGTAGGTACATCATGTGTTGTACTGATTTGTAGATACATACCACACACATGACTGAAAACAGAAGAGAAGCGGCGTATTTCTATGAAGAATATTTGTACCATTAAGGGGGTGACAAATCATCAATGGTTTCTGAATACATCAATTCAGGACCCGTGCTTAAATGTAAATGGTTTCTAAACACATCAGTTTAGAACCCGGATTTCAACGACAATGGCTTTTGAACATATCAGTTCAAAACCCGTGCTTCAACGACAATGGTTTCTAAACATATCAGTTTAGGACCCGCACTTAAAAGAGAGTTTGGCTTTTGGACAAATCAGTTCAAAACCCGTTCTTCAAAGACTATGGCTTCTGAACAATTCAGTTCAGGACCCGTACTTCAAAGACTAAGACTTCTAAACAAATCAGTTTAGAACTCACACTTCTCAGGTGATATCCTTAACTGTTACATCTTTCTGTTTCAAGGAACGTGGCAAAAGGTAACATTGGATTATATTTGTTTCTACTGATTTGAAAACTTGAATCTTTACAAATTTAATTCAATGAGATGCAATTTTCAATTTTCATTCAATGAATTAAATGCGTGCTAAAAGATGTTTTTTTTCAAGAATCTTTGTATTATCTGAGTTAGATTTGCTTCAACTTTCACCTCTGAAATAAATCGAAAGGTAAGCAAAACATGAATGAAATTATGCTGAATGCTCAAAGATATGTGAATCTGGACTTATATAAAATATAATGCTCAAAAAGCCTATTTATCAGAATGATGAATAGAAACGAAAATATGGGGGAAGCACTATGATTAAGAACCAAGTGATTGAGATATCATTCATATTTTGTGATGGAAATTCGAACTTATATAGAATATCATTTAGTTTGAAAGTTTGTGCCTGTGGCCTTTCTGGTTTGGGAGAGTAAGTCCTAAGGGGTGCTCGACACCTAGTCCCTAAGATCAACTGGTCTGGGATCGGCTGGCCCAAATCCTGCAATAGAACCAGATAGAAAGCCATGTTTTACTGGTACAAATGGGTTTAAGATATATCGATGTGGCCTTTCTGGTTTGGGAAATTAAGTTCTAAGGGGTGCTTGACACCTAGCACCTAAGGCCAACTGGTCTGGGATCTGCTGACCCAAATCCTGTTATAGAACCAGATAGAAAGTCATGTTTAACGGTGTATCTTATTCTTACTAAACTTTTTGATCAAAAGATGCCAATGAGCACAAAATCAAAAGATGCCAATGTGCACAAATCAAAAGATGCCAATGAGCACAAAATCAAAAGATGCCAATGTGCAAAAATCAAAAGATGCCAATGTGCACAAATCAAAAGATGCCAATGAGCACAAAAGAAAAGATGCCAATGAGCACACATCTCTTGAAACTTGGGAAAATACAAAGTCGCGATAAACCCGTAAATTTGTGAAAATTCTGATTTTGGACAAATAGTGTGAGTAGAGCAAAATATTCTTATATGTTTTAGAATTGCATATGCTTGAAGCTAATCATATTTCCCATGCTAGCACACCAAATAGATTTAATAGAGGGGTTGAAACTGAACATTTTTTAACTTGATATACAATGATGACTTGTTCTTGAATCCAAACACATGCATTTGATTTCATTTGATTGAAAAATCTGTTAAATTTCATTAAGTTGAATTTCTTTTATAAAGTTTTCAAATGATCAAATGTTTGTAGTTATAAAATAAAATTCAATGAATGTTTTTTTTCCTTGTGTAAATTTGTTTTAAAATTTGTGCTACAATTTCAAATACTGTACGTTATTGAAATATATGCATACTTTCAGGGGGAGAAAATAAATTGCTCCAGAATTCTTATTTTGAGGGGGAGCAAGGTTATTCTGTAAGGAGGAGATTGTTAGCAATACTCAAAGACACAACTGAAATTGAAAATGGTTTTCGATGCTCACCATCATCGAAAAAGGGGGAGAAAAGTTTAATTTCAATTTCATGTCAAAGAATTTTCAAATCAAAGATATTTCAAGTCAAAGATTCGTGAACAAAGATTGGGGAGAAGGATCATGTGAAGTCCAAATGTTGCTGAATTTGGTTATCTTAGTTCTGAGTGGTTATCGGAATGCGCTTACACCTAAAAGTTCAACAATGTGGATGGTTTCACATCTTTCTGATCCAAACTCTAATCGTTTCTGATTTATCTTGTTCCGAATTGATGGTTTTATACAAAGATATGAAATCCATGTTCAAGACTTGAAGACAATCTGTTGAAGATTGTATTGAAGAAGGTTAATTTTTCAAAGAAAAAGACAATGACTTTTCATGTTTGTCTGAAGATTCTTCAAAGCTGAGTTCTTAAAGAGTGTCAAAGCATATAGTTCACCGTGAACTAGTGGAGATAAAGCTATTTGAAGATGGTTTGATAGAGTGTCTGTTTGAGAAGATTGACTTTACAAAGAGCTGAAGACTGCTGTCAAATTTTTAAATCTTGAATTCAAAGGGGGAGATTGTTAGAGCATTATTGTATTCAAGATTTACTGTAAAAGTCAATGTACTGTATGAGTCTATACAGTATTGTGAATGCCTTTATACCTTGTATGTCATGGGTATAAATAGGCTTGTCTAGACCATTTGTAAGTAACACTTCAAAACACTTCAAAAGCTTTTGTAATCTTTTAGAAACCTTTTGTAATCCTTTGAGCTCAATACATGGATGACATATTTGCTCTCTAGATTCTCTCTCACTACATTCATATCTTATTGCTAGAGATTTGGGATTTCACAAGTCCTTCCGGTAAATCTTTAGCTTTAAGGGGGAGTATTTCGGGTACTTTGATTGTGGAGGGACCAATGTTGCAATGTCTCACATATTTGTGAGGGGGCTCGGCCCATGCAATGAATCAAACCCACCCCCCTCCCTTACCTCTTCCCTTCGTGATCACGACAACCACACAAGAATACCTAAACCCTAATCGCTTTCCCCTTGTGTGTGTGTGTGTTAAGCCGTGAAGGGAGAGAGAAGGGCAGAGAGAGAGAAAGCTGCCGGAGGTTGCCGCTGCAGTCGCCGGTGTCTTCACCACAGGTCCGACCGGCGAGAGAGAGGAGGGAGTTGCGTGGGTGCGATCGCAAGAGGGAGGTATACGGCCGTTCAAGGTAAGTCTCGTTCCTTTTTATGTTGTTTCCCTTTTCTCGTCGGTTTCTTCCGAATCAGCCACGACGCGGCAGCCTTGGCCGCCGCCGACCTGGCCGCCGTGGACCACCAGGGAGGTGGTGGCGTAGGGTGGTTTTTGTGCAACTGTGTGTGTGTGGGTGTGCTTCGGTGATAGGGTAGGATCGAGGGGTCTCGTGTGTTTGTGTTCGAAAAACCACCGTCGGTCGTCGCCGCCGCCGGCGACCACCACTGCCGGAGGTGGCAGTGGGTGGCGCCTGCGGCCCAAAACCTAAAACCTCCTCGGTGGGACCCTAATGCTGCCGGAGTCGAGCCCTAAACCGCCTAAACATTTTTTCAAAAACCGGTTATCATTTCATGTGAATTGATGTAATCTGCCACTATTTTGCGTAGACCATAACTTTCTGTTCGTAACTCGAATTTGGGTGAAATCGGTGCCAAAAGTTCCCTTTTTGAGTCTAGAAACTTTTCTGTGTTTTGTGCAAAACCCAGTTCGGGACGTAGAAGGGGTCAAATTGTCGTTTTATACTGAAAGGTGCTGATTTTCGCTGTTCCGGAACTGTTTTTGTAAAATCCGTAGTAAATTGTAGAAAAATCGTTAGGAGGCGTATAATATGTCCTTGGAACCCTAACTCAGAGTAATTTCTGGTCATGAAATAATATTGGGAATTTTCCGGGTTTAAAAGGGTCGAAACAGGTCCCGAACAGACCTGTTTGGCGAGAGCGGAAAATAGTTTTAGTGACAGTTTAAGCGGGTGTCGTGTCGTAGGGTCCGGGTCTCGTATTGATACGTTTTAACGTGCGTTTAGGTGCTGGGAAGTGACCGTAATTGGGAAGCTTGAGTTTGTATTGTTGAGCTAGGCGCGCATTCGAGGTGAGTTCTCTCACTATAACTAATGTCGGTTATTTTTACATTACGTTGTGTATGTATGTGGTAGTTCTATTTGCTTTTGATGCGGGGTTAAATAGTGGGGTGTCTAGTCGGACCTTATTGTTGTGACTACGCGGGTGGCGTAGGAGTTCGGCGGGGCCGAGGGTCACATACGCGGGTGGCGTAGTAATTCGGTGGGACCAAAGGTTGTATACGCGGGTGGCGTATGAACCCGGGGGTGCCGGGTTGCGTTTGCACGATATCTAATAACGGTTGTTTTATCATTGCTGTAGTACGTGTGTGGTAGCCTTATGTGATTGTGATGTGGAACTAGATAGTGGGGTGTCTAGTTGATACTATGTTGTCATGTTAACTCGGTGGGACCGAGGATCCGGCGGGGCCGGAGATTTTATACGCGGGTGGTGTAGAGACTTGGTGGGACCGGGGATTCGGCGGGGCCGGAGATGTTATCATGTGGTCGGTGGGACCGACTTGTGCCTTTTAGGTGGGTGGGTGTGGATATACCTGTTTATGATTTGTCCGTAGACTTGTATGCTGTTTATGTGCAATTATCTGTTTATGGTGGTGTGGAAATAACTGTGTTACTTATGGTGTTGAATTCACTAAGCTTCGTGCTTACCCTTTCCCAATAGATTGTGGTTTCAGGTACGGGCGGCTCCAAGGCATGACGAGTACACACCGGCGCGCGAGGAGAGCTGGTTGCTTTATGGTTTTTAATAATTAAACGTTTAATTCCGCTGGTCTTTATTATGAAGATATTAATTATGAGTTTGCAAACGAAACGTTGGGATCATTTGATGAGTTGTTATAATTGAAATGTTTATTTAAAAATTTTAAATTTGCTTGTAATTTTTGGGACGTTACAAGAAGACCATCAGAGCTCTGTTGTAAGAGCTCTGGTGAATGAAGACCTCTGTGAAACTTAAGTCTCGTAGAAATCTCTAAGTGTTA
Organism: Saussurea involucrata; assembly: GCA_033807775.1. NCBI lineage: Eukaryota > Viridiplantae > Streptophyta > Magnoliopsida > Asterales > Asteraceae > Saussurea > Saussurea involucrata. Next base: position 131,663,883 of record CM066315.1, on the reverse strand, counting down.
GACACGTGTCCGTACTTTCCACGTAAGCCCTAAAAGGACGGAGACACACTTTCCACGTGTCACCTCAGGGTTAGATAGTACATTGTCTATCACTTTATCAGGCCACACAATTGTAAGCTTTTAGAAGAATTGTTTTCCACAATTGTAAAAGCACACACTGCAACATTCCATAGCACTACCACTGTACGATTTGTTTCCTGAGATATTTCAGAATACACACACTTGAACGTGTTCTTGGTGTTATTCAAATATCAATATACGAGCAGCTTATTTTACTTGATCTTGTTATCATTTACTGTTCACTATTGATACTCTCACTGTTACATTATCATTTACACAATCACTCACATTTAATGGCTTTATATAATGCTTCCGCTGTCTGTTTTAAGGTGTTTATGTGATACAACGTTAATCTGGGAACCTACAATGACTCTGTGGTTCAACTAAATTTGGTAAAGACAAAGACATGAAGTGACTTTATTTCAAAATGTTGGTTTATGGTTAGTATGAAGGAGGCGGTATCCACTATATGTGTGAAGAGGATCGTGAAGAATTTGTTTGCAGAATGATGTTGTGGTGTGATAGTGTGTAGACAAATGGTGGTTTTTAAGCCAAAGGGGACGTGTAAGTCATGGTTGTGATAATAGGTTACAGTTATAACAAGCAGTGGGCTTGTGGTATAAGATGAGATGAGTATAGGTATGGATCCTATTCGCGGACTTCTAAGGAGGTAATCAGAGGTGGCGATTATGCTCGAATGGGGATGCGTAAAGTGGGAGGTGGTATTACACTAATGTATTTGAAAGCAAAGTATGGAGTAGCGTTAGGCGGCTACCTAAAAGGAAAAACATGTGTTCTTTTTGGGTGAGTTGAATGTTGGGTGAATTTACCTCACCCTATTTGAACGTCGATGTGAATGCAATATTCATTAGTTCGTGGTGTGGTGTAGTAGATTTAAAAGTCATTGGGCTTGTGTGTAAAGAAATTCTGGTGAGTAAGTTAACTCTTCTTGGAGAACAAGAAACGTGTGGTGCTTTCGAGCATTAATTGTGGTTTCAGGAAGACTTAGTTGATCATCTCGAGTGAGAATGGTGGTGAAACCGTTTGGTTAAGCACAGTAACGCAAATGTGCTTTGGTGCATCTGAAATGATCGGAAAATGAAGTAGGTGTTGGTAAAGGGAGGTGTCCCAGGATAGTGTAAGATGGTTAGTAAGTGACACTAAATAGGTGGATCAATACTAAAGCGGTATTATTGACAGGTATATGAGCTCCTCGTGAGTGTATGAGAACGTGGATTATTGTGTATGTCATGGTTAGAGTGTAGGAAGACTTGAGTGGATTAATAAGTCTTTCCTTGAAAGTGGTTGATCTATGTCTCCGAGAAGGCATGGTGTAAGTGGTTGTACGGGACACCTGAAGTGTGAGACCGTCCGATGTGAGTAACTATCAGTATGATGAACTTTCCGAAGTGAACATGGTGTACAACGATGCTTATTGGAAATTTCTTGATGTGAGTATGGTCACTCCTTCTGGTTGAACGCTTGTTGGGCACAACAAGAGTGTGAATGTGAGTCTTCAGGATTGGTTTATCTTAGATTGGTGATGGCGGGGTAAGAGCGCACGATTTGGCTAATCTTGATGAGTCGAAGTCAATGTGTTGTAAGGGAGGAGGTATTGTTGCTCTAAACGTATGTCATGTTGGGAGAGGTAATATCAAAATTTCATGTCACGCCGGTGAAGGAACATACAACTGTGGGTTATTAGGTTGTCCGAGGATGACCTTGTGCTAAGTTTGGCGAATTGGGTGGTTATAGTTTTGTAAAGAATTCATGTCGTTGTGGCACTAATTCGATAAAATTTCTTCTTTTAATGGAGCGAATTGTGTGCGAAAACCTTGTTTAGACGCATTTTAAAACCGTGAGTCCAAGTGTGTAGATAAAGCGGACAATATCTGGTACGGTTGCCTGGAATGTTACATTTATATGTGGCATGAATGGTCGGAAGGGCTACAAGTACATTATGTGAGCATTCCTAGCCTAAGAAAGTTGTGGTCTTGGACAGAAATGCTTGGAAGATCAAATGCAAACCAAGCTGTTAAATTTGGGAGTGCAAATCGTGAAACCTAAGATTGGGAGGGGTCGTTTGATGCCAAAGATATTGGCTTGGGTTGGTTTGGTTTGGTTTGGTTTGGCTTGGTTTGGTTTGGTTTGGTTTGGTTTGGTTTGGCTTGGTTTGGTTTGGTTCGGTTCGGTTTGGTTTGGTTTCGAGATATGACGAAAGAAAAGAGGGATGAGCCATGTTTTAATAAGTCGTTGTATTTTGTTTAATGGATTGAAGGATTGGCAAAGGGACCGGGTAACCTTGTGGGATTTGTAATGTATTTCGCGCCTCTAATTTTGAGAGCATTGGTTGAAAGCTGGTGTGGTTTGTCATTATAAGTTGTACAAGTGTACAAGAAGCGACTTGGGAAGTGGAATCTAGATGAGGTCCGAGTATCCGCATCTATTTTGGACCAAGGAATTTCGGGGACGAAATTCTTTTAAGGGGGGAGTGTTGTAACAACTGTGTCCCTATTTGTTAATAAATCGGAAATTTGCGGGTAAAGAATAAAAGATGGTAGGGATGGTGGTTAAAGCCTAAAGTTAGGAAAAGGGAGGGACCAAAGGTGTATGTTGCTGAAAGATATAAAAAGGGAAGCAATCCCTAGAAATTCCCATTCATGTGAAATTGTTTGCGGCTGAAGAGAGAAAAATCAGAAGTGCAGAGAAAGGGGATAAATCAAGACATCGGCTAGGGACTCGTCGTTGAAGGTAAGCCTCGGTTTACTTCCTTTGATTTAGTCCGTGTAATGCATTTTGCTGCAATGTTTTGAGTTGCAAAGCTTGGGGGAAACACCATTTGTACTATGTAATATCTATATTCAAGAACATATTGGAGACCTTTGATTTCGAACTGATTGGAGACCATTTGGGTGAAAAATCGGGCGTCTTAAACTGGGGTTTCGGTCACAAGCTCGTAGTTAATTAGGCTTGGGAGTTAAATCGTTTTTGGTGCTAGATTCGAGAGTTTGGGTTTAGCAGTTCGTGATTTCCGGAAGTCACTCTCTCCGGAACATGACTTCCGGACTAGCAGTGTTTTCCGGATCGTAGTTGTCCGGTATTCCGGATTGAGGATTCTGGTTTGGATACCGGATTCCGGATTGAGGATCCTGGATTCCAGAGTGAGTTTCGGACATCGGAGTCCGGATTCCGAAAACCCTTATTGTCCGGATATGTTTCTGATCGAAGTGTATGGTATGCCTCAGGTGTTGGTTTCGGCTCGGTCTGTTCGTAAGAGAGGCGCGTGTTTAGGAAAATCACTACAATCAGGTGAGTTCCCTTATACTCCTTTTTGATGAAACGAAATGTTAAACGCTTTTGATTATTACTGATCATGGATTGGAATGCACACATGCTTATTTATAAACTTCTCATAAAGTCGGAGCATGAATTATATGTTTGAGAACGTTATGCACATATGCTATAAACTGCTTTTACAAAGATACATGCATCGCTATATGTTTTCTCTTAGCCTTGCTTTGTATGCTTATGTGGATTCGGGTTGCACAGTGGGATTAGCGTAACTCGGGATCCGATGATCCCTTGGGAGTTTATTATGAACCGGTAGGTATGGAATTTGTTTCCTGCCTATTCGGGTAATGGGAAGTCTGCTTGGGCCCTATATGATGTGAGAGGGGAGTCTGCTTGGGCCCCGATCGTGGTTGTTGACGGATTTGGATGTGGTCTATGAACACTGTGCAAATACCCCTGTTTGTTATTACTTGTGGGTCTTAGGGCGGATAACGAAATGATTATATGCATGTTTTCGTATAAACTGCTTTTCGGAGGGAATTCACTTGACCTCATGGTCTAACCCTCGCTTTTCAAAACTAAAACCATTTTCAGGGAAGCGCATTAGTGGTGCTTCGTCTAAGGAAAAAGAGAAGGCTTGAAGAATAGAGATGGAGGCGATCTTATGTAGAGCACTCTAATTCTTAACTTAGTATTGCTTTAGTATAACTAGTTCTCGGCTGTGGAAGTTTGTTTCCGCTGCAAGTGTTGTAACCTATGTTTTGGAATGTCATGTATGTACTGAGACCCTTGGTTCGGGATATTTTAAATAAAATGTATGTTATGGATATCGGGTTGTTACAGTTAGAAGGTAAGAAGGGATGTGGACCCCTTGATCACTTTTAATCTCAAACTCACCCCATGACTCGCACTTGATAAGGGTAGGGATGTCAAAAAAAACCGATGGTGAAAACCGAAATTTTCGGGTCGGGTTCGGGGATCGGGGATATATTCGGGAATTTTATTGGGGACGAGGGCGGGGATGATGATCACCGGCCCAGTCCGATATGTGTGTGTGTGTATATATATATATATATACATATATATATATATGTGTGTGTGTGTGTGTAGAGGCTCTGTAAAATGCAAATCATGCATTTGTTGCACACCTTACAAAACAGTGTGCATATGTGAACAATGTGCATATACATATGCATACGTGCAAGAATATACATATAATGGACATATATGAGATAATGCATATATGTATCTCAGATTATGCACACATTGTTCACATATGTACATTGGCTTGTATTTGATTTGTATCCTATTAATGTATATTATATATATATATATATATTTGTGTGTGTGTGTGAAATATACCATTAAAAGAAAATATTAACATTAAAATTTAAAAGGTTTTTATCCACTTTACCTCAATACCCAAAATAAGTCTCACGAAAAAATCTATTTTATCTGTCTAATCGTGAAATCATAATGCTAGTTGGATGATATTTGAATTTTTTATATTGTAATCTAAGACATTGTTCGTAATTGGTTTTATTATGTATGAGACATCTAGACTTTGTATGTTTATAAAAACTGAAATTTACTTTTATTTGTGAAAATTAATGTTTCGTAATTTTTTTCAGGTCGGGTTCGGGTTCGGATATAACCAACAGTGAACACGGATTTTACCCTTAACGGGTTCCCCAACGGGGATCGGGGAAACTGTGGGTCCCTGATAAGATCCCCGACGGGGATCGGGGCGGTTACGGGGACGATTTTAGTTATCGATTTCGGAGACGGGGATAACAATAACCGGCCTGAAACCGGCCCGTTGCCATTCCTAAATAAGGGAATTGATTTGAAGCATTTGGTGCATCTCATCCTAAGACGAAAGATCGTGTGAGAAAAAGAGTTAATTTGAGATGCATAAGAAGAGATCTAGACATTTGATTACTTTTAATCTCACTCTCACCCAATGAATTTGAGCCTTTGAGGAGACACCGAGGGAGGGTTGGATTGTTTTTGAGCATTTCTGATATTAATTTGTCCGAATAATTTAATGGGACAAGTGAAAATCGTGGCTTATTCCATACAATCATTTTAGCTTAATGGCTTAATGATTAAGCCGTAAAAACACTCATTAAAAATTTTCACATATATTATTTTTATCATCAAGTAAATAATCATATTAAACATATTGTTAACAGATTTTCACATATTATTTTCTCAAATAATATGGTCGACATCTTTTTCCAAACAGACATTTAAAATTCAAACATTTCTAAATTAGTTAAAAGTTGTTTATTATCTCTTTAAATAAAAATGGTCGACATCTTTTCCAATGTCTAATTTTCAAACTAAAAATGGAAATTTCTGAATTATGAAACCAATATAAACCCAAAAAGTCTTTTGCCGTTAAGTCGACCACACTAGATTGCAAAACGTGGTTTAGAATTTTTGATGTGCGGTTTGGGATTTGCATTTTTACCAAACTGTACTATGCGGTACGGTTTGCGGTTTTGAGTTATCAAACCGTGGTTTAAACCGCATTGCACCACATATTTTGTATATTCTCATTTTATGATTTTATATATAACATATATATATATATAGAGAGAGAGAGAGAGAGATAATAATTTAGTATTTATATAAAAAAAAATGGACTTCGTGTTTTGACCCAAATTCTCGTTATCTCATACGCCTTTTATTTAATTGATAGTATAGTTTTTTACTTCTTAGGCTATTTTTAATTATATAATAATATGTATTTGAAAATCAGATTTATTAAAAATCTTTATTTTTTTGGACTACGGCCACTTTACCGTTGATTTTATAATGTATTTTTAAGCTTATAATTTTTGAATTTTAGGTTGCGGTTTGAGGTTTAGCCCCAAACCGTACCGCGAACACCCCCTAGATTTGAAGGTTGGCTTTTCGCCTTGCACAAAAAGATGTGTATTTGAATCACATATTTAAACTTTATATATACAGAGGAAAGTTTAAATGAAAACTCAATTTTCATTGCGAACATGAGGACTAATTTTGGTCATCCATCTATACTGATCCAACAACTCACATTAAATATAGTTTTAATTAAACCTATTAATTGAGATGATTAAGGGTAAAAAAGAAGTTAATTTGAATCCCACGCATGCCTTATTTGACTCTTTATTTTCTTTTTTAATTAAAAAGGTTTACCCTTTAAAGTTTAAAATAAGTTATCTTAAAAGTTACTAATACTTTAATCAAACAAATTACATCAAAAAAACAAGAATTTTATGCTCTTTGATATGACTTTCATCTCAATATAGTTTGTTTTCTCGTTTGAACCATTTTTTACGTCAAATGTTATATATGTGTTATATTCATTATGAATATTTATATATGTTCAAGTGCGTACAACAGCTCGACACCGTAAGTCCATAACGTGACATCACCTTCTTCACACTTTCATCAACGGAAAAGAATCCAGAAAATGAATCTGAAACTATCCGGAATCCGAAACCAAGTCCGGAAAATATAAATCCGGATGTACCGAAAAAGTCATCTTCCGGACTTCGTACGATGCCAATCTGGTTTCTTGCAATTTATACATTATTTCTTAAATCACATGTACCAATCCTTTTAGCATATTCATAGGTTCATAAAAACCATTTCCAATTTTAGCTAATCACTTTTGAAACGTAAAAACACACTTTATAGTAAGAATGAACTCACCTGCAAATCGATTCCTGAATAGAACGCAATAACACTTCAATTCCAAATCCTATTTCAGTAAACGATTGATTCAATTTCCAACTTTGAATTTGAGACTACTAAAACTTAATCGAAAGAGCTCAATCAATTCTTACCAATTCAAACTGGGTATCGATTTCTCCGTTTCTCTTTTTCGTATAGCAAAACCAACTCACCCTGATGTCAAATTGAGATATTTTCTCAATTTCGACCGACTTCTAGTTTATATATATATATAACTATCATCAATTGACAAAAGTAACTCCAAAGTTTCACACTTCCACAAATAATCTTAAAACTTTGGTCAATTTTACTTTTGACCTTTTCAACATATCGTTTAAAATAATATCATCCCATTATTTTAAACATTCTCTCAAAACAATTATATCATAATTATAGGAATTTCGAGGTGTTACAAAGGAACACGAAATCGGGAACTCGAAAACCATGGAACTCGACCGTTGCCAATGCAATCGACCTCCATCTATGCAATCAAGAACAATGGAACACTGTTTCAAAAAAAAAAACAATGGAACACGAAATCTGTAACTTGAAAACCATGGAACTCGACCTATGTAAATGCAGTCAACCTGTGTCAATGCAATCGAGAATCATGGAACTGACAGCGATGGAAATCGAAAACCATGATGAAATCTGAAAATCGAGAACCATGAAGAAATCTGAAACCATGAAGAAATCCAGAAATTGACAGCCATGGAAATCTACAACCATGAAGAAATTTGGAAATCGAGAAATCGATGTGGAGGAGATGTGAAGAACTGGAGGAGTAGGAGTAGGATGGAGGTGACGTGAGGGAGTCGATAGATTTGGATTAGGTTTAGGTATGAGATGGTTAAAAAAAGGGTAATAGAGTAATTTTTTTGTTTAGTCCCATGTTGTCCACCATGAAACCAAGTTTTTTTCCCATGTTGTCCTATCTGATTTTTGTTCCATAAGATACCAAACATGAGACTATTTTTTTTGTTTCGTCCCGTCCCACTCAGTCTGCATACAAAACGCACCCTAATGAAACAATATTGGAATATTTATAAAAAACTATTTTAAATAATATTTCAAAAAGCTAGCTTATGACCACCGTCCAAGTATGTATCCAAAAAATAAGCTATTTTTTCACATTTGGACATGTAAATAAAAAATTGATAATATGTATTGAAAATCATACGATGTCATCGCATGCACATGATTGCGTACACGTGATTACATGACCTCAACCAGATTCGCCTACCACATACTACGTTTCAGTATCTCACCGGCCGACAAAACCATCACACCTCCCGCTTTTACTCTATTACCCCCTCCTATCTTCTTGACACGTGTCCGTTCTTCCCTACCAACTACTGTCCCATATCCTCTCTATCTCAAGATCTTTTTATCATTTCCATGATACTCAAAGAATTATATATATATATATATATAAATATAATAAATAAGTAACTAGCATGTGATGTGTCGACTTCTGGTGAGACGACTTCAGTATTTTCTCGTTTAAACATGTATCTGAACGCAGTTTACATTATAAGTTCAATTATCACACACACATTTACTCCTCCTTAAATCTCTCTTGAATTCAATTTTTTAATTTATACGTTACATTTACTACCCTTATAATTAGGTATGTAGTTTACTTTTAATCTCTTATTTTTTTATTTTTCATTTTAGACTCTTATCATATAAACATAAATAATGTATATGAACTAAAATGCATTAAAAAAATACATTTCTTTTTTTTACAAATTACACCATTGTAATCGTCTCGTCAATACCTTCGAAATAAGTCAAATATTGAATATTTTTTGATTTAATCATATTATTAAATATCATGAACATGTACGAATTAATTTGTTTTATATCTCTTACATTATTTAATTTTCATTTTACACTCTTATAATATTAAAAATACATAATCATAGTTTAACTAAAAACATATTAATAAATGCATTTTTTTACAAATTATATTATTACAATATATTCTCGTCAATAATTTTTCAAAATAAGTTTATTATTGAATATTTTTTTAACTTAATAATATTGTGAAATATCATAAATACGGATCAAGATTTTTCAAGAATGACGTACCGAGATTTTTTTTAAACTTGTACATTTTACGCTCTTATCTATATTTATCTATTATACTTTTTTAAAAATAATTCCAGTTGCGGTTATTCTTGAATTTTTAAGAAGTACAAATTTCAATACACCATGTACGAGTTTAAAAGCTTTAAAACCTCCAACGTTCAACATGATAATTAAAAATAAAATTATTTTTTATTTTTAAATTACAATTTATACCATTATAATTAGTTATTTAATTTACTTTATATCCATTCTCCTTTCATTTTTCATTTTACATCGTTATCATATCAACATACATAAACTAAAATACATTAAACAAATATGTTTTTCTTTTTTTTATAAATTATACCATTATAACCGTTCATCAAAACCTTCAAAATGAGCACAAATTGAGAGATTCCAACCTTTAGCTTCTTCTCCTCTCTATTCCTCTTAGCCGCCAAACACCAAGAGCACACACACACACACAATACTGATTTCAGCAAATAGAGGCTGCCCTAGGGATTGGAGTCTTTATATACATTTCACTAATTGCTAAATAGTTGTAACAACCCGGTTTCCAAATAGATAACAAATAACATACATTGTCTAACATCGTTACATAACCAAGATACATCATATATCAAATAAGGTCCCTTAGTCTTTACAATCCAAAATAAGATAATTCATTACAAACTTTTTCCCTAGTTACATTACATCATAACTACAAAACATGTCATGATCTTCAAAAATTATATGCCTTCTCCAAAGCTATTCACCGATTACCCTGCTTACTTGCCCTTACTTGATCCACGACCTGGAATACATATTTTAAAAACAAAATGAGGGTTAGACCTAAAGGTCTAGTGAGAAAATCCTTGTTTCTTTGAAAATCCTTTACACACTACCATTCACATAATACAAACACAATTATCAATTATGACTCAATCATCGTGTATTTTCCCATCTCATTCTCTTGGCCATATTAGTTGGTTGCAAGCCAACTAATAAATTAACTTCACTGTACGACAATTACAGCCAACAACGTTGTACGAATATTACAGCCAACACACCGGTCCTAAGCCCGGCCACGTATTCTCGTATCATAGAATACTCATGTAAATACAATATCTCAATATATTATATTACATACATAAACACATAAGCATACCATCTATCACATTCCCAATCCACGCATATATGTATTCCAGTTTCAAAACGTTTTAAAGTAAAACTCACCTGTTTGTTTATCAACACGTTTCCAAGCCTTCTTAATAGGTTCAGTCCTTTACCCAGAATTTACAGGATCTGTAACAAATAGATACAGATATCTCTTTACCACATAAAACACATAAGTCTTACTAAGGCTAAGAACTCAAATCCTCAAAGGTTGCCCCTAAACCCGAACTTAAGTCAAGTCCACAAAATAGTCAGTTCTCATTCATTCCCTATCTAAGGGTTAACAAAATACAGGTTTCTGGATACTCAAAAGTACCTAAACTCTCAAAATTGATCAAACATCCAAACTATCCGGATAACACAAAACTATCCGGACAGCTCATACAATCCGGACAACATACCCTTTCCGGACAACACAGACAATCCGGATAACACCCGGACACCAAAGCAATCCGGATACCATCCGGTATCTCATTCCATCCGGAAATCTTAAGGAAAAAAGGAACTTACCGGGTACTTGAATCTTCCGGACACCTTTAGAACATCATCCGGGCACTAACAACAAACTACCCGGACACCTTTAATCTATCCGGAAACTACTGTCGGTTTGCACATTTTCAGCCCAGAAATCGACTGAATCAACCCCAGATCTGAAATCGTTTATTCTACTCCGATAGGAACTATCTACAATTTATACCATTATAATTAGTTATTTAATTTACTTTATATCCATTCTCCTTTCATTTTTCATTTTACATCGTTATCATATCAACATACATAAACTAAAATACATTAAACAAATATGTTTTTCTTTTTTTATAAATTATACCATTATAACCGTTCATCAAAACCTTCAAAATGAGCACAAATGTTATGGGTTTGAAGACCCCACTATCGAACGAATATTTTTCATTTTTTTGACCAATTAACTATATCGATCTTTAATTTTATACATTTAATATGCGATTTAAAAGCGAATAAATATGAACATGAAACAAACTTATTTTTTCAAATTCTCGGTTTTAGATTCGAGATACTTCGCGCCGCATCGTGCGCGGTTAAGATTTACGGTTTTGACTGTGAAGCACCGTATAATTCGGCCGCATGGTAACAACTATGCGGAAGATATAGGGGGGTAATTTTGTCATTTTTACAAGTAGGCGGCAAACAAGTGCATATGTGAACCTGTGCAAAACCCGAATAGTCTGAAATCTGAATCCAAACAAAAAATAAGGTGAATACCCCGAAATTCGAAACCCAAATTTTGGAGGGATATTTGAGTTCCGGTTGGGTTTGATCTTTGGCAACCGACCCGTCCAAAAACCCGAAATATATATTATAAATAATATACAGATATATTTGTTTATCTAATTATCTTTCGAAAATGGTAAACTCTAGTCCGTCGAAATGTTTCTAATTTCTAAACTTACTATTGGTTTCATCAATCTCTTAATCGATTGAATTCATCCTCAAAATCAGTTGAATTTAAACATACTTTTCGCATTATAATAATATCCGAACCCGATCGACATCAACCTGAAACCCAATCAACCCGAACTTAAAGTAATGTGAAACCTAAAATTCGAGTCTTGATTTTCATATCGAAAATCCGATCGAGTTTTTGATTTGTCCACCGAAACCTGTCCAACCCATCCAATACACACCCATAAGCCACATGAATGTAATTTGTTAATAAACATAATCACAAAGACACGTTTTGTCAAAATTTTAAAAAGGAAATAAAGACGGTTAAAACACTTAACAACATAAATAAAACATGTTATTTACTCAACGCTTAAAATTTAAATTAAGGGGAGTGCTAATTGCACCAAAAATGGTGGTGTTGAATGCATTGTTTTTTGTGCCAATTATTTTTTGGCACAAAAAACAATGAATTCAACACCCCTTTTTGGTGCAATTAACATATATATATATATATATATATATTATATTTTTATATGTATATATATGTTTTGATTTTATAAATTTATAAAATTTGTAACTTTTGATTTTATTTTATTTTATAAATTTGTAACTTTTATTTTATTATAACTTTGTAAAATATATTTTTCTTTATGTTAGTCAAATATCCTTTCCATGGTTGATCTTATTTTATATATGTTTTGATTTTATAAATTTGTTTATAAATTTATAAAATTTGTAACTTTTGATTTTATTTTATTTTATAAATGTGTAACTTTTGATTTTATTATAACTTTGTAAAATATATTTTTCTTTATGTTAGTCAAATGTCCCTTTCATGGTTGATCTTAAAATAATTTTCATTTGATTGAGTAAATTATCCTTCGTGGTATTCATATTTTCTAGTAGATGGTGTTTTTGTACAGTGATCATATATATCTTGTATAATAATATGAATTGAAATTGTACCTCTTCTATTTTAGATTTATTACCTTTGTTCTTTTGGCTTCATTCCCTTCTCCCATCCAATAAATACCCTTTGTTTCCCCTCCTCTCTTTTATATTTTGCAAGCTCTAGAACATCACCCCTCCTCTCTCTTTTACCTTTTGCAAGCTCCAATTTGCAGGTATGTTCTCTTCTTTCCCACCCCTCAAATTAGGGTTTCCTAAATGTTTCTTTATTGTGGTCTTGCACATGTCTGTTCATGTTTCATGTGATCTCTTTTGAAGCATAGCTATAAAAAAATACACACACTTTCTGTCAAAAGATAGGTGTTTAGATCTCTTTGATGACTTTTATGCTAATTTGAGTTCACTTGGTTTCGTTATTGTTATTAAAAGAAGCAACAATTATAAAGTAGAATTTCAATGTGATTGTGGTAGAACGCACAGAAGTAACAAAACCTCTGTAACGTCCCATAAACCTAATCATGCAATAACATAGAGTAGGCATTCGAATTACATAAATAACTTGTCCTTTAAACAACGCCCATCTATACTAAGCAAAAATTTGACAGCGGAAGTCTCTATCCCACAGCCGAGAGCTATGTCTATAGATATCATTCAAGACTCTGGAGTCGCTCTAGTATCCAAATCCTTCATGCAGTCAATCCTAGTTCTTACTAGAAGAACCCATAATGCGCTTACCTGAAAATGGTTTAGTTTTTGAAAAGCGAGGGTTAGACCAAAGGGCCTAGTGAATTCCCTCCGTAAAACAACAAGTATAAACAATAGGAAATCATTTTGTTAAAATACATCATATATCATACAATCACATATGGTACTGCACTGTGTATTGGATCACATAAACATTCCGCGATCGGGGCCCAATGGGCTACCCTCTCGCCCTCAACCGGAGCCTACACAGACTCCCCTTCCCGGACCCTATTCAGACTCCCCTCTACTCGAAATATGAGGAAACGAATTCCAACCTACCAGTCTGTCATACATATCCAAGGGATCATCAGATCCCGAAGATCATTCTCTGACCCCACAGTGCAGACCGACTCCACATAACACATCATTCTTTTCATAAAACATGCATCCTTAAATCCTTTAAATCCTCATTCTCATTTCATCATATCATATTAAGATTTCTTAAGTAAAACGTATAATTCATGGAGGAACATGCGTGACAGTTAGAAACAGTTCATGCTCGTAAATGAAACCATAATCAGTTAAATCATTTAACACTGTACGTCGTAAAAAGGTTTAGGGAACTCACCTTGGTAATGCTGAACGTACTCCTTACTACCTCCAAGCTAATCCAATCGACCACCTAAGGGCATTAGGTTTAAATCAGATTAAACGATTCAATTCTACTAACCAGCTAATACTTTCCGGATACAGGGCTTTCCGGACACTTAGAGCTTTCCGGACGCACCATCCGGATTCTACTCCTTTCCGGTTACCTATCCGGATTCTACCCCTTTCCGGATACTTATCCGGATTCTACCCCTATCCGAATACTTATCCGGATTCTATCCCTTTTCCGGACGCACTATCCGGAAAGATGCACATCCGGTAACACCCAAGAATCCTTACCCGGACACATGCATACCACCCGGACACTACCGAAACATCGGTGTCCGGAAACTACGGCTGTTCGAACCCCAGAATTCTAAAAGTGATTAAAACTCAATTATTTGATATTATCTCGATTAGACAACCATAGGGGTTCATTAACTAGTCATAAACACTAAATAAATTCCATTTTAAACCACCAAATCGGCACATTAGCAATAAAACTCCAAAATACTCAATAAGGAGATGTTTAGATAAAACCCTAACAATCCCTCACGATTTCCTCCCCAAATCATGAACAAATAAGAGTAATGGACCTGAATTAAGTAGAAGAAACATGCTAGATGATTACCTTAACAATTTCTTTGCACAAATTGAGAGATTCCAACCTTTAGCTTCTTCTCCTCTCTATTCCTCTTAGCCGCCAAACACCAAGAGCACACACACACACACACAATACTGATTTCAGCAAATAGAGGCTGCCCTAGGGATTGGAGTCTTTATATACATTTCACTAATTGCTAAATAGTTGTAACAACCCGGTTTCCAAATAGATAACAAATAACATACATTGTCTAACATCGTTACATAACAAAGATACATCATATATCAAATAAGGTCCCTTAGTCTTTACAATCCAAAATAAGATAATTCATTACAAACTTTTTCCCTAGTTACATTACATCATAACTACAAAACATGTCATGATCTTCAAAAATTATATGCCTTCTCCAAAGCTATTCACCGATTACCCTGCTTACTTGCCCTTACTTGATCCACGACCTGGAATACATATTTTAAAAACAAAATGAGGGTTAGACCTAAAGGTCTAGTGAGAAAATCCTTGTTTCTTTGAAAATCCTGTACACACTACCATTCACATAATACAAACACAATTATCAATTATGACTCAATCATCGTGTATTTTCCCATCTCATTCTCTTGGCCATATTAGTTGGTTGCAAGCCAACTAATAAATTAACTTCACTGTACGACAATTACAGCCAACAACGTTGTACGAATATTACAGCCAACACACCGGTCCGAAGCCCGGCCACGTATTCTCGTATCATAGAATACTCATGTAAATACAATATCTCAATATATTATATTACATACATAAACACATAAGCATACCATCTATCACATTCCCAATCCACGCATATATGTATTCCAGTTTCAAAACGTTTTAAAGTAAAACTCACCTGTTTGTTTATCAACACGTTTCCAAGCCTTCTTAATAGGTTCAGTCCTTTACCCAGAATTTACAGGATCTGTAACAAATAGATACAGATATCTCTTTACCACATAAAACACATAAGTCTTACTAAGGCTAAGAACTCAAATCCTCAAAGGTTGCCCCTAAACCCGAACTTAAGTCAAGTCCACAAAATAGTCAGTTCTCATTCATTCCCTATCTAAGGGTTAACAAAATACAGGTTTCTGGATACTCAAAAGTACCTAAACTCTCAAAATTGATCAAACATCCAAACTATCCGGATAACACAAAACTATCCGGACAGCTCATACAATCCGGACAACATACCCTTTCCGGACAACACAGACAATCCGGATAACACCCGGACACCAAAGCAATCCGGATACCATCCGGTATCTCATTCCATCCGGAAACCTTAAGGAAAAAAGGAACTTACCGGGTACTTGAATCTTCCGGACACCTTTAGAACATCATCCGGACACTAACAACAAACTACCCGGACACCTTTAATCTATCCGGAAACTACTGTCGGTTTGCACATTTTCAGCCCAGAAATCGACTGAATCAACCCCAGATCTGAAATCGTTTATTCTACTCCGATAGGAACTATCTACAATTTATACCATTATAATTAGTTATTTAATTTACTTTATATCCATTCTCCTTTCATTTTTCATTTTACATCGTTATCATATCAACATACATAAACTAAAATACATTAAACAAATATGTTTTTCTTTTTTTATAAATTATATCATTATAACCGTTCATCAAAACCTTCAAAATGAGCACAAATGTTATGGGTTTGAAGACCCCACTATCGAACGAATATTTTTCATTTTTTGACCAATTAACTATATCGACCTTTAATTTTATACATTTAATATGCGATTTAAAAGCGAATAAATATGAACATGAAACAAACTTATTTTTTCAAATTCTCGGTTTTAGATTCGAGATACTTCGCGCCGCATCGTGCGCGGTTAAGATTTACGGTTTTGACTGTGAAGCACCGTATAATTCGGCCGCATGGTAACAACTATGCGGAAGATATAGGGGGGTAATTTTGTCATTTTTACAAGTAGGCGGCAAACAAGTGCATATGTGAACCTGTGCAAAACCCGAATAGTCTGAAATCTGAATCCAAACAAAAAATAAGGTGAATACCCCGAAATTCGAAACCCAAATTTTGGAGGGATATTTGAGTTCCGGTTGGGTTTGATCTTTGGCAACCGACCCGTCCAAAAACCCGAAATATATATTATAAATAATATACAGATATATTTGTTTATCTAATTATCTTTCGAAAATGGTAAACTCTAGTCCGTCGAAATGTTTCTAATTTCTAAACTTACTATTGGTTTCATCAATCTCTTAATCGATTGAATTCATCCTCAAAATCAGTTGAATTTAAACATACTTTTCGCATTATAATAATATCCGAACCCGATCGACATCAACCTGAAACCCAATCAACCCGAACTTAAAGTAATGTGAAACCTAAAATTCGAGTCTTGATTTTCATATCGAAAATCCGATCGAGTTTTTGATTTGTCCACCGAAACCTGTCCAACCCATCCAATACACACCCATAAGCCACATGAATGTAATTTGTTAATAAACATAATCACAAAGACACGTTTTGTCAAAATTTTAAAAAGGAAATAAAGACGGTTAAAACACTTAACAACATAAATAAAACATGTTATTTACTCAACGCTTAAAATTTAAATTAAGGGGAGTGCTAATTGCACCAAAAATGGTGGTGTTGAATGCATTGTTTTTTGTGCCAATTATTTTTTGGCACAAAAAACAATGAATTCAACACCCCTTTTTGGTGCAATTAACATATATATATATATATATTATATTTTTATATGTATATATATGTTTTGATTTTATAAATTTATAAAATTTGTAACTTTTGATTTTATTTTATTTTATAAATTTGTAACTTTTATTTTATTATAACTTTGTAAAATATATTTTTCTTTATGTTAGTCAAATATCCTTTCCATGGTTGATCTTATTTTATATATGTTTTGATTTTATAAATTTGTTTATAAATTTATAAAATTTGTAACTTTTGATTTTATTTTATTTTATAAACGTGTAACTTTTGATTTTATTATAACTTTGTAAAATATATTTTTCTTTATGTTAGTCAAATGTCCCTTTCATGGTTGATCTTAAAATAATTTTCATTTGATTGAGTAAATTATCCTTCGTGGTATTCATATTTTCTAGTAGATGGTGTTTTTGTACAGTGATCATATATATCTTGTATAATAATATGAATTGAAATTGTACCTCTTCTATTTTAGATTTATTACCTTTGTTCTTTTGGCTTCATTCCCTTCTCCCATCCAATAAATACCCTTTGTTTCCCCTCCTCTCTTTTATATTTTGCAAGCTCCAGAACATCACCCCTCCTCTCTCTTTTACCTTTTGCAAGCTCCAATTTGCAGGTATGTTCTCTTCTTTCCCACCCCTCAAATTAGGGTTTCCTAAATGTTTCTTTATTGTGGTCTTGCACATGTCTGTTCATGTTTCATGTGATCTCTTTTGAAGCATAGCTATAAAAAAATACACACACTTTCTGTCAAAAGATAGGTGTTTAGATCTCTTTGATGACTTTTATGCTAATTTGAGTTCACTTGGTTTCGTTATTGTTATTAAAAGAAGCAACAATTATAAAGTAGAATTTCAATGTGATTGTGGTAGAACGCACAGAAGTAACAAAACCTCTGTAACGTCCCATAAACCTAATCATGCAATAACATAGAGTAGGCATTCGAATTACATAAATAACTTGTCCTTTAAACAACGCCCATCTATACTAAGCAAAAATTTGACAGCGGAAGTCTCTATCCCACAGCCGAGAGCTATGTCTATAGATATCATTCAAGACTCTGGAGTCGCTCTAGTATCCAAATCCTTCATGCAGTCAATCCTAGTTCTTACTAGAAGAACCCATAATGCGCTTACCTGAAAATGGTTTAGTTTTTGAAAAGCGAGGGTTAGACCAAAGGGCCTAGTGAATTCCCTCCGTAAAACAACAAGTATAAACAATAGGAAATCATTTTGTTAAAATACATCATATATCATACAATCACATATGGTACTGCACTGTGTATTGGATCACATAAACATTCCGCGATCGGGGCCCAATGGGCTACCCTCTCGCCCTCAACCGGAGCCTACACAGACTCCCCTTCCCGGACCCTATTCAGACTCCCCTCTACTCGAAATATGAGGAAACGAATTCCAACCTACCAGTCTGTCATACATATCCAAGGGATCATCAGATCCCGAAGATCATTCTCTGACCCCACAGTGCAGACCGACTCCACATAACACATCATTCTTTTCATAAAACATGCATCCTTAAATCCTTTAAATCCTCATTCTCATTTCATCATATCATATTAAGATTTCTTAAGTAAAACGTATAATTCATGGAGGAACATGCGTGACAGTTAGAAACAGTTCATGCTCGTAAATGAAACCATAATCAGTTAAATCATTTAACACTGTACGTCGTAAAAAGGTTTAGGGAACTCACCTTGGTAATGCTGAACGTACTCCTTACTACCTCCAAGCTAATCCAATCGACCACCTAAGGGCATTAGGTTTAAATCAGATTAAACGATTCAATTCTACTAACCAGCTAATACTTTCCGGATACAGGGCTTTCCGGACACTTAGAGCTTTCCGGACGCACCATCCGGATTCTACTCCTTTCCGGTTACCTATCCGGATTCTACCCCTTTCCGGATACTTATCCGGATTCTACCCCTATCCGAATACTTATCCGGATTCTATCCCTTTTCCGGACGCACTATCCGGAAAGATGCACATCCGGTAACACCCAAGAATCCTTACCCGGACACATGCATACCACCCGGACACTACCGAAACATCGGTGTCCGGAAACTACGGCTGTTCGAACCCCAGAATTCTAAAAGTGATTAAAACTCAATTATTTGATATTATCTCGATTAGACAACCATAGGGGTTCATTAACTAGTCATAAACACTAAATAAATTCCATTTTAAACCACCAAATCGGCACATTAGCAATAAAACTCCAAAATACTCAATAAGGAGATGTTTAGATAAAACCCTAACAATCCCTCACGATTTCCTCCCCAAATCATGAACAAATAAGAGTAATGGACCTGAATTAAGTAGAAGAAACATGCTAGATGATTACCTTAACAATTTCTTTGCACAAATTGAGAGATTCCAACCTTTAGCTTCTTCTCCTCTCTATTCCTCTTAGCCGCCAAACACCAAGAGCACACACACACACACACAATACTGATTTCAGCAAATAGAGGCTGCCCTAGGGATTGGAGTCTTTATATACATTTCACTAATTGCTAAATAGTTGTAACAACCCGGTTTCCAAATAGATAACAAATAACATACATTGTCTAACATCGTTACATAACAAAGATACATCATATATCAAATAAGGTCCCTTAGTCTTTACAATCCAAAATAAGATAATTCATTACAAACTTTTTCCCTAGTTACATTACATCATAACTACAAAACATGTCATGATCTTCAAAAATTATATGCCTTCTCCAAAGCTATTCACCGATTACCCTGCTTACTTGCCCTTACTTGATCCACGACCTGGAATACATATTTTAAAAACAAAATGAGGGTTAGACCTAAAGGTCTAGTGAGAAAATCCTTGTTTCTTTGAAAATCCTGTACACACTACCATTCACATAATACAAACACAATTATCAATTATGA
Organism: Saussurea involucrata; assembly: GCA_033807775.1. Classification (NCBI taxonomy): domain Eukaryota; kingdom Viridiplantae; phylum Streptophyta; class Magnoliopsida; order Asterales; family Asteraceae; genus Saussurea; species Saussurea involucrata. The sequence continues at coordinate 131,643,620 of CM066315.1, read as the reverse complement.
CTCAATCATCGTGTATTTTCCCATCTCATTCTCTTGGCCATATTAGTTGGTTGCAAGCCAACTAATAAATTAACTTCACTGTACGACAATTACAGCCAACAACGTTGTACGAATATTACAGCCAACACACCGGTCCGAAGCCCGGCCACGTATTCTCGTATCATAGAATACTCATGTAAATACAATATCTCAATATATTATATTACATACATAAACACATAAGCATACCATCTATCACATTCCCAATCCACGCATATATGTATTCCAGTTTCAAAACGTTTTAAAGTAAAACTCACCTGTTTGTTTATCAACACGTTTCCAAGCCTTCTTAATAGGTTCAGTCCTTTACCCAGAATTTACAGGATCTGTAACAAATAGATACAGATATCTCTTTACCACATAAAACACATAAGTCTTACTAAGGCTAAGAACTCAAATCCTCAAAGGTTGCCCCTAAACCCGAACTTAAGTCAAGTCCACAAAATAGTCAGTTCTCATTCATTCCCTATCTAAGGGTTAACAAAATACAGGTTTCTGGATACTCAAAAGTACCTAAACTCTCAAAATTGATCAAACATCCAAACTATCCGGATAACACAAAACTATCCGGACAGCTCATACAATCCGGACAACATACCCTTTCCGGACAACACAGACAATCCGGATAACACCCGGACACCAAAGCAATCCGGATACCATCCGGTATCTCATTCCATCCGGAAACCTTAAGGAAAAAAGGAACTTACCGGGTACTTGAATCTTCCGGACACCTTTAGAACATCATCCGGACACTAACAACAAACTACCCGGACACCTTTAATCTATCCGGAAACTACTGTCGGTTTGCACATTTTCAGCCCAGAAATCGACTGAATCAACCCCAGATCTGAAATCGTTTATTCTACTCCGATAGGAACTATCTACAATTTATACCATTATAATTAGTTATTTAATTTACTTTATATCCATTCTCCTTTCATTTTTCATTTTACATCGTTATCATATCAACATACATAAACTAAAATACATTAAACAAATATGTTTTTCTTTTTTTATAAATTATATCATTATAACCGTTCATCAAAACCTTCAAAATGAGCACAAATGTTATGGGTTTGAAGACCCCACTATCGAACGAATATTTTTCATTTTTTTGACCAATTAACTATATCGACCTTTAATTTTATACATTTAATATGCGATTTAAAAGCGAATAAATATGAACATGAAACAAACTTATTTTTTCAAATTCTCGGTTTTAGATTCGAGATACTTCGCGCCGCATCGTGCGCGGTTAAGATTTACGGTTTTGACTGTGAAGCACCGTATAATTCGGCCGCATGGTAACAACTATGCGGAAGATATAGGGGGGTAATTTTGTCATTTTTACAAGTAGGCGGCAAACAAGTGCATATGTGAACCTGTGCAAAACCCGAATAGTCTGAAATCTGAATCCAAACAAAAAATAAGGTGAATACCCCGAAATTCGAAACCCAAATTTTGGAGGGATATTTGAGTTCCGGTTGGGTTTGATCTTTGGCAACCGACCCGTCCAAAAACCCGAAATATATATTATAAATAATATACAGATATATTTGTTTATCTAATTATCTTTCGAAAATGGTAAACTCTAGTCCGTCGAAATGTTTCTAATTTCTAAACTTACTATTGGTTTCATCAATCTCTTAATCGATTGAATTCATCCTCAAAATCAGTTGAATTTAAACATACTTTTCGCATTATAATAATATCCGAACCCGATCGACATCAACCTGAAACCCAATCAACCCGAACTTAAAGTAATGTGAAACCTAAAATTCGAGTCTTGATTTTCATATCGAAAATCCGATCGAGTTTTTGATTTGTCCACCGAAACCTGTCCAACCCATCCAATACACACCCATAAGCCACATGAATGTAATTTGTTAATAAACATAATCACAAAGACACGTTTTGTCAAAATTTTAAAAAGGAAATAAAGACGGTTAAAACACTTAACAACATAAATAAAACATGTTATTTACTCAACGCTTAAAATTTAAATTAAGGGGAGTGCTAATTGCACCAAAAATGGTGGTGTTGAATGCATTGTTTTTTGTGCCAATTATTTTTTGGCACAAAAAACAATGAATTCAACACCCCTTTTTGGTGCAATTAACATATATATATATATATATTATATTTTTATATGTATATATATGTTTTGATTTTATAAATTTATAAAATTTGTAACTTTTGATTTTATTTTATTTTATAAATTTGTAACTTTTATTTTATTATAACTTTGTAAAATATATTTTTCTTTATGTTAGTCAAATATCCTTTCCATGGTTGATCTTATTTTATATATGTTTTGATTTTATAAATTTGTTTATAAATTTATAAAATTTGTAACTTTTGATTTTATTTTATTTTATAAACGTGTAACTTTTGATTTTATTATAACTTTGTAAAATATATTTTTCTTTATGTTAGTCAAATGTCCCTTTCATGGTTGATCTTAAAATAATTTTCATTTGATTGAGTAAATTATCCTTCGTGGTATTCATATTTTCTAGTAGATGGTGTTTTTGTACAGTGATCATATATATCTTGTATAATAATATGAATTGAAATTGTACCTCTTCTATTTTAGATTTATTACCTTTGTTCTTTTGGCTTCATTCCCTTCTCCCATCCAATAAATACCCTTTGTTTCCCCTCCTCTCTTTTATATTTTGCAAGCTCCAGAACATCACCCCTCCTCTCTCTTTTACCTTTTGCAAGCTCCAATTTGCAGGTATGTTCTCTTCTTTCCCACCCCTCAAATTAGGGTTTCCTAAATGTTTCTTTATTGTGGTCTTGCACATGTCTGTTCATGTTTCATGTGATCTCTTTTGAAGCATAGCTATAAAAAAATACACACACTTTCTGTCAAAAGATAGGTGTTTAGATCTCTTTGATGACTTTTATGCTAATTTGAGTTCACTTGGTTTCGTTATTGTTATTAAAAGAAGCAACAATTATAAAGTAGAATTTCAATGTGATTGTGGTAGAACGCACAGAAGTAACAAAACCTCTGTAACGTCCCATAAACCTAATCATGCAATAACATAGAGTAGGCATTCGAATTACATAAATAACTTGTCCTTTAAACAACGCCCATCTATACTAAGCAAAAATTTGACAGCGGAAGTCTCTATCCCACAGCCGAGAGCTATGTCTATAGATATCATTCAAGACTCTGGAGTCGCTCTAGTATCCAAATCCTTCATGCAGTCAATCCTAGTTCTTACTAGAAGAACCCATAATGCGCTTACCTGAAAATGGTTTAGTTTTTGAAAAGCGAGGGTTAGACCAAAGGGCCTAGTGAATTCCCTCCGTAAAACAACAAGTATAAACAATAGGAAATCATTTTGTTAAAATACATCATATATCATACAATCACATATGGTACTGCACTGTGTATTGGATCACATAAACATTCCGCGATCGGGGCCCAATGGGCTACCCTCTCGCCCTCAACCGGAGCCTACACAGACTCCCCTTCCCGGACCCTATTCAGACTCCCCTCTACTCGAAATATGAGGAAACGAATTCCAACCTACCAGTCTGTCATACATATCCAAGGGATCATCAGATCCCGAAGATCATTCTCTGACCCCACAGTGCAGACCGACTCCACATAACACATCATTCTTTTCATAAAACATGCATCCTTAAATCCTTTAAATCCTCATTCTCATTTCATCATATCATATTAAGATTTCTTAAGTAAAACGTATAATTCATGGAGGAACATGCGTGACAGTTAGAAACAGTTCATGCTCGTAAATGAAACCATAATCAGTTAAATCATTTAACACTGTACGTCGTAAAAAGGTTTAGGGAACTCACCTTGGTAATGCTGAACGTACTCCTTACTACCTCCAAGCTAATCCAATCGACCACCTAAGGGCATTAGGTTTAAATCAGATTAAACGATTCAATTCTACTAACCAGCTAATACTTTCCGGATACAGGGCTTTCCGGACACTTAGAGCTTTCCGGACGCACCATCCGGATTCTACTCCTTTCCGGTTACCTATCCGGATTCTACCCCTTTCCGGATACTTATCCGGATTCTACCCCTATCCGAATACTTATCCGGATTCTATCCCTTTTCCGGACGCACTATCCGGAAAGATGCACATCCGGTAACACCCAAGAATCCTTACCCGGACACATGCATACCACCCGGACACTACCGAAACATCGGTGTCCGGAAACTACGGCTGTTCGAACCCCAGAATTCTAAAAGTGATTAAAACTCAATTATTTGATATTATCTCGATTAGACAACCATAGGGGTTCATTAACTAGTCATAAACACTAAATAAATTCCATTTTAAACCACCAAATCGGCACATTAGCAATAAAACTCCAAAATACTCAATAAGGAGATGTTTAGATAAAACCCTAACAATCCCTCACGATTTCCTCCCCAAATCATGAACAAATAAGAGTAATGGACCTGAATTAAGTAGAAGAAACATGCTAGATGATTACCTTAACAATTTCTTTGCACAAATTGAGAGATTCCAACCTTTAGCTTCTTCTCCTCTCTATTCCTCTTAGCCGCCAAACACCAAGAGCACACACACACACACACAATACTGATTTCAGCAAATAGAGGCTGCCCTAGGGATTGGAGTCTTTATATACATTTCACTAATTGCTAAATAGTTGTAACAACCCGGTTTCCAAATAGATAACAAATAACATACATTGTCTAACATCGTTACATAACAAAGATACATCATATATCAAATAAGGTCCCTTAGTCTTTACAATCCAAAATAAGATAATTCATTACAAACTTTTTCCCTAGTTACATTACATCATAACTACAAAACATGTCATGATCTTCAAAAATTATATGCCTTCTCCAAAGCTATTCACCGATTACCCTGCTTACTTGCCCTTACTTGATCCACGACCTGGAATACATATTTTAAAAACAAAATGAGGGTTAGACCTAAAGGTCTAGTGAGAAAATCCTTGTTTCTTTGAAAATCCTGTACACACTACCATTCACATAATACAAACACAATTATCAATTATGACTCAATCATCGTGTATTTTCCCATCTCATTCTCTTGGCCATATTAGTTGGTTGCAAGCCAACTAATAAATTAACTTCACTGTACGACAATTACAGCCAACAACGTTGTACGAATATTACAGCCAACACACCGGTCCGAAGCCCGGCCACGTATTCTCGTATCATAGAATACTCATGTAAATACAATATCTCAATATATTATATTACATACATAAACACATAAGCATACCATCTATCACATTCCCAATCCACGCATATATGTATTCCAGTTTCAAAACGTTTTAAAGTAAAACTCACCTGTTTGTTTATCAACACGTTTCCAAGCCTTCTTAATAGGTTCAGTCCTTTACCCAGAATTTACAGGATCTGTAACAAATAGATACAGATATCTCTTTACCACATAAAACACATAAGTCTTACTAAGGCTAAGAACTCAAATCCTCAAAGGTTGCCCCTAAACCCGAACTTAAGTCAAGTCCACAAAATAGTCAGTTCTCATTCATTCCCTATCTAAGGGTTAACAAAATACAGGTTTCTGGATACTCAAAAGTACCTAAACTCTCAAAATTGATCAAACATCCAAACTATCCGGATAACACAAAACTATCCGGACAGCTCATACAATCCGGACAACATACCCTTTCCGGACAACACAGACAATCCGGATAACACCCGGACACCAAAGCAATCCGGATACCATCCGGTATCTCATTCCATCCGGAAACCTTAAGGAAAAAAGGAACTTACCGGGTACTTGAATCTTCCGGACACCTTTAGAACATCATCCGGACACTAACAACAAACTACCCGGACACCTTTAATCTATCCGGAAACTACTGTCGGTTTGCACATTTTCAGCCCAGAAATCGACTGAATCAACCCCAGATCTGAAATCGTTTATTCTACTCCGATAGGAACTATCTACAATTTATACCATTATAATTAGTTATTTAATTTACTTTATATCCATTCTCCTTTCATTTTTCATTTTACATCGTTATCATATCAACATACATAAACTAAAATACATTAAACAAATATGTTTTTCTTTTTTTATAAATTATATCATTATAACCGTTCATCAAAACCTTCAAAATGAGCACAAATGTTATGGGTTTGAAGACCCCACTATCGAACGAATATTTTTCATTTTTTTGACCAATTAACTATATCGACCTTTAATTTTATACATTTAATATGCGATTTAAAAGCGAATAAATATGAACATGAAACAAACTTATTTTTTCAAATTCTCGGTTTTAGATTCGAGATACTTCGCGCCGCATCGTGCGCGGTTAAGATTTACGGTTTTGACTGTGAAGCACCGTATAATTCGGCCGCATGGTAACAACTATGCGGAAGATATAGGGGGGTAATTTTGTCATTTTTACAAGTAGGCGGCAAACAAGTGCATATGTGAACCTGTGCAAAACCCGAATAGTCTGAAATCTGAATCCAAACAAAAAATAAGGTGAATACCCCGAAATTCGAAACCCAAATTTTGGAGGGATATTTGAGTTCCGGTTGGGTTTGATCTTTGGCAACCGACCCGTCCAAAAACCCGAAATATATATTATAAATAATATACAGATATATTTGTTTATCTAATTATCTTTCGAAAATGGTAAACTCTAGTCCGTCGAAATGTTTCTAATTTCTAAACTTACTATTGGTTTCATCAATCTCTTAATCGATTGAATTCATCCTCAAAATCAGTTGAATTTAAACATACTTTTCGCATTATAATAATATCCGAACCCGATCGACATCAACCTGAAACCCAATCAACCCGAACTTAAAGTAATGTGAAACCTAAAATTCGAGTCTTGATTTTCATATCGAAAATCCGATCGAGTTTTTGATTTGTCCACCGAAACCTGTCCAACCCATCCAATACACACCCATAAGCCACATGAATGTAATTTGTTAATAAACATAATCACAAAGACACGTTTTGTCAAAATTTTAAAAAGGAAATAAAGACGGTTAAAACACTTAACAACATAAATAAAACATGTTATTTACTCAACGCTTAAAATTTAAATTAAGGGGAGTGCTAATTGCACCAAAAATGGTGGTGTTGAATGCATTGTTTTTTGTGCCAATTATTTTTTTGGCACAAAAAACAATGAATTCAACACCCCTTTTTGGTGCAATTAACATATATATATATATATATTATATTTTTATATGTATATATATGTTTTGATTTTATAAATTTATAAAATTTGTAACTTTTGATTTTATTTTATTTTATAAATTTGTAACTTTTATTTTATTATAACTTTGTAAAATATATTTTTCTTTATGTTAGTCAAATATCCTTTCCATGGTTGATCTTATTTTATATATGTTTTGATTTTATAAATTTGTTTATAAATTTATAAAATTTGTAACTTTTGATTTTATTTTATTTTATAAACGTGTAACTTTTGATTTTATTATAACTTTGTAAAATATATTTTTCTTTATGTTAGTCAAATGTCCCTTTCATGGTTGATCTTAAAATAATTTTCATTTGATTGAGTAAATTATCCTTCGTGGTATTCATATTTTCTAGTAGATGGTGTTTTTGTACAGTGATCATATATATCTTGTATAATAATATGAATTGAAATTGTACCTCTTCTATTTTAGATTTATTACCTTTGTTCTTTTGGCTTCATTCCCTTCTCCCATCCAATAAATACCCTTTGTTTCCCCTCCTCTCTTTTATATTTTGCAAGCTCCAGAACATCACCCCTCCTCTCTCTTTTACCTTTTGCAAGCTCCAATTTGCAGGTATGTTCTCTTCTTTCCCACCCCTCAAATTAGGGTTTCCTAAATGTTTCTTTATTGTGGTCTTGCACATGTCTGTTCATGTTTCATGTGATCTCTTTTGAAGCATAGCTATAAAAAAATACACACACTTTCTGTCAAAAGATAGGTGTTTAGATCTCTTTGATGACTTTTATGCTAATTTGAGTTCACTTGGTTTCGTTATTGTTATTAAAAGAAGCAACAATTATAAAGTAGAATTTCAATGTGATTGTGGTAGAACGCACAGAAGTAACAAAACCTCTGTAACGTCCCATAAACCTAATCATGCAATAACATAGAGTAGGCATTCGAATTACATAAATAACTTGTCCTTTAAACAACGCCCATCTATACTAAGCAAAAATTTGACAGCGGAAGTCTCTATCCCACAACCGAGAGCTATGTCTATAGATATCATTCAAGACTCTGGAGTCGCTCTAGTATCCAAATCCTTCATGCAGTCAATCCTAGTTCTTACTAGAAGAACCCATAGTGCGCTTACCTGAAAATGGTTTAGTTTTTTAAAAGCGAGGGTTAGACCAAAGGGCATAGTGAATTCCCTCCGTAAAACAACAAGTATAAACAATAGGAAATCATTTTGTTAAAATACATCATATATCATACAATCACATATGGTACTGCACTGTGTATTGGATCACATAAACATTCCGCGATCGGGGCCCAATGGGCTACCCTCTCGCCCTCAACCGGAGCCTACACAGACTCCCCTTCCCGGAGCCTATGCAGACTCCCCTCTACTCGAAATAGGAGGAAACGAATTCCAACCTACCAGTCTGTCATACATATCCAAGGGATCATCAGATCCCGAAGATCATTCTCTGACCCCACAGTGCAGACCGACTCCACATAACACATCATTCTTTTCATAAAACATGCATCCTTAAATCCTTTAAATCCTCATTCTCATTTCATCATATCATATTAAGCTTTCTTAAGTAAAACGTATAATTCATGGAGGAACATGCGTGACAGTTAGAAACAGTTCATGCTCGTAAATGAAACCATAATCAGTTAAATCATTTAACACTGTACGTCGTAAAAAGGTTTAGGGAACTCACCTTGGTAATGCTGAACGTACTCCTTACTACCTCCAAGCTAATCCAATCGACCACCTAAGGGCATTAGGTTTAAATCAGATTAAACGATTCAATTCTACTAACCAGCTAATACTTTCCGGATACAGGGCTTTCCGGACACTTAGAGCTTTCCGGACGCACCATCCGGATTCTACTCCTTTCCGGTTACCTATCCGGATTCTACCCCTTTCCGGATACTTATCCGGATTCTACCCCTATCCGGATACTTATCCGGATTCTATCCCTTTTCCGGACGCACTATCCGGAAAGATGCACATCCGGTAACACCCAAGAATCCTTACCCGGACACATGCATACCACCCGGACACTACCGAAACATCGGTGTCCGGAAACTACGGCTGTTCGAACCCCAGAATTCTAAAAGTGATTAAAACTCAATTATTTGATATCATCTCGATTAGACAACCATAGGGGTTCATTAACTAGTCATAAACACTAAATAAATTCCATTTTAAACCACCAAATCGGCACATTAGCAATAAAACTCCAAAATACTCAATAAGGAGATGTTTAGATAAAACCCTAACAATCCCTCACGATTTCCTCCCCAAATCATGAACAAATAAGAGTAATGGACCTGAATTAAGTAGAAGAAACATGCTAGATGATTACCTTAACAATTTCTTTGCACAAATTGAGAGATTCCAACCTTTAGCTTCTTCTCCTCTCTATTCCTCTTAGCCGCTAAACACCAAGAGCACACACACACACACACAATACTGATTTCAGCAAATAGAGGCTGCCCTAGGGATTGGAGTCTTTATATACATTTCACTAATTGCTAAATAGTTGTAACAACCCGGTTTCCAAATAGATAACAAATAACATACATTGTCTAACATCGTTACATAACAAAGATACATCATATATCAAATAAGGTCCCTTAGTCTTTACAATCCAAAATAAGATAATTCATTACAAACTTTTTCCCTAGTTACATTACATCATAACTACAAAACATGTCATGATCTTAAAAAATTATATGCCTTCTCCAAAGCTATTCACCGATTACCCTGCTTACTTGCCCTTACTTGATCCACGACCTGGAATACATATTTTAAAAACAAAATGAGGGTTAGACCTAAAGGTCTAGTGAGAAAATCCTTGTATCTTTGAAAATCCTTTACACACTACCATTCACATAATACAAACACAATTATCAATTATGACTCAATCATCGTGTATTTTCCCATCTCATTCTCTTGGCCATATTAGTTGGTTGCAAGCCAACTAATAAATTAACTTCACTGTACGACAATTACAGCCAACAACGTTGTACGAATATTACAGCCAACACACCGGTCCTAAGCCCGGCCACGTATTCTCGTATCATAGAATACTTATGTAAATACAATATCTCAATATATTATATTACATACATAATCACATAAGCATACCATCTATCACTTTCCCAATCCACGCATATATGTATTCCAGTTTCAAAACGTTTTAAAGTAAAACTCACCTGTTTGTTTATCAACACGTTTCCAAGCCTTCTTAATAGGTTCAGTCCTTTACCCAGAATTTACAGGATCTGTAACAAATAGATACAGATATCTCTTTACCACATAAAACACATAAGTCTTACTAAGGCTAAGAACTCAAATCCTCAAAGGTTGCCCCTAAACCCGAACTTAAGTCAAGTCCACAAAATAGTCAGTTCTCATTCATTCCCTATCTAAGGGTTAACAAAATACAGGTTTCTGGATACTCAAAAGTACCTAAACTCTCAAAATTGATCAAACATCCAAACTATCCGGATAACACAAAACTATCCGGACAGCTCATACAATCCGGACAACATACCCTTTCCGGACAACACCGACAATCCGGATAACACCCGGACACCAAAGCAATCCGGATACCATCCGGTATCTCATTCCATCCGGAAACCTTAAGGAAAAAAGGAACTTACCGGGTACTTGAATCTTCCGGACACCTTTAGAACATCATCCGGACACTAACAACAAACTACCCGGACACCTTTAATCTATCCGGAAACTACTGTCGGTTTGCACATTTTCAGCCCAGAAATCGACTGAATCAACCCCAGATCTGAAATCGTTTATTCTACTCCGATAGGAACTATCTATTAGCAATTACCAACATAAAAAATAAAGGAAACATACCTTAATTCACTTCCAAGCACATCAATTGAAGCCTTAACCTTTCTTTCTTTCTTCTTCTCCTTTTGGTCTCAAAACACACACACACTACACACACTGAATTTGCTGGGTTATGAAAAATATCTGGAGTCTAAGGGATAATATCAACCTAATTTTCATTTTAAACCTTGAACTTCTCAATAATGACCCAAACACCCCCAAACTTATAAATTTACCCAATCTTACTCTAAACATCTAACTTTAAAGTTAACTAAACATAACGGAAAACAAATTTTAACTAACGAACTTACCTGGGGTATTACATCATCTCCCCCTTAAAAGAATTCCGTCTCAGAATTCGGTTTAGGCAAAAAGATACGGGTACTTAGATCTCATTTCTGATTCTGATTCCCAAGTAGCATCCTGACCCTTATGATGTCTCCACTGAACTTTCACTTGTCTGATTACTTTGTTCCGCAACACTTTAACTTTGTGGTCAACTATGGCTTCAGGTTCCTCCACATAATTCAGCTTTTCATCAACTTGTATATCTGGTAGAGAAACTGCCTGATCCGGCGTAACTAAACACTTTCGGAAATTCGATACATGAAACACATTATGAATCCTGCTTAACTCCGGCGGAAGATCTAACCTGTAGGCTACTTCTCCAATCCTTTCTGTAATTGCAAACGGCCCGATATACCTTGGACTAAGTTTACCCTGCTTCCCAAACCGAATAACTCCTTTCCAAGGTGAGACTTTTAACATTACAAAATCTCCAACTTGGAACTCTAACGGTTTCCGGCGTCGGTCGGCGTAGCTTTTATATCTGTCTTGAGCCACTTTCAATCGTTCTCGAATCTGAGTAACCTTATTCGCGGTCAACTGGACTATATCTGGCCCTGCTAACTGTTTCTCTCCCACTTCGTTCCAACACAGAGGCGTTCGGCATTTTCTACCATACAGAACTTCAAACGGTGTCGCTTGTATGCTGGAATGGTAACTGTTGTTGTAGGAAAATTCTATCAGTGGCAAGTGCTTATCCCACGATCCCCCAAAGTCAACAATGCAAGCCCGGAGCATGTCTTCTAAAGTCTGAATCGTCCGTTCACTTTGACCATCAGTTTGAGGATGATATGTTGTACTTAACTTTATCTTCGTTCCCATTTCCCTTTGAAAACTTTTCCAGAATCTTGAGGTAAAACGGCTGTCACGATCAGAAATAATCGAGATTGGAACCCCATGTCGAGTTACTATTTCATTGATGTAAACTTGGCTAATCGTTCCAACGAATCAGTTTCTTTTATTGGTAGGAAGTTAGCAGACTTCGTCAATCTGTCAACGATCACCCAAATGGCATCAAATCCCTTCAGAGTCCTTGGTAGCTTTGTGATGAAATCTGTAGTAATCTGATCCCATTTCCACATTGGTATTTCTAATCGTTGTAACTGACCAAAAGGCTTTTGATGTTCAATCTTTACCTTCTTACAAGTAGTACAACCTTCCACATACTGAGTAATACTCCTTTTTATTCCAGGCCACCAATAAAATTGTTTCAGGTCTTTATACATCTTATTCGTACCTGGATGAATAGAAAAACGAGATTGATGAGCTTCTTGTAGTACACGATCACGTAAACCACCCAAACAAGGCACCCAAATTCTGTTCCCCAAACACAATAAACCACGATCATCTTTCACTAGCAATACTGATAACCCCACTAACCGTTCTGGTTTCAAGTGTTCTTTTTGAAAAGCTTCCATTTGACATTTCTGCAATTCGTCAAAGATGTTAGGTAGGAGTTCAGCTCGTAGTGCAATAGCCTTTATTGTTCCACTTCTTTCTTGATGACTCAATGCATCGGCTACTACATTCGCCTTTCCCGGATGATAAAGGATTTCACAGTCGTAATCATTCACCAATTCTAGCCATCTTCTTTGCCTCATATTTAGTTCCTTCTGATCGAAAAGATGTTGGAGACTCTTATGATCGGTATAAATTTGACATTTAGAACCGTAAAGATAATGTCTCCAAATCTTCAACGTGAATACAACTGCTGCCAGCTCCATGTCGTGTGTAGGGTACTGTCTTTCATGATCCTTTAGTTGATGAGAAACATAAGCTATAACCTTTCCACGCTGCATTAGTACACACCCCAATCCCAGTTTGGAAGCATCACTGTAAACAACAAAGTCCTCGGAACCTTCTGGTAATGACAAAATAGGCGCGCTGCACAGTTTCTCTTTCAATATCCGGAATGCTTCATCCTGTTCTGCTTTCCATTCAAACTTTAGATTCTTCCGAGTCAGCTTAGTCAAAGGCGTCGCGATACGAGAGAAGTCTTTTATAAACTTCCGATAGTAGCCGGCTAAACCCAGAAAACTACGTACTTCGGTTGGCGTTTTCGGCGGTTCCCACTTTTCAATCGCTTCCACTTTCATCGGGTCAACTTGAATGACTTTCTCGGAAACTACATGCCCCAGAAACTGAACTTCCCGTAGCCAGAATTCACATTTTGAAAATTTAGCATACAACTTTTCTTTCTTCAGCAGCTCCAGAATCAGACGAAGATGTTGTGCGTGATCCTCTTTGGATCGGGAATAGATAAGGATATCATCAATAAATACAATAACAAATTTATCGAGATATGGCTTACATACCCGATTCATTAAATCCATAAAGGCGGCTGGAGCGTTCGTCAGTCCAAACGGCATTACTAAAAACTCATAGTGACCGTACATTGTGCGAAAAGCAGTTTTCAGAACGTCTTCTTCTTTAACCTTCAGCTGATGATAACCGGATCTTAGATCAATCTTGGAGAAATAACAAGCTCCAACTAATTGGTCGAAGAGGTCATCAATTCTGGGAAGTGGATACTTGTTCTTGATCGTGCGCTTATTCAGTTCCCGGTAGTCAATACACATTCTCATCGATCCATCCTTCTTTTTCACAAACAGAACCGGTGCTCCCCATGGCGAAGAACTGGGTCTGATGAAGCCTTTATCTGAAAGATCCTGCAGTTGTGTCATCATCTCTTTCATCTCTGGAGGTGCCAAACGATACGGTGCACGGGCAACAGGAGCGGCTCCAGGAATCAGATCTATACCAAACTCTACTTGTCTAACGGGCGAAAGGCTAGTCAGATCTTCTGGAAAAACTTCCGGAAATTCACGAACAACCGGAATATCTCCCAGCTTATTCTTTTCTAGCTTAACATCTATTACCTAAGCTAAGTAACTTGAGCAACCTTTATTGATACACTTACGAGCTTTCAACAAGGAGATAAGGCAAGACTGATGATTTCTACGGTCACCATAAATCACTACTGGTCCCTTCTCAGGTAAGACAACATTTATCAATTTCTTATCACAAACTATATTAGCCTGATTCTCGGCTAACCAATCCATTCCCACTACTACATCAAACTCGATCAAGGCTATAGGAAATAACTGAATAGGCACTCCACACCCATCTATGTTTATCACACAACTATCAAATACCTCACTAATCGGTACTTGATTATCATTAGCCGTATCTACCATTAACGCATGATCTAACACTTTAGGCTTTAAATGCATATAGGCGGCAAAAGAAGGCGACACAAACGATCGGTTTGCACCGGAATCATATAACACTTTAGCACGTGTAGAATTTATTAAGAATGTACCTGTAACCACATCAGGAGTCTCATCTGCTTCTTGCTCTGTCATCTGGAATGCACGACCCCTTGTTCTTGGTGGCTCTAGTCTTGGTACTACCGGTCTGACAACCGCTGGTTTCCCTGATGTACCCCTTTGCTGTATTCTTCCCCTCGGACAATCAGACTGAATGTGATCTAGAGAATTACATGAGAAACAAAACCGCGTCACTCGACAGTCTTTAACAACATTCCCGGTCTTCCCACACCTAAAACAAACTCGAGAATCAACTTGACAATTTCCCTGGTGGATACGATTGCATTTCGGATAAGGTCTTTCCGCTGGTCGGAAAGGTGGACGGTTATCAAATCGCTGAAACCTGGACTTCTTCGGATCATACTGCGGTCCTTCCCACTTTCTTTTCTCTACACCCTTATCACTAATACTTCTCCCTCTATCTTGCTCCACGGTTTCCGCGGCGTCTACTGCGGCGGAGAAAGTTTCTGGCCCTTTAGCAATCACCAAACTTCTAACTTCTGCATTCAATCCGAAGATATACCTTTCAATCTTCATTGCCTCCGTGGCAACGTAGTATTCCGCGAAACGAGACTTTTCCAGAAAACGAGCGGTATAGTCCCGAACTGATAAGTTCCCTTGCTGCAAATTCATAAACTCTCCTTCCAATTGTTTAACTGCTGCTTGGGGACAAAACTGTTTCCTGAAAGCTATCACGAATTCTTCCCAAGAGTAAGTAGAATATATATCAGATCCTCCCGAGGAAATATGAGCTTCCCACCAGTATAAGGCATCGCCTTTCAACATTGCAGCTCCATAGAGTACTCTATCCTCTTCGGCGCATTTACTAGTCTTGAAGATAGCTTCTATTTCCTTCAGCCACTTCATAGCTTTCACCGGATCCCGATCACCTGAGTAAGTTGGAGTCTTACAACTTAAGAACATTTTGTAGTCACACTTCTTCACTACTGGTACGACAGTAGGTGTAATGGGCATCTCCTCTTCATGAGTAGGATCTGGTCTCTCTGTTTCAGTATTATGAGTTTGGTTTAACATAGCATGGATATTTGCCTGTAATCTTCCCATTTCGGCTGCTAAGTCGTCTCTCGTAACAAATTCCGTACCGCGCCCCTGAACTCTGCCCCCAGTTCTGCCTCTGCCTCTTTCTCCCCCTCTTCCCCTTCCTCCGGCTGTTGGATTGGTTCTATTCGGGTTTCCTCCTCCTTCCCGATTTGTTTGTCTCGTACCACTTGCCATTCTGTTGATTCAGACAAGGTTAATATACACATAAGCACATACCCCATATAACAAGGTATTCCAGTTCAAACATGCACCTGTAAGATCACAATTACACTGGCCAGGTGTAATCTGAAATTACCTTACATGATGTTACTTCTACCTTTTTATATTTAACATCCCAAGGTTCTACAATAATAGGGACATCCTACTTCACATGCAGTTTAAGTCTAGGTACAGATACCAATACCTAAATCCCTTAAACTAGGGCTCTGATACCATCTGTAACAACCCGGTTTCCAAATAGATAACAAATAACATACATTGTCTAACATCGTTACATAACAAAGATACATCATATATCAAATAAGGTCCCTTAGTCTTTACAATCCAAAATAAGATAATTCATTACAAACTTTTTCCCTAATTACATTACATCATAACTACAAAACATGTCATGATCTTCAAAAATTATATGCCTTCTCCAAAGCTATTCACCGATTACCCTGCTTACTTGCCCTTACTTGATCCACGACCTGGAATACATATTTTAAAAACAAAATGAGGGTTAGACCTAAAGGTCTAGTGAGAAAATCCCTGTTTCTTTGAAAATCCTTTACACACTACCATTCACATAATACAAACACAATTATCAATTATGACTCAATCATCGTGTATTTTCCCATCTCATTCTCTTGGCCATATTAGTTGGTTGCAAGCCAACTAATAAATTAACTTCACTGTACAACAATTACAGCCAACAACGTTGTACGAATATTACAGCCAACACACCGGTCCTAAGCCCGGCCACGTATTCTCGTATCATAGAATACTCATGTAAATACAATATCTCAATATATTATATTACATACATAAACACATAAGCATATCATCTATCACATTCCCAATCCACGCATATATGTATTCCAGTTTCAAAACGTTTTAAAGTAAAACTCACCTGTTTGTTTATCAACATGTTTCCAAGCCTTCTTAACAGGTTCAGTCCTTTACCCAGAATTTACAGGATCTGTAACAAATAGATATAGATATCTCTTTACCACATAAAACACATAAGTCTTACTAAGGCTAAGAACTCTAAAGAACTCAAATCCTCAAAGGTTTCCCCCAAACCCGAACTTAAGTCAAGTCCACAAAATAGTCAGTTCTCATTTATTCCCTATCTAAGGGTTAACAAAATACAGGTTTCTGGATACTCAAAAGTACCTAAACTCTCAAAATTGATCAAACAGCCAAACTATCCGGATAACACAAAACTATCCAGACAGCTCATACAATCCGGACAGCATACCCTTTCCGGACAACACAGACAATCCGGATAACACCCGGACACCAAAGCAATCCGGATACCATCCGGTATCTCATTCCATCCGGAAACCTTAAGGAAAACAGGAACTTATCGGGTACTTGAATCTTCCGGACACCTTTAGAACATCATCCGGACACTAACAACAAACTACCCGGACACCTTTAATCTATCCGAAAACTACTGTCGGTTTGCACATTTTCAGCCCAGAAATCGACTGAATCAACCCCAGATCTGAAATCGTTTATTCTACTCCGATAGGAACTATCTACTAGCAATTACCAACATAAAACATAAAGGAAACATACCTTAATTCACTTCCAAGCACATCAATTGAAGCCTTAACCTTTCTTTCTTTCTTCTTCTCCTTTTTGTCTCAAAACACACACTGAATTTGCTGGGTTATGAAAAATATCTGGAGTCTAAGGGATAATATTGTAACACCTCGAATTTCCGTTGTATTATTTTGTAAATTATAATTATGAACTTTGGGATTAAGTTTGTAATTTGGTTAAAGTGTAAAGTTAAATGTGAAATTTAACTTGAGGGGTTAAATGGTTATTGTTGGAAAATTGAGTTTCTTAATACTGAGATATTAAGAGTGAGTCGGTCATTTTTTTATTGAAAACAAACAGAGAGAATCGAGAGAGATCCGTGAAAGAGAAAAGAAGCAGAAGAAAGAAAGGCTGATTTTGGAGAAATTGTGGTAAGAAATTGAAGTTGTTTTACTGATTTCTTGTAAGGAAGGTAATTAGTTGCATAATTATTTGTTTAGAACTGTTCTGGGAAGCTTAATTTGGAGTTTGAAGAACTGCACGGTGTTCAGATTTCATACAGGTGAGTTTATTCAACTCTCTTTAAAATTCAGCAATTAATGTTGAAATAGATGTGTACTATGTGTGTCTTAACGTGTTAGTAGAACTTAATTGATGAGTAGATTGAACTGATTTTATGTTTTAAATCGATTTGTGGACTTGTTGAAATAAACTGTACGTAGTCCCGGTAGTGAAGTCCCGGTAGTGGAAGTCCCGGTAGTGGCAAGTCCCGGTAGTGGCAAGTCCCGGTAGTAGCAGGTCCCGGTAGTGGCAGGTCCCGGTAGTTGGAAGTCCCGGTAGAGGCAAATCCCGGTACTTATGAGTTTCGGTGAAGTTCCGGTACATGTGTTGAATACCGGGAGTTGGGAATACCGGGAGTTGGATAAAAAGAGTCAGTTTACAGATTTTGGTAATAGATCTTGGATATGAACTTAAGAATATGTTTTGGGATAAATATATGGTATGTTATGCACATATGATAGTAAGAGTATAATACTTATGTATTATGTTGTGATTGCTAAAAATAGGCATCCGGTCATCGGGGGCACCTTAGTACGGTAAAATGGGAACCGATTACTAGCCATTGACCAAAGGGATGTAATTTTTAGTGATTGAGTGTACCTTGAATCATCGGGGGTCCTGGTTGTGTATCGCGAAATATTAATCCCATTGGGACCATTGATTCTGAGGTAGGAAGGATGTGAAATGTGGAATAGGCAGATTTTGATTTGTAATTCCCATTTCGAATGGAAGATCGGAGATTTCCATTTTTAGGGAAGATCAGAGATTTCCCAGTGGTGAAAGGAAGAATGAGATAGGCATAAAGTAATTTGTAATCTCTACTTCCGGATTAAGAAATAGGCAGGTTTTGACTTGTAATTTCTCAAATGAGAGTATTGACTCTAAATCTGGGATGATTTATAGTAAACTCTTAGTAGTATTATTATGGCTAGATGAATTAGTCATAAGTATGGGAGTGGGGTAGATTCCCAGTGTTGAAAGGAGTTGTTGTACGATAAGATGGGCAAGAACAGGTTTGATTCATCTGTTGAGATTTTAATTGTTAATTTTTAATTTGATTTGAATATTCTCACTAGGCGAAAGCCTAATGTTTCAAGTTGAATTTTCTTACCAGGTACAAGCTCCGGGAAGTAAGCTGGGATGTGAGATGAGAAATTTTTGAAGGACTCAAACTTGGAGTTGACAGAGGATCTAGTTATTCTTTTGTTATTTTGGGACAGATGATTAGATAACCTAGTTAATCTGATTATGATGTAATGATTAGATTAATAGGTTATTTGAGTAGATGTCTGTTGTATATAAAAACCTTAATGTTGATCCTCTCATTATATAAGTTTGGCATTATTTGATCATAACTTGTGAAATATTAAGGTTTAAATTAGCCCTGTTTTTAGGGTGTTACAATATGGTATCAGAGCAGTCGTTTAAGTGAACTAGGTATGATTTTGAGATACCTAGACTTAAGCTGTGATGAATTAAGTTATGATCTGTGAGATATGGGTAGAAGTACTAAGACTGAGTAGTCTTAGAGTCGATGGAAATACGCGAAGTTAGTACTGTAACGAGGGTAATAAGGATTCTCATGTATGATATGTTCGCAATTCCAATTAGCTACTGTTATTATGAATATATTATTACACAAGCATACTTGTTTCAAATTGTTACAGTGACTGATTAGCGGTAAAGTACGTATTGTATGTTTAGTTGTGTAGAAATCATTACTGATGAGTATTCTTTTGGGCTCGATCAGAACAATGGTGAATACACCTCCGAGGTCTCCAAATTCTTCTATGAATAGGACTTGGCTTGATGAGCCGGGAGAAAGACCATCTGGAGTAGGCGGAGTTCATGAGACGCCACCAGATTTTCTTTCCTTAGGAGGAGTGCGGAATCGGGTACATAGAGGGGGTACCAGTACTGCCGATCACACACCATCGGATTCGAGTATGGAAGGTCGTATAATGGACAATGTAACCAGATTGATGAATGCATCAATGGAAAGGCAAGCTGAAATGATGAACACCACTATGGGAAGACAAGCAGAGATGTTTATGAAAATGTTTAATGATCGGAGTGCGGAACCGAGGCGAACAGGGATTGATACCAGTGAGATAAACCCAACTGGTAACACAGGTCCAGAGGTGGAAAGAAGGGTTGATAGGAATTGCTCCTATAAAACGTTTTTGAGCTGTAAGCCGCCTGAATTCAAAGGAGAAGATAGTCATGTAGCCTGTATGAACTGGCTAAGAGAAATAGAACAAGCCTTTCGGGCTTGTGAGTGTAATGATGAAAAGTCGAAAGTTAGATTTGGGTCACAAATGTTACGCGGTAACGCATTATCTTGGTGGAATGTGCTGTCAACTTCTGTGTCAGCTACAGTTCTGAATGCCATGACTTGGAAAATGTTTAAAGCAAAGATTCTGGAGGAATATTGCAATGAAACCGAAATGGACCGAATCAAGGAAGAGTTCAGAAACCTCAAGAAAGGCAATATGACTGTGAGAAAGTATACCGAATCCTTCATGGAGAAACTGAATCTGGTGGGGCATGTGGCTCCAGCTGAGAAAGACAAAATTAAAGCTTATTTGAAGGGTTTGCCGGCGGATATGATGACCAGGGTCCGAAGTTCGAAAGCTGCTACTTTAAGGGAAACAATCGAAGAAGCGAAAGTAATAGAAGAGATGTATGCCAAAGATAAAGAAGAGAAAGCGCATGTAGAAGAAAAGAGAAAGTGGGAAGGTCGTTCGGAACCTTCTCAGAAAACAAAGTTGTTTGGCAAGAATATTCGTTACGAATCTCGCCAGGAACCAAGCTGGTGTTCAAAATGTAAAAGCAAACATTTTGGTCAGTGTCGGGTGGTTGGAATTGAATGTTTCAAGTGCGGGAAGGCGGGGCATATAGCGATGAACTGTCCAATGCCGGGATCAGTATGTTTTGAATGTAGGAAACCGGGTCATTTTCGGAGAGACTGTCCGAAGTTGAAGAAAGAAGGGGATCAGGGAAAGAAGTTGGTTATTCCTAAACCAACTGGCCGTGCAATTCAAATGACTGCCGAAGAAGCGAAAGGATCCAAATATGTTGTCTCGGGTACTTTCTTTATAAATTCCATTCCTGCTCTTGTATTATTTGATTGTGGGGCGAATTATTCTTTTGTATCCAAGTTGTTCTATCGTAAGCTAGCTATGTCTGTCACTACTTTAGAAGAGGCCTTAGTAGTAGAGATAGCTAATGGAGTTCAGTCTTTGGTTAGTGAAAGACTCGTTGATTGTAAAATTTTGATAGAGGGAACAGAATTTCCGATTGACTTGTTGTTAATGGAAATTGGGGGATTAGATATTATTGTTGGAATGGACTGGTTGAGCAATAACCAGGCAGAAATAATGTGTGCAAAGAAGCTGATTCGAATTCCGATGGTTGATAAAGATGATGTGTTTATTTTTGGAGAAAAGCAGAAGGGAAATATTATGTTGATTTCAGTGGCAAAGGCGCGTAAATGTTTAGTGAAGGGATGTTGGTCCTATCTAGCTTATGTTATAGATATGAAGTTAGAAAAGAAACAAGTGCAAGATATCAAGGTGGTGCGCGAATTTCTGGATGTATTTCCGGATGATCTTCCAGGTCTACCAGCTGAAAGACAAGTAGAATTTCGCATCGATCTTATTCCTGGAGCAGCACCGATAGCTCGTGCACCTTATCGTCTTGCGCCAGCTGAAATGACAGAAATGATGTCTCAACTGCAAGAGCTTTTAGATAAAGGTTTTGTTAGACCGAGTTCTTCGCCTTGGGGAGCTCCGGTATTGTTTGTCAAGAAGAAAGATGGCACTATGAGAATGTGCATAGATTATCGGGAGCTAAATAAGGTGACGATAAAGAATAAGTATCCGCTTCCAAGGATAGATGATTTGTTTGATCAACTACATGGAGCGGGATGCTTTTCCAAAATTGATCTAAGGTCGGGGTATCACCAAGTACGGGTAAGAGAGGAGGATGTTCCAAAGACGGCGTTTAGAACTAGATACGGACATTATGAATTTCTCGTGATGCCATTTGGGTTGACTAATGCTCCAGCTATATTCATGGATCTGATGAATAGAGTATGTCGACCGTTTCTAGACAAGTCTGTTATCGTTTTCATTGATGACATACTTGTTTATTCGAAGAATGAGAACGACCATGAACGCCATCTTCGGGAAATTTTAGAAGTGTTACGAAAAGAGAAATTGTATGCAAAATTCTCTAAATGTGAATTTTGGTTGAAAGAGGTACAATTTCTCGGGCATGTAATTTCTTCGGAAGGTGTGAAAGTAGATCCAACAAAGATAGAAGCAATGATGAATTGGAAGACTCCGAAAAGTGCGTCGGAAATAAGAAGTTTCTTGGGTTTAGCAGGTTATTACCGGAGATTTATTAAAGACTTCTCAAAGATTTCTTCTACTTTGACTATGTCAACTCGTAAGAATGTGAAGTTTGTTTGGACCAAAAAACAAGAGACAGCTTTCAGAACCTTACGGCAGAAATTGTGTGAAGCTCCTATTCTTGCACTGCCAGAAGGAAATGAAGATTTGGTAGTTTATAGTGACGCATCAAAGATGGGTTTAGGATGTGTATTGATGCAACGAGGCAAAGTGACTGCCTATGCGTCAAGACAGCTGAAAGAACATGAAAAGAACTATCCTACCTACGATTTGGAATTGGCAGTGGTTGTGTTTGCTTTAAAACTGTGGCGTCATTATCTCTATGGAACGAAGTGTACACTCTTCACCGATCATAAAAGTTTACAGCATGTTTTTGATCAGAAGGAGCTAAATATGAGGCAAAGGCGATGGCTCGAGTTATTAAAAGACTACGATTGTGAATTGCATTACCACCCAGGTAAAGCAAATGTTGTAGCCGATGCCTTGAGCAGAAAAGAGTATAGTGGGTGTTTAAAAACGACAAACGCCAGAATTGATGTAATGTCGAGTCTGATTGAAAGAATAAAAGTCGCTCAAGTGGAAGCTTTGTTAGAGAACAACTTGAAAGAAGAAGTAATGAGCAAGCAACATCTTCAGCTGACTAAAGATAGCCGAGGGATTAAGTTATTCCAAGGCCGTGTTTGGGTACCAAAGATAGGTGGAAATCGGGAGTTGATTTTGGAAGATGCACATAGATCTAAGTATTCTATACATCCGGGGAGTACTAAGACGTATAGAGATTTGAAGTTACAGTATTGGTGGCCAGCTATGAAAGTGGATGTGGCACGAATAGTAGAGAAATGCGGAACTCGTTCGTTAGTAAAAGCAGAACACCAAAGACCATACGGAAGTTTTCAATCTTTGGAAATTCCGGAGTGGAAATGGGATAAGATTACTATGGATTTTGTGACAAAGTTACCAAAGACGCAAAGAGGTAACGATACCATTTGGGTAATCGTCGATCGTTTGACGAAGAGTGCTCATTTCTTAGCTATTAAAGAAGCATCACCAATAGATAAGTTAGCAAAGCTATACATTGATGAAGTAGTGTCACGACACGGTATACCGGTGTCTATTGTGTCTGATTGTGACAGTCGGTTTACTTCCAGGTTTTGGCAGTCGCTTCAAGAGGAATTGGGTACGAGGGTTAATCTAAGTACTGCTTATCACCCACAAACTGATGGCCAAAGTGAAAGAACAATACAGACTTTGGAAGATATGCTTGGATCGTGTGTGCTAGATTTTGGGGGTAACTGGGATTCACATTTGCCATTGGTAGAGTTTGCTTATAACAACAGTTACAATTCCAGTATTGGAAGAGCACCTTTCGAGGCATTATATGGTAGGAAATGCAGAACTCCGGTGTGCTGGTTAGAAGCCGGAGAGAAACAGTTTGCTGGTCCGGAACTTGTGCAACAAACCGCGGATAAAGTGAAGGAAATTCGGCAGCATTTGAAAGCGGCTCAAGATAGACAGAAAAACTATGCTGATCCAAAAAGAAGACCCAAAGAATTTCAAGTTGGGGAGCGTGTAATGCTCAAAATATCCCCATGAAAAGGTGTGATACGGTTTGGAAAGCGTGGGAAGTTAAGTCCTCGTTTTCTAGGACCTTTTATTATCACCAAAAGATTTGGTCTACAAGAGTATCAATTGGCTCTTCCACCTGAGTTGGAAGGGATCCATAATACTTTTCACGTGTGTTATATTCGGAAATGCTTAGCCGAAGAACAAGATGTGATTCCACTTACTGATGTTAGGGTGGATGAAGGAAGTCGATATGTTGAAGAACCGGAGGCAATCTTGGAAAAGTCGGTTAAGAAGTTGCGAAGTGGTAAAGAAGTGTCTATGTTAAAAGTGCAATGGAAACACCATCGAGGTGCTAACGTGACGTTAGAAACGGAGGAGGACATGAGGAATAGATATCCCCATTTGTTTGATTAGTTTTGATTTCGGGGACGAAATCCTTTTCAAGTTGGGGAGTATTGTAACACCTCGAATTTCCGTTGTATTATTTTGTAAATTATAATTATGAACTTTGGGATTAAGTTTGTAATTTGGTTAAAGTGTAAAGTTAAATGTGAAATTTAACTTGAGGGGTTAAATGGTTATTGTTGGAAAATTGAGTTTCTTAATACTGAGATATTAAGAGTGAGTCGGTCATTTTTTTTTATTGAAAACAAACAGAGAGAATCGAGAGAGATCCGTGAAAGAGAAAAGAAGCAGAAGAAAGAAAGGCTGATTTTGGAGTAATTGTGGTAAGAAATTGGAGTTTTTTTACTGATTTCTTGTAAGGAAGGTAATTAGTTGCATAATTATTTGTTTAGAACTGTTCTGGGAAGCTTAATTTGGAGTTTGAAGAACTGCACGGTGTTCAGATTTCATACAGGTGAGTTTATTCAACTCTCTTTAAAATTCAGCAATTAATGTTGAAATAGATGTGTATTATGTGTGTCTTAACGTGTTAGTAGAACTTAATTGATGAGTAGATTGAACTGATTTTATGTTTTAAATCGATTTGTGGACTTGTTGAAATAAACTGTACGTAGTCCCGGTAGTGAAGTCCCGGTGCAGTCCCGGTAGTGAAGTCCCGGTAGTGAAGTCCCGGTAGTGGAAGTCCCGGTAGTGGAAGTCCCGGTAGTAGCAGGTCCCGGTAGTTGGAAGTCCCGGTAGAGGCAAATCCCGGTACTTATGAGTTCCGGTGAAGTTCCGGTACATGTGTTGAATACCGGGAGTTGGGAATACCGGGAGTTGGATAAAAAGAGTCACTTTACAGATTTTGGTAATAGATCTTGGATATGAACTTAAGAATATGTTTTGGGATAAATATATGGTATGTTATGCACATACGATAGTAAGAGTATAATACTTATGTATTATGTTGTGATTGCTAAAAATTGGCATCCGGTCATCGGGGGCACCTTATTACGGTAAAATGGGAACCGATTACTAGCCATTAACCAAAGGGATGTAATTTTTAGTGATTGAGTGTACCTTGAATCATCGGGGGTCCCGGTTGTGTATTGCGAAATATTAATCCCATTGGGACCATTGATTCTGAGGTAGGAAGGATGTGAAATGTGGAATAGGCAGATTTTGATTTGTAATTCCCATTTCGAATGGAAGATCGGAGATTTCCATTTTTAGGGAAGATCGGAGATTTCCCAGTGGTGAAAGGAAGATTTGAGATAGGCATAAAGTAATTTGTAATCTCTACTTCCGGATTAAGAAATAGGCAGGTTTTGACTTGTAATTTCTCAAATGAGAGTATTGACTCTAAATCTGGGATGATTTATAGTAAACTCTTAGTAGTATTATTATGGCTAGATGAATTATTCATAAGTATGGGAGTGGGGTAGATTCCCAGTGTTGAAAGGAGTTGTTGTACGATAAGATGGGCAAGAACAGGTTTGATTCATCTGTTGAGATTTTAATTGTTAATTTTTAATTTGATTTGAATATTCTCACTAGGCGAAAGCCTAATGTTTCAAGTTGAATTTTCTTACCAGGTACAAGCTCCGGGAAGTAAGCTGGGATGTGAGATGAGAAATTTTTGAAGGACTCAAACTTGGAGTTGACAGAGGATCTAGTTATTCTTTTGTTATTTTGGGACAGATGATTAGATAACCTAGTTAATCTGATTATGATGTAATGATTAGATTAATAGGTTATTTGAGTAGATGTCTGTTGTATATAAAAACCTTAATGTTGATCATCTCGTTATATAAGTTTGGCATTATTTGATCATAACTTGTGAAATATTAAGGTTTAAATTAGCCATGTTTTTAGGGTGTTACAAATATCAACCTAATTTTCATTTTAAACCTTGAACTTCTCAATAATGACCCAAACACCCCTAAACTTATAAATTTACCCAATCTTACTCTAAACATCTAACTTTAAAGTTAACTAAACTTAACGGAAAACAAATTTTAACTAACGAACTTACCCGGGGTATTACAATAGTCCCTCAACTTAACTTTCATTTCTTTCACAATAGACACAAATCTTATGCATACTTGCAAACGAAACCCGGTTGTTACAACACTCCCTCCTTAAAAGAATTCCGTCCCCGGAATTCCTTACTGGAAAAGGTGCGGGATCATGCCCACACCACAATTGACACTTCCCCAAGGTAAAGCCACTTCTGAGTCAGTCAACCATCTCAATAGATTCGAAACATGGAACATTGGATGCATTCCCTTCAGATCTTACGGTACTCTAACTCGCAGACTACTGTTCTTATTCAATCGGTCTTAACCATAGAAGAGTAAATAAGGCTTCTGAAGCACCTTTACTTCCCAAAAGGAGGAACCTGGCGGAATCCTCCACTACCACACGAGATTCATCTACTAAGAAACGGTCACTCACTTGACACCTTGGCACAGGGCCAACCCTGTACATCCCGACAACTCACAACCCCGAGTTCCTTCATCGTATCACAACTCACTACCTTGCACCACCCAACAATCGTCTATGCAGATACATTTCCTTTATCTCGAACCACATAGATCGCAGTTCGACAATCACCTCTCCCATCCTCACCACTTCACCACCTCATACTTAAACATAACTAAGAGTAGGAACCTCCAACCCATCGTTGAAGTGTTCACCTACTCAATTTAAGCTTATCCTGAAACACATCAATTCCTCCCGGATTGCCACGTTCGTTCATTCTTATAAAACGTAACTCCGGTTATCCTCACTCTACTGGGAGGAGTAACCATGGTCACACCATACTATTCTCACTAGTTAAATCACTGCACGACCAATTCGTTTAGACATTTCTCACAAAGTCACTAACTTAACTCATTCGACTGTCTTATCCACTCCTTTTTTGCACAACCTCGTACCCAATTCCCCTCCTCAATACTCTTTCCAACGGTTCGCACACTTATCAATGACAATCTACACAACACTGCACCTTTCGGCGTTACTGACAAGTTTACTACTTCCAATTTACTCACTTATTCCGACATGCTATCTTCACCTCCCCACGTTAGCGTGGAGCATTGCCCACCGAACATTATTTGCCCCTCTCTCCCGACCTTTCCACAGGCTGGTATCGCTTTCTCATTACTCACATAACCAAACAGTTGCACCAAGATCTTATCTTAAGGCATTCAACCAAGCCGTCTTGAAACAAGACCAGTGTTCGACGTCACTACACATTCTTTAATCTCCAACTTTTACCTTCTCAGACATTTCTTTCACACATAAGCAACAATTCACATTCTTTAAGGATTTCACATCTATCCCACCACATTTTGACTAACACAACCCTCATCCTCTTTAAACTTCCAATGACCCCAAAGTGTGTTTCTTAGTAACGTCCCCTATTCACTCTAATAATCCACCCCCCTTGGATTCCCTATTACAAACGGATCTATTAACTCAGGAACACCCCGAAACTCGGGTTCCACAATTCTTTCGATTAACCACCATGATCATAAAATCAGACAGATATATATATACCGTCATCCCGGCTTTCTTACTTAGATTTACCTTAAATAATTCTTTAACAATCAGTGTGTTAATCTCAATAACACTTCCCCAAGAATTGTAACACATCCTGTAATAACAAATGAACGTCATTACTTAACAAATCTATAAAATTTTAATCAACCAACCAAAGGCTTATACCTCTATCATGACATTTCAAATCAACTAATGATCATACTACCACTCCGACCCACAATCATCATCATGTCATTCCTTAAACATAACAAAAATTTCCAACTATTTCCTTCTAGGATCATTCTCTCACGCATAAGGAACAATTTTCATTCTTTAACGATTTCTCATCTACTATACTACAGCTTGACTAATCTATTCATCATCTTCTTTAAACTTACTCTGCCTTCAAGAATATACTTAACAACATACATAACCACAAAGCTTGGTCTCACAGCTGGGCAATCACCCAATTCTGCCCCGACATTCCATTCCGATAACAGTCAAAATAAACACCAACTTACAAACCACGTACTTCAACAACTGGGATTGCAAAACGTACACTCTACCCGAAATCCCAAAAGGACTTCCTTCTAATCCTTCATCTTTCTAACATCGCCTTACTACATCACCGACTGACACATATATCTTGGCAATTGAAGCTACTATTCGTTCGTACATCCACCACTCCTATCATCACACTACCGACCAAGTCTCTCATGGTCATTCGTACACAATTCACCCTTTCCTTCATATTCTCCTGTATACTACAATCGAGTCTGTCTCGCTACTTAGTTCTCTCCCAACTTGTTGAACTATGACTCACGAGTTCACACTTAGCTCAAACACAAACATCCTAGCTAGCTCTTTATGATCCAAGTCCTTTCTTAGACACGGCACATTTTCTTACTGACTGGTATAGTCTACACTCACTTCGCGTGTGTTACACACCTTGTCCTTCTACGGATCCTCCTCACCTCGTAAATAGAACGCATATTCAACAACAACAGTCTCTTACTAATTTAACACCTCTACAAGATATTCTATCAACTTACACTCATCTGGTTTGAGTCTTCGGCCTCGGCCAACATACACCGTTGCCGACTTCAACAACAAAAGACACTCTTAACTACTTCCTTAACCTATCCTTTAACATGAGTTCCTTACGGGACCTATTCCTACCTACACATCATAGTTAACTTTATAATCCGTCGCCCCTATTTTGAAACTTACTCATGTAACATCAATATTACAAGCTCCCTTCGAAACTCATGGCCCACACCGTGGACCTTTCATTCCTGCCTCACAACACTACTCATAAAGAGTTGCTAAAACCAATACCTTGATGACTCCTAGTCCTTCCTTCGGACACCATCGCCCCTCGGCAACTGTGTTCTCAGTCACCGAGCAAAGGTACAGACCCTCATACACCTGACACTAAAATCCATTCCCGACTCTTCCAAGGTCCAACTCTCCCCTTAAACACATAT
This sequence comes from Saussurea involucrata, assembly GCA_033807775.1. NCBI lineage: Eukaryota > Viridiplantae > Streptophyta > Magnoliopsida > Asterales > Asteraceae > Saussurea > Saussurea involucrata. The sequence continues at coordinate 131,614,071 of CM066315.1, read as the reverse complement.
ACCAAAACTACATACGTTCTCCCTTGACTTGACCAACGCCTCTCCGCTCTCGGAGTTCTTCCTTAGCTTAAGACGTAATACTCTACGACCTAGTGGGTTCATAGCCTTCATGCATGACAATACAGTAAGTAAATCCTTTTACACATTTTATCATTTTAAATAAACAACATTTAGAAACAACTCGGGTACCCGTGACCCCATCAGTCTTATAACTTCAAAACCCTGCACAACGATTCGAGAATCGTTGGCATGCATCTTCCCGTGAACCTCAATCTTGCTCAATCCGAACAATGTTATTACGAGAGTAATATATTGCATGAAAATCTTTTCGTATGAGACAATTCTGAAAGAGCTACCGACACAAAGTAAACCAGTCGGTTCTCACACTCAATTGTATGATATCAAAAGGTCAATAAGCATTTTGGTTATAAGTGAATTGCAGGTAACCATTTTCTTGACCATTTTTGTAACAATTTAACTTATCATTAAAAGTGTGGAATACTTTGCAAATCGTTAACCTCAAAATTTCAATGTGCGACGTACTGAAATCGCTTTTTCTTTAAACGTGCACTCGTACAAGCTGACTCATTTTGTTCAAAGTTGACATTTACATTTTATTTTAAATCGTGAAAATTTCATGTTACAAAAAAGAACGCCATGCATGAGACTCTATTTGCAATAGAAGGCTACTCACTCAACGAGGTCAACCGCTTTACTCACGCAGCTTATCCTTTATACTCCACTTACGACCAAGGGTCGCCCTCTCGGTCAAGCACTAACTTGATGTACATGCGTTCCACATCTCACTTACTCAACCATTTCACACTATTTTCGCTTTGATCGACTACCTCACTTTCTACTTCTACATGCTTTCAATTCACTATAAGTATCTTATTCCATTTGTCCTGCCAATGAAAAGCTCGACTAAAAAGTCAGGGCTCCATTGATACTTTCAAGGTTTTGACACTGTTCTATCTTACCATCCCAACTGATCTATCCCATGATTTCCATAACTAGGACTCTCCCGAAACTGGAGTCTTACACAAACTCAAACATTCATCCTCTCTGAATCCACGAAGAGCTACCTCTAGACGACTCATAACATTCTTTACAACGTTTCTTCTCTACGATGTCTACATACATCACATCATAATGACTCTTACACGACAATTCCCCAAGCAATGGAGCTCGGTCTATCCCTCAGGGATCTTGCTGACCTATTCCTCAACGTTCTCCCAGCCATAGCGCTAAACTGAAAGAAACCGATAGTTAATCCTTGCTAGACGTGACACAACAAATTTGCTATAAGTAAGGTATTGTAAGCATGCACATGTACCTGTAAGTTCGTAATTACACTGGCCAGGTGTAATCCCAAACTTACCTTACACGTTTGTCCTTGGCACCTTATTCCTAAGCGCATTTATAGTGATCGTTCCTAGAGGCAATCCTATGTCTCGGCTGTGTTCCTCATCTCACAGTTTAAGTTTAGGCCCGAATGGTCACCTAAATCCCTTAAACTAAGGCTCTGATACCATTTGTAATGTCCCATAAACCTAATCATGCAATAACATAGAGTAGGCATTCGAATTACATAAATAACTTATCCTTTAAACAACGCCCATCTATACTAAGCAAAAATTTGACAGCGGAAGTCTCTATCCCACAGCCGAGAGCTATGTCTATAGATATCATTCAAGACTCTGGAGTCGCTCTAGTATCCAAATCCTTCATGCAGTCAATCCTAGTTCTTACTAGAAGAACCCATAGTGCGCTTACCTGAAAATGGTTTAGTTTTTGAAAAGCGAGGGTTAGACCAAAGGGCCTAGTGAATTCCCTCTGTAAAACAACAAGTATAAACAATAGGAAATCATTTTGTTAAAATACATCATATATCATACAATCACATATGGTACTGCACTGTGTATTGGATCACATAAACATTCCGCGATCGGGGCCCAATGGGCTACCCTCTCGCCCTCAACCGGAGCCTACACATACTCCCCTTCCCGGAGCCTATGCAGACTCCCCTCTACTCAAAATAAGAGGAAATGAATTCCAACATACCAGTCTATCATACATATCCAAGGGATCATCAGATCCCGAAGATCATTCTCTGACCCCACAGTGCAGACCGACTCCACATAACACATCATTCTTTTCATAAAACATGCATCCTTAAATCCTTTAAATCCTCATTCTCATTTCATCATATCATATTAAGCTTTTTTAAGTAAAACGTATAATTCATGGAGGAACATGCATAACAGTTAGAAACAGTTCATGCTCGTAAATGAAACCATAATCAGTTAAATCATTTAACACTGTACGTCGTAAAAAGGTTTAGGGAACTCACCTTGGTAACACTGAACGTACTCCTTACTACCTCCAAGATAATCCATTCGACCACCTAAGGGCATTAGGTTTAAATCATATTAAACGATTCAATTCTACTAACCAGCTAATACTTTCCGGATACAGGGCTTTCCGGACACTTAGAGCTTTCCGGACGCACCATCCGGATTCTACTCCTTTCCGGTTACCTATCCGGATTCTACCCCTTTCCGGATACTTATCCGGATTCTACCCCTATCCGGATACTTATCCGGATTCTATCCCTTTTCCGGACGCACTATCCGAAAATATGCACATCCGGTAACACCCAAGAATCCTTACTCGGACACATGCATACCACCCGGACACTACCGAAACATCGGTGTCCGGAAACTACGGCTGTTCGAACCCCAGAATTCTAAAAGTGATTAAAACTCAATTATTTGATATCATCTCGATTAGACAACCATAGGGGTTCATTAACTAGTCATAAACACTAAATAAATTCCATTTTAAACCACCAAATCGGCACATTAGCAATAAAACTCCAAAATACTCAATAAGGAGATGTTTAGATAAAACCCTAACAATCCCTCACGATTTCCTCCCCAAATCATGAACAAATAAGAGTAATGGACCTGAATTAAGTAGAAGAAACATGCTAGATGATTACCTTAACAATTTCTTTGCACAAATTGAGAGATTCCAACCTTTAGCTTCTTCTCCTCTCTATTTCCTCTTAGCCGCCAAACACCAAGAGCACACACACACACACACACACAATACTGATTTCAGCAAATAGAGGTTGCCCTAGGGATTGGAGTCTTTATATACATTTCACTAATTGCTAAATAGTCCCTCAACTTAACTTTCATTTCTTTCACAATAGACACAAATCTTATGCATACTTGCAAACGAAACCCGGTTGTTACAACCTCTAGTAAACATACTGGCACAAGAAAAACAAATTGTCCATTTCACTTGGTAGGGAATCATTTGGGTAATGATTGTTGGACTTTAGCTATGATATGTGATGCACAAAATCATGATTTTGCATTACATTTGGAGGGACATGCATATGCAAGACGATTGTCTGAAAATGAAGCTCGATTGATGGAGGGATGTCTTTATCCACGTGTGATCGTCACAGACAGAGAGTTGGCACTGGTGAAAGCATGCAGTATTGTATTTCCTGATGCTAAAAGATTACTTTGTAGATGGTACATCTACCAAAGTATTATGAGAAATTGTAAACCAGTAATAACATCAAATCATGACTGGGGTTCCTTTTACAATGCATGGGTGACATTAGTTGACTCGGTAACGGATGAAACTTACATGTTTAATTTCTCACAACTTGAAGCAGTATTACGAAGCTATCCAGGTACACTTTAATATATTATTATAAGTAAAATGATATATGTAAGTTTAACAATTACTAAAAAAAAGTTAAATTGTTCTAATTTTCAGGTGTTCTTGCTTATCTGAATGACACATGGTTGAAATATAAAGAAATGTTTGTATCTGTTTGGACTGACAAATTTCTTCACTTTGGAAATCAGACAAGTAACAGAGTGGAGAGTCAACATTCCAAGTTGAAAACTTACTTGGATTCAGCGCAATCAAGTCTACCGACATTTATGAGCAAGATCAATCAACTCATTCAGTCACAAGATACAGAATAATCGAATGTAATATAAATTATTTTATGTTCTATTTATATGTTAAATCGCAATGTTTATATTTTATTTTTATAATTATAAAAAATTAGTAATATTTATATTTATAAATTTTTATTTATTTTTAAATAAAACCAAAAAGTAAAAGAAAAAAAAACTTTTTAAATTATATAATACAATTAAATAAAAATATATAATACATATAAAAAAAATAAAAGACAACAAAAAAACAAAATACAAAAAAAAAACAAAAAAAATAATCATCATTTGGTGCCAGTAGCATTATTTTTGGTGCAAATAGCCTCCCCTTAAATTAATTACTTCAAAAACAAAATTAAATTAATAATAACTAATAAAATATTTAATTATTAGTTAAATATTTAATTTAATCTATAGACTGACCCACGTGGCGACAGCCCGACACATGCGGTCCTGCCCTTGTCTTCATACCTTTTATTCATGAAAAGTATGCTATACGCCTATTATGCTCTGGGACTGTTTGGTTGGTGTTCCATTAAGTTTTGTATGAGTAAAATTATTTGTGTGAATTAATCTGTCATTGGAAAGGTTTTTGTTTGAGAGAGTTTTTTTATCTATGGGAGGAGCATGTTTTTTAATTGGGAGAGACGTATTGGACAAAACTTGGCTTTCTGCATAAAGCTCCTTCTTAAAAGCTTACTGAATAAGTCACTTTCTATATCATTAAGTCACTATCAAACAGTCATGTATAGCTGATTGAATAAGCTATGAATCTCATTAAGTTGCTAACAAACAGGCCCTTCGTCTTTGATTTAAGGGTTATCTTAAAATAAGATTTAGAATTGTACGAGAATAATAATTACATGTTTGAATGTTTAGTATTTGAATGAATTGATATCTTTATATCTTTATATATATTAAAGTAAAACCCACAAAGAATGATGTGGCATCCTAAGGAATGCGTATTCATCATTTATTGAATCGTGGTTGAATATTGTGTATTCCACATTGATAGAGTGATGAAAAATTGACTATGAATGGTTGGTATATGAAGGGAGGTTGAGATGGTTTCTTTAAAGTCATGGGTTGCCTTCTCTAAACTCATTTTGTTGGCTCCTCTTGACCGATCCTCTAAAGTTTTAAACTTACGGGTTGGTTCATTTTAGCCGACCTTTTTTGGTAAACAAATAATTTTTGTATATATATCTTTATATATATTAAAGTAAAACCCACAAATAATGATGTGGCATCTTAAGGAATGAGTATTCATCATTTTCTTGAATTGTGGTTGAGTTGTGTATCCCACATTGAAGAGTGATGAAAGATTGACTATGAAGGGTTGGTACATGAAGGGAGGTTGAGATGGTTTCTTTAAACTCATGGGTTGCCTTCTCTAAAGTCATGTTGTTGGCTCCTCTTGGCCGATTCTCTAAAGTTCTAAACTCATCGGTTGGTTCATTTTAGCCGACCTTTTTTGGGAAACAATTTTTTTTGTATATATATCTTTATATATATTAAATTAAAACTCACAAAGAATAAGGTGGCATCCTAAGGAATGAATATTTATCATTTCTTGAATTGTGGTTGAGTTTTATGTATCCCACATTGATAGAGTGATGAAAGATTGACTATGAATGGTTCATATATAAAGGGAGGTTGAGATGGTTTCTTTAAACTCATGGGTTGGATTATCTAAACTCATGTTGTTGGTTCATTTTGGCCAATTCTCTAATGTTCTAAACTCATGGGTTGGTTCATTTTAGCAAGCCTTTTTTTGGCCAACAAATATATATATATATATAGCCTTAGGTTCAATAGAGAAGTCCAAATATTTAGAGAAATAGAGAAGTGATCTTGGCCATTTATTCGGTCAAGATCGGTTATAATTGGTCAAAAGTTGCGGCTGTTCCAAAAATAGAAGGGCAATTTCGTAACTTTTACAAAAAACACGGGCTGAGTTCATATATGAATCTGTGTGATTCACATATGAACTATACGTTCATATATGAACATTTGTAATTCACATATGAACTCTTTATAACTAATTCATATATGAATCTTGTGATTCATATATGAACCTTTGTGTTTCATATATAAAACTAATTAACTGTAGGTTCATATATGAATCAGTTGAACCAATTAATTGATTCATATATGAATCTTTATGTTCATATATGAACCTTTGTGATTCATATATGATTTTTTTAACTAATTCATATATGAACCTTTGTGTTCATATATGAATCTTTGTGATTCATATATGAATTTTTTTAACTACTTCTCATATGAACAAATTTACTGATTCATATATGAATCACAAAGGTTCATATATGAATTAGTTAAAAAGAGTTTATATGTGAATTACAAAGGTTCATATATGAACTTATAGTTCATATGTGAATCACACAGATTCATATATGAACTCAGCCCGTGTATTTTTTACGAAACTACCCCTCTATCTTGTACAGACCACGCGAGTAATTATCCGCTGCTTCTCGGTCAAAGCCGCCGATCTTGACCGAATAAATGGCCAAGATCACTTCTCTATTTCTCTAAATATTTGGACTTCTCTATTGAACCCTTCCCTATATATATATATATATATAAGTTAAACCCACAAAGAATGAGATGACATCCTAAGGAATGAGTATTCATCATTTCTTGAATTGTGCTTGAGTTTTGTGTATCACCATTGATGGAGTGATGAAATATTGACAAAGAATGGTTGGTGTATGAAGGGGGTTGAGATGTCTTTGTTGTAACTAATGGAGTTGGCTCATATTGGTCGATCCTCAAAATTTAGGGGTTGGATAATTTTGAGCAAACACATTAACAATAAGAATTAAAAAAATTATAAGATTTAAGCATTTTAAAATCTTGAAGCAGATGGGATTTCGATTATCCCACATCAATGAGAAATCTTTAGTTTGAAGAATGAATGTGAGTATAAAAGGGTAAAACATTTCTTAGAAAATTAGAATGTTAGTTTGCTAAATATAAATATAAATATATATATATATATATAGATGAAGGTTCAAACGAGGAGCGTACCTATTTACGAGAAACGCGAGGAGCGCCTTCCATGTACTGGATCACATGTGATCCACTACTCCCGAAAAAATTGGGTAGCGGGTGACCTGGTTCGCGAGTCGCGTGGAAGTCGCCCGGATCACATGTGATTTTAGGCGTGAATCACATGTGATCCACTGCATGGGCGGAAGCCCCCCGATCAGGTGTGAATCACATGTGATTTTGTACGTGAATCACATTTGACTCAATACATGGGCGGTGCTCCTCGTGTTTTCTTAAATTGTTACGCTCCTCGTTTGAACCCGCCTCTCTCTCTCTCTCTCTCTCTATATATATATATATATATATATATATGTGTATTAAAGAAAGATAAAGGATGTGATTTTGAGAGTTAAGTATTTTAAAATTTTGATGTATAGTTTGATTTTGATGTGGGCATACGAAAGAATGATATCTTTCTTTTGAAAATGATAAGGTTAATAACTACCTTCATTTTTTCAAAATAAACTCATTTATATGAAATCTTTATATATATTAAAGAAAGATGAAATACATATGATATTGCATTATGAGAGTTGACTATTTTAAAATCCTTATATATAGTGTGATTTTGGTTATTGCATATTAAATACACATGTTTAGTTTGAAAATATGATTTTTTTTTCTTTTGAAAATGATAAGGTTAATAACTACCTTTTTTTTTGCAAAACAAAGGTAGTTATAAGAAATTTTTATGTATTTATAAGGAACTCACAAAGAGTGAGGTGAGATCCTAAGGAATGAATATTTATCATTTCTTGAATTGTGGTTGAGTTTTGTGTATCCCACATTGATAGAGTAATGAAAGATTAACTATGAATGATTGGTATATGAAGGGAGGTTGAGATGTCACTGTGATAACACATGGGGTTGGCTCTTCTTCGCCGATCCTCTAAACTCATTTATTGGCTCCTCTCAATCGTCTATACTCATGGGTTGGTTCATTTTAGCCAGACTTATTTTTAGCAAACAAGTTAACTATACAAAATAAAAAATAATTTTTTTATATATATCAAAGTAAACCCACAAAAAATGAGATAATATCCTAATGAATGAATATTTCATCATTTCTTGAATTGTGGTTGAGTTTTGTGTATTTTACATTGATGAAATGATGAAATATTTACAATGAATGGTGGTATATGAAGGGAGTTTGAGATGCTTTTGTGGTAACTCATGGGAATGACTCTTATTGGCCGATCCTCTAAACTTATGTTGTTGACTGTCTTGGCTGATCCTCAAAAGTTACGGTTGGTTCATTTTGACCAATGCTCTTTTAGCAAACAAGTTAACTATACAAAATAAAAAAATCTTTTAAGATTGCAATATTTTAAAATTTTGAAGTATGTGTGATTTCGGTTATTCCTCATTGATGAGAAATCTTGAGCTTGAAGAATGAATATGAGTATGATGTCGCATTACGAGAGTTAACTCTTTTAAATTTTTTATATAAAGTGTGGTTATCCCATATTAAGGAGATATCTTTAGTTTGAAGAATAGATGTAGGTATATGATAAGATGGTGTGTTTTTTTAAATGATAAGGTTAAAAACCACATTCGTTTTGCAAAACAAAGGTATTTATATAACATCTTTATGTATATAAAAGAAATATGAAAGACATAAGATTGCATTATTAGAGTTAAGTATTTTACATCTTTATATATTTATTTAAATGGACAATCTACATATTACTACCAAAATTACTCATGCTACCGCGCAACGCGCGGTTTCCGCACTAGTTTGATTTATCTTTAACTACTTTCGTCTTTTTTAAACACTAATCTTTATTAAAAGCGTAAAAATAAAAAGCTAAATACAAAATCTACTAACAACAAAAAGTTTTTTTTGAAATGGTATCCCAGGCACAGCTCAGACTAATCCCTGACAATTTTGAAACTTAAAAATGTCTTATCAATGTTGAGGACGCCTGGGATCGAACCTTGGGTAGATGGGATATTCCACCACATCACCCAGGGCGATCAACCACTGCGCTACAATCTGATTGACAACAACAAAAAACTTTAGCCAGAAGAAGAAACAATATAAACGCAACAAACCCGATAAAATTAGTTGAAAGACAATGCTAAAAGCAAAAAAAGAAAACCACACATACATGTATGAAATTGTTAAACTTCTATCATGATGACAAAAATAAATAATATATAAATGTATATGTAGATTTTATTCTACAGTCCCGTTATAACTTTTATTTTCACCGGAATGCAATCCCAGGAAATAGATAGATTTCTTTTATCAATTTCTTGTACATATTAAACACAAAGCCGTTGCTTTTTGTTATGTATTTGTACAATAAAGTTGAATGTAATTTTAATTTTTGTAAATTAAGAATGAAAAAATTGATGCAATTTCAATTAAAGAAATTCAAATTTATGTTTGAACATAAATCTTATTTTAATTTTTAGTTTCTTGATTTCTTTTAAAAAGAGTTTAAAAAAGAAAATATTGAATGAATTCATCATAAATTATCGGATTTGACTATCCCTTTCTTTTCTAGGGAAGATATTAATCGCAAAGACAATGAAATTTCCATAATGATTTTAGATACATCTGACATTACTTGCGAATAAAAATTCTTGTTTATAAAATTTAGTATGCAAATATTATTTTATTTATATAACTAATCTATCAAACTATACCTAACTACATTCATATTCTTAAAAAAAGTAGTTTAATAATATATACCAATAAAATAAGAAAGGAAAAAAAATCAAATGTTAAAGTGCATTTGACTAAGATTTGAAATAAAAACTTTCGATTCCTTTTACAGACATGAAACAAAACTTCAATCGTTGTTGCTTCAACTACGTACGACATGTTGTCACCATAAGTTTTCAATAACCCATAATCCTTAATACATACCAGATAAATTTTAGAATCTAATTGATTAAAATTGATGATCACAACATTAACAAGTTCAAGTTCGCATTCGAAGTGGTGTATAACCTACTACGACCGGCAATAGATAGATGTAAACCCGATATCCATTATGTTTTGATAAGTTGGATAAATGAAGAATTTGGTGTGTTGAAACAATGCTTAGCCATTCTGGAGATCCAAGACATTGGTTAATAGTTTCTATCAATAATTGTGGTTCTTTAACTATTTTTTTCTCCCACATTAGAACAAAAAATAATACAATCATGATGCTATTTATGTTTTGAATATAAATTTTGTATGTTTTAGAAATGTAATGAAAATTGTACATTCGTTTCGTTTTATAAATGTAATTATTTTTTTCTTTAAAAAAATATGTCTATTGTTTAAAATATGAAATTTTGTTGAATTTTTTTAGGACTTTTTCAATTATTTTACCACAATAACCAATTTTAGAGATCATAAGGATCTATCTAATAGGTTTTAAAAAAATTAAGATTTATTTAACAGGTTTTTAAAAATTTAATGATTTATTTGTTCTGAAAAATTATCTAAGGACTTAATAATTTTATACAATAAAGTCCATTAAGTTTTTTTTTTTAATTTTTCCCATGAATATATGGATATTTTTAACAACTCAATCTAAATAAAGCGTACAAAGCATTAATATTAAGCAATTACAAATCTGGGTCCACAAAATTTCATCACAATTGTCTAACTAACTTAGGTTGGCGGAAACAACCTATACACAACTGAGAATAACTACCACTAAAAGTATGAGTGGCACTGCCTGAAGCTGTATCTTTACTCTATTTTGCGTTTGCTCATTTACCGGAGCCTTTACTATCTGCTTACCTGAAAAAGTTTTAATTTGAAAATACGAGGGTTAGACCATGAGGTCTAATGAGTCCCTCTAGACAGTTCTCAAAAGCATTTAAAACAGTTTATCATTTTCAGAAACGCATCATCATAAATCTGTTCTTATAAAATCGTTCACGGATAAAGGTCCGCCCCTCGTAAATTGACACCCTGAAGCCACCATAAGGTGACAACGAGTCAGTCTCATGCTGCCTTACGTGGGGCCACACTACCCCTTGGCATAAACGGGTCACACCTCCCGACACGAGCTGGCGGGTCTACTCTCCCGTCTTGGCCAGTTTACGTCTAAAACAATGTATGCATATATCCCATTTAAAACTAAATCACACACGGGATAGGCCCGCCCCATAAATCATTCATAAATCTCATTTAAAACTGTAAACAACTTTCATATAGTCAAAAGCATAAGAATACAACATGGCATTTCTCATCATGTATTTACTTTCAAAGAAAACACGTTGTAAAGTCACGTATTTTAGTTAGAAAACTCACCTGGTGCTCTTACTTCTCGTTTCTAATCAGTTCCAGACTTCCAATTGACTTTCCTGGATAAATGGACACAACATAAGCTGATTAACAAACTATCCGGAAAACTCTACTTTCTGGACACCCAACTTACCGGGCACAATCTAACTTTCCGGACAACCATTAGTATCCGAATGACTACCCTTTCCGGACAACCCTTTCCGGACAACCCCACTGTCCGGAAACACTACTTTCTGGACGTCTTTATTGTCCGGGTACTTCTACTTTCCGGACACTCTACCCGGTAACCTATAACATTCGAAGCTTTCCGGACAAACTTCCGGACACCTGCGTCGCAAGAAGCTTTTCGGGTAAAGCGTTGTTCGAGTTTAATGCTCGAAATCTTGCTAAACGCTCACTAAACAGAAAGATAAAGTGATGATTAACTACATACAGTTCTATTACCAACTCCCACAAGGTTTTACTGACAAAACACAATCCAAAGGTGCTTAAATCTCCCTTAATGGTCTTAAACAACTTTTGTAAGAAAACTCTCAAACTCGAAAATCAACAGATGAATCTTAAATGGAGATATGGATTAAGGGTTACCTGCTAGATTACTGCAAGAAACGAATTCCAATCCAGTTCCTTCTTCTGATTCCAAGACTTGATGATTCTTCTCTTCAAATGCACCAAAAACACTCAAAACTCTAGTATTCTTTTTTTCTCTCCAAAATCTCAGCCGACAAACACAATGAAATCAGGAATGGGAAGGTTGTCTAGGGTTTTGTGCCCTTTTATACTCCCTCTCTTATTTACCAATTGGCCCCTCAACTTCTACTTTTATATAAAACTTCCCACCAAACACAAAACACTTCGAAAAAAGGTCTGGGTCGTTACAACACTCCCCCCTCAAAAGAATTCCGTCCCCGGAATTCCATTTTCGAAAAGGAGAGGGTACCTAGACTTCATATCGGATTCTACCTCCCACGTTGCCTCTCGCCCCCCTTACGATACCTACACAGAACTTTTACTAGCCGAATTTCTCTATTCTAGATTTCCGGACCTTGCTGTCCACAATCTCTATTGGTTATTCTTCGTACGACAGCCTCTCATTGATGCTAACATTTCCTAATGGGATGGCTACACCGGCCTCGGCCCAAACATCTCTTCAGATTTGACACAAGAATGTTGGATGAACTCCTCTTACTTCTTCCGGCAAGTCTAACTTGTATGTCGTTGCTCTCACTTGCTCACTAAAGACAATGTCAACTTCTTATCGCCTGTACTTCTTGCAAGGTCGTCATCATCTCACTTCCCACATCGTCTCTCCATAAAAGATACGTGCATCACACTATGAATTTCTTCTCAAAATTTTATCTAGTACCTCAAGATCGCGCACCATCTATTCAGCTTTCATAACTCCGACGGGCCCACTGACGTAATCCACTTTACCTATCTCTCAATTCTCGAGGTTCCACAGTCTTATGTTTTCAATCCAACCACTCAGTTCTACTCGGCTGCCCCAAATCGTTCAGATGGGAAACAAAACCGCACTCCATACATGAAACCGCCTTCGGCAAGTCCTCACTTGCTAAAACGTTCCATCTTGCACTATTTACTTGTACCCTCTTCGATCACTATACTTGCTTAAAACTACCTGATAAAGCCAAGGCCAACCGCGCCTCCGTCCACACATCGGGACTCACGGTTTTAAACACGTCTAATTAAGGTCTCTCATACATTTATACTTCCTTAAGAGAAAGGACTTGGCAGAAATTTCCCGTCACAACAACGAGAATCTTCTACTAGGAAAACTCGCTCACTGACAACTTGGCACCAGGCCAACCTTGTACATCTCGACAAGCTCACACCCATGAGCCTCTCCTTGGTATACCTGAAATTTCTAGATTACTTCTTCCAACTGACATTCATCTATGCAGATCATACTCCTTTTCCGAATCACATTGGCTACAACACGTCAACTAAATCGTACGTTCTCACAACTTCATCATTTCACACTTAACGTGTCTAATAGTAGGAAACCTCTATAATTACTTATTTGAGTACTCACCTATCCGAATTGAACTTATCCTGAAGGCTCATAATTTCCCACTGCTTGCCACAAGCGTCCAGTCGTATAATCATAACTTTGGTTACTCCCACTCAACTAGGAGGGGTAACCACGATCATACTCTACTGTTCTCAATAGCTTGCACTGAACGATCGGTTCGTTCGAACGTTTCTCACAAAGTCACTAACTTATCTCATTCAGTCGTCTTACCCACTTCTTTCCTGCACAAAAACATTCCCAATTTCCTCCTCAATACTCTTTCCAAAGTTCGCACCCTTACCAAGGACAGTCTACACAACACTGCACCTATCGGCATTACTGGCAAGTTTACCACTTCTGATTACTTACTTAATCCGACATACTGTATTCACCTCCCCACTTTAGCGTGGAGCACTGCCACCACCATTACTCGCCCCTCTCTTCCGACAATTCCCCAGCTGCAAAAGCTTTCTCATCACTATACATAACCAAACGGTTGCACTAACATTCTAACTTAAGGCTTTCGACCATCTCACCTCGAATTGACACCAGAGTTCGACGTCACTATACATTCTTTAAACTCCAACTTTTACTTTCTCAGACAATTCGCTCACACATAAGCAACAACTCACCTTCTTTAAGGATTTCACATCTATTCCACCACATTCTGACTAATACCTTCATCAAGTTCTTTAAACTTCCAATTATCCAAAAATATGCTTACTTAGTGACTCCTACAGTTAAAGACACTTGGTTTCTCCTTTGGGTATCTACCCACCACCACTCTGTGATGCTATCCCGAACATAATCATATCACGACGTCAACTCACACCCTACATGCTCCAACAACCTAGTTAACAACACGAACACCCCAACCAAAACCTCCAACAGGCTTCTATCTGAAGTTTCCTCTTTCTCTAATCTCTCATCGCTATGACGCTAGCTGGCACATTCGACTTGGCAATTATTGCCATTATATAACTGTACATTACTCACTCATAACATCACACTGCAGGCCAAACCCTCATGATCAATCATACACAACTCATACTTATCTTCGAGACCTCATTCATAATGAACTATCCACCTCATAAGTAACACGCTTATCTAAAACAACAGTCTTTCACTAACTTAATACTCCTACAAGGTGTTCCTTCAACTTTCAACCTTCTGATTCAAGTCTTTGGCCTCATACACTTTGCACAACTGTCGACTTCAACGTCAATAGTTGAACTGTTGACACTTTCTTAACTTACTTCTTCGACAAGGGTCCCTTATTGAGCCTAATCCTTCCAACATATCCTAATCAAATTCACACCCCGCCGTCCTCATTTCAAACTCACTCGTGCATCGCCAGTGTCACAAGATCTTTTTACAACCTTTACCTGATGTCGAGGATATTTCATTCCTACTTCACCACCCTACTCATACCGAGTTGCTAATACCAACACCCTGATGACTTCTAGTCCTTCCCCTGAATGCAGCCGTCCCTCGGCAACTGTATTTCCAATCACCGCACAAGGGTACAGACCCTCATACAACTGACACTAAAGTCCACTTTCGACTCTTCTACTGCTCACCTTTCCTCTAGAACACAAATATCAAAACTACAACGTTCTCCCCTGATTAGTCCAACACCTCTCCACTCTAGGAGTTCTTCCTTAGCTTAAAATGTAATACTCTACGACCTATTGAGTTCATAACCTTCATGCCTGACAACGCGATAAATGAATCATTTCACATTTTGATCATTTTAAAGAAACCACACTTGAAAACAACTTGGATACATACGACCCTAACATTCTCATAACTCCAATGCCCTGCACAACGATCTTGACGGTCGTTTGCATGCAATCTTTCCGTAAAACTTAATCTTACTCACCCAAAAATATGTTGTTACGACAGAAATAAATATTGGATAAAAATCTTCCCATACGGCAAAATTTTGAAAGAAATTTACCGACACGAAGTAAACCAGTCGGTTCTCACACTCATTTATATAACTTCGACATGTCAATACTCATTTTGGTTATAAAAGTTGTGCATTCAAACGTTTTCTTGGCTTATCATGAAAAGAGTGGAGTATTTTGCAAATCGTAAACCTCAAGACTTCATTGTGCGATGTAAATGGATTTGTATTTTTCTTTAAACATACGCTTGCACACGCCGACTCATACCCGATCAAATTTGATATTTACACGTTTACTTTTCTTATGAAACTCTCATGTACACATATACGAACTCAATGCATGAAACTCTACTTGCAGTTGAAGGCTACTCACTCAAACAAGGTCAATTGCTTTACTCACGCAACTTATCATTGACACTCTACTTTCGACCAGTGGTCGCCCTCTCGGCCTTGCAACGACTTGCTATACATACATTCAGCGGTCCACTTACTCAACCATTCATACTAATTCATTTTGATCAGCTATCTCATTTCTACTTCTACATACTTTCATTTCTCTACTGCTATCTCTCTTCACCGATCCTGCCATTGAAAAGCTCAGCTAAAGAGTCAGAACCCCAATCTTGCACTCGCTATTGAACTTATGCTTTCAAGATCTCGACACTGCCCTTTCTTATCATCCCAACTGATCTACCCCACAATTTCTAGAATCGGGACTCTCCTGAACCAGGAGTCTTACTCACAAGCAATCGCTCATCCTCTTTGAATCCACAAAGATCTATCTCTAGACGACTCAATACATTCCAAGCAACTTTCTTCTCTACGAGGTATACATACATCACATCACCAGGACTCCTCAAGAAACTTCCCCAACAAGGGGTCTCAGTCTACCCCTCAGGGATCTTGCTAACATTCTAAAGTACTGGAACACGACATAAACACTAGTTTCTGACTACCACTTCGGAATAATAGGGCAGGTTAAGCACATACATGTACCTGTAAGTTCGCAATTACACTGGCCAGGTGAAATTTCAAACTCACCTTACATGACAGTCCTCAGTACCCTATTAGTCTTATCTCTATAATAGTGTCTTCTTAACGCATTTTCTGTATCTATAAAAGTGCCCTCCTAACGCATTTCCTATTCTCAGTTGTGATTTCTACTCCAAGTTTAAGTTTAGGCCCGTCCGGTCACCTAAATCCCTTAAACTATGGCTCTGATACCAACTTTAACAACTCAATCTAAATAAAGCGTACAAAGCATTAATATTAAGCAATTACAAATCTGGGTCCACAAAATTTCATCACAATTGTCTAACTAACTTAGGTTGGCGGAAACAACCTATACACAACTGAGAATAACTACCACTAAAAGTATGAGTGGCACTGCCTGAAGCTGTATCTTTACTCTATTCTGCGCTTGCTCACTTACCGGAGCCTTTACTATCTGTTTACCTGAAAAGGTTTTAATTTGAAAATGCGAGGGTTAGACCATGAGGTCTAATGAGTCCCTCTAGACAGTTCTCAAAAGCATTTAAAACAGTTTACCATTTTCAGAAACACATCATCATAAATTTGTTCTTATAAAATCGTTCACGGATAAAGGTCCGCCCCTCGTAAATTAACACCCTGAAGCCACCCTAAGGTGACAACGAGTCAGTCTCATGCTGCCTTACGTGGGGCCACACTACCCCTTGGCATAAACGGGTCACACCTCCCGACACGAGCTGGCGGGTCTACTCTCCCGTCTTGGCCAGTTTACGTCTAAAACAATGTATGCATATATCCCATTTAAAACTAAATCACACACGGGATAGGCCCGCCCCATAAATCATTCATAAATCTCATTTAAAACTGTAAACAACTTTCATATAGTCAAAAGCATAAGAATAAAACATGGCATTTCTCATCATGTATTTACTTTCAAAGAAAACACGTTGTAAAGTCACGTATTTTAGTTAGAAAACTCACCTGGTGCTCTTACTTCTCATTTCTAATCAGTTCCAGACTTCCAATTGACTTTCCTGGATAAATGGACACAACATAAGCTGATTAACAAAGTATCCGGAAAACTCTACTTTCCGGACACCCAACTTACCGGGCACAATCTAACTTTCCGGACAACCATTAGTATCCGGATGACTACCCTTTCCGGACAACCCCACTGTCCGGTAACACTACTTTTCGGACGTCTCTATTGTCCGGGTACTTCTACTTTCCGGACACTCTACCCGGTAACCTATAACATTCGAAGCTTTCCGGACAAACTTCCGGACACCTGCATCGCAAGAAGCTTTCCGGACACCTGCGTCGCAAGAAGCTTTCCGGGTAAAGCGCTGTTCGAGTTTAATGCTCGAAATCTTGCTAAACGCTCATTAAACAGAAAGATAAAGTGACGATTAACTACATACAGTTCTATTACCAACTCCCACAAGGTTTTACTGACAAAACACAATCCAAAGGTGCTTAAATCTCCCTTAATGGTCTTAAACAACTTTTGCAAGAAAACTCTCAAACTCGAAAATCACCAGATGAATCTTAAATGGAGTTATGGATTAAGGGTTACCTGCTAGATTACTGCAAGAAACGAATTCCAATCCAGTTCCTTCTTCTGATTCCAAGACTTGATGATTCTTCTCTTCAAATGCACAAAAAACACTCAAAACTCTAGTATTCTTTTTTTCTCTCCAAAATCTCAGCCGACAAACACAATGAAATCAGGAATGGGAAGGTTGTCTAGGGTTTTGTGCCCTTTTATACTCCCTCTCTTATTTACCAATTGGCCCCTCAACTTCTACTTTTATATAAAACTTTCCACCAAACACAAAACACTTCGAAAAAGGTCTGGGTCGTTACAATATTTTTTTCCTTTTATCAATACATCCACTCACCTAGTATATTTTGGTAGGTAGGGTATACACAAACACCATTTTCAGTTACCTAGTACTCATTAGAGCATCTTTCAACAGTTATATTAAAGTTTTTTCTAAAATAAAGTAAAAAAATTTAAAATATCTAAAAAAAATTGTATCCAACTCCAACGGCTATGCTATTTTAACAACTCTACTATTAATTATTATTAAAATATTTGATTTATTTAATTATATTATTAAAATATTCAGTATATGAGAAAGTTGAGAGAGAAAAAAGTTTGTTTTTTTAGGGTAATGATTAATTTTGAAGGAAAACCATCTAAATATATATTTCTTTAAATTTAGAGATTTTACAATCTCTCTCCTATTTTTTCTATTTTAGCATAGAGGATAACATAGCTGTTGGAGCAACAAAAATGCTAAAATCTCATTTTTTTTCTATTTTAGCATAGCTGTTGGAGATGCTCTTAGTATATATATACACTATATTTTTTTCTATAGAATTATGTATATATATTACATATATTAATATTAAATTTATATATCGTTTTATTATATTTATGGAGGAAAAAAGTAAATAAGAAACAAAACAGAGTTGAAAAAATAAGCGGGACAAAAGGA
Source organism: Saussurea involucrata (assembly GCA_033807775.1). NCBI lineage: Eukaryota > Viridiplantae > Streptophyta > Magnoliopsida > Asterales > Asteraceae > Saussurea > Saussurea involucrata. The sequence goes on along the minus strand of CM066315.1, from coordinate 131,595,317 downwards.
AATATTGTCTTGGAATTTCATATTGTTATTGTTTTAAATATTACATTATAATTATTCGTACAACTTAATATAAAATAATTATCACTATATTTATGAATTTAATTTTATTCTTATATATATAATGTCCAAAAATATTATTTATAGTTTAAAATATTTATTAATAAGAGTTTTATAACATAAATAATTATCTCTTTTCTTAGACGTTATTTTTTTTTGAAGGCTTCTTAGACGTTATTTTTTTTGAAGGCTTCTTAGACGTTATCTTAAGTACATATGATAACGAAATAACATTACTTTACCCATTCCATACATATTGTCATCCTTGAATTATTACTCTCTACTTAAGATCATGTGAGACCATACTATTTTCGTGAGACCCATAAGACTAAAAATAACAGTAAACCTTCACAGCAAAACATTGTGAAAGTGTTGTGAAGGTAAACCTTCACAGTGTATTGTGATGTGAATGTTCGCATTTTCCATACGTTCACAATAAATTGTTGTGAAGTTTCAGTGTTATTTTTTGGTATCACGGTCTCACGAAAACAGGTTGGTCTCACGTGAACCTAACCCTATTACTCTCCTGTCTTAAAATAAATAATCATATTGAAAATGCATATAATTTTAGGGATGTGTAATTTTCTAGTTAACTAAAAGACAATTTTACCCTTAATAATAAAAAAGACAAATTTGCTATATCTCATAATTAAGAGTAGAATGGAAAAATACACACCGACAAACTAAGGGGTTGTTTACTTGCAAAACTTATTTGCTCGGCCGTACATGAGTGTTTCTTTACGGCTTAATCATTAAGTCATTAGCTAAAATGACTATATAGAATAAGCCAAGACCCCTCACTTGTTCTCATTAAGTCATCCACAACAAATTAATACCAGAAATGCCCAAAAACAATTCAACCCTCTCTCTTTGCTTCCCTCAAACCCATTTTTTCTTCCGACGGATTTATCTAGATAGACAACTTAACCCAAACAGGGTTTAATGTAAAAAAAGTAAACAACCTCGCTTAATTAGTTTAACGAGTCTCACAATTTATTGTATCATCTATATATAATTGTGTGATAGTGACTTAAGGAGATAGATAATGACTTATTCAGCATGTTTCTATTAAGAAGTTTTATACAAAGTTCCAAGTTTTTTCATACCTATTTAATAATAGATTAAATTAAATTAAATTATACATACAACTTTATCCTTATATTTCTTAATAAATTATTAAAGTATATTAAAAAATGAAAAACTCAAAAAAGGTGTATCTGGTAGAAGGCGAGTCCCCTGTGTAGGCTGTCTTGCATTTATAGCCACCGAACTCAAGAGAGAAAATCAGCATTGCTGCTGCTACTACACTTCACAAGCTTCACGAGCTTTTTAACTTTTTGAAAATGGCGGAACAAGGATCAAAATCTGTGACCAAAAGTGGGGAGGTTGAGGTGATGGACGGTTCAGATATAATGGAGTTGGTTGAAAACGATAAGGTTTTTAGTAACTTTGTTGATCACAAGTTTCGAGACCTCGATCGAGATTGTGACGGTCATCTCTCTGTCAAAGAGCTACAACCTGCCGTTTCCGACATCGGTGCCGCCCTCGGTTTACCTCCTCAAGGAACTTCCGCCGATTCCGATCATATTTACGCCGAGGTTTGCTCCATTTCCAAAACACTTTTTGTTTGCTGGAATTGTGAACTTGAAATAGATTTTGGTACGAATTGCTGTGTTTTTGTTATGAATTGCAGTGTTTTGTTATGAATTGCAGTGTTTTTGTTATGAATTCATGTTGATTTTGGAGTCAAAATGCTTTAATTTCATTGATCTCAAGATATCGACTCTAAATGAAGTGATTTCTTCGTTCCTGCTTGGAATTTATGGAAAACAATTGTGCATCGAAGGAACCTTTTGGTACGGTTTTCGTTATTCAAACTTGAATGATCGGACTATTGCTGTTCCTTGGATTCCTATCTTCATCCCAACTGAATGAACCTTTACCTTGTCATTTACCGAGGGAAAAAGCTTGTTAAACGGATTAATCTCTAACTTCATATGAATTTATTTGGCATTTAAACTAGATTGGCTTCTTATGGCGTTTACCTGTAAATCTTTATTTCCATTAAATACACAATTAATGCTTCTAATGATAATTTTAGTCTGCCATTTTTCATCATAGAAATAGTTTTTTGTGCATTGTAATAGAGTTCATATTCAAACATTCAACTCATTGAATTCTAATATAAGAAAATTTATCTAAATTGAAATTTAATTGGAAATATAAGGTTAAATTTACCATGAAATAAAAGTAAGTAAAAGATGGTAAACTATCAGCTCCTATATTTTCAGCTATATCCATGGTTAATGAAATGTATGTATCACTATAAAAACATTTAAATGTGTGTGTGTGTGTGTGTGTGTGTGTGTCTGTGTGGAGCAGGTTTATTTGAGAACCGTAAAAATTTTGAAAACCGTAAAACCCAATTATTCATGATGTATTATGTATACCACCATGAGTAATGAAATGGATGATATTCATAAATAGTTGGTTCTCATAGGGGTATGTTTTAATGGCCATTTTCGCAATGTCATCTATGTGATCATCCTCTCGAACTAGCCACTGATTATATCAAACTCACCTTATGGTTGACTTGATTGAGTCAAAGAATAATATAATATAGGTCCCCAACTCATGTTCAGAAAGCTTGTTTCATAAACTGGTCACTGCATCCGTATCATATAACGCAAACATGTAGATATTTCGGCAGAACACCTGCCCAATCTCAATTTCGTAGTCTCCCGGAAAATCCGTGTCAAAGTCAAACAATCAAGTTATCGAATAGCGCAAATTAATGTGGGTACCTTATCCGGTTGATATCATGTCTTTGACTTTAATGGCTAGATTGTCGAGATGTTTCTCAAAGTACTACTTGTCGTTTTATTTGGATTTCTTTACTGCAAACTTTAGATTATGTTTGTAAGTGAGGATTAACTTAAATTATCTTTATTCTGACATCATTTTGTTTTGTTGGTTATGTACTTAGGAGTTGATCTTTTTCCCTCCGAAGTTTTGAATTAATGACTTTCTTTAAATCGAATTAAATTAATCTATAAACAGACTTAAAAAAGATGGGTCTTTTTGGGATCATCGAGCCATGGAACTTTTAATGGCATATGGTGTTATGAATTTGATTCACATTAGAATGGTAGGATCAATAAAAGATGCCTAAAAGTTAGGTGCTACAAGACAGATGAGGAATGTTTGGGGCCTACCAGATGTGATATTATGAGTTTTAAATGAAAAGGGACAAACAAGTTTCTGTTTGCTAACAAGATCCAACAATGGAAGACAATAGAATGGTATACAAGAAAAAAGTAACAAAAAGCAACTTGTATTATTATTCTTTTCTAGTATCTTAATTTCTCTTCTTACCACTTAACTTTCAACACCTCCATTTACTCCACAATATAACAAAATCAGCTTTATAGGACGTCATATATGTCTAAATGTCCTAATATACTGCTTCATAAGACTTAACTTTATATGACCAAACAGTTGTGTGTGGTATATAAAGATTTACAACAAGTTGATAGTATGCATTTGGGGGTCCTAACAAGTATTTTAGGATAGTTTTGAAATAAATTGCCTTATAAAAACAAGCTTCCTATAAAAAAAACTAATAAGTCATTTTAAGACTTGTCAGGATGTTCAAAAGCATCATATCAACTTATTGTAATACTTTTAAAGGACACACAATTGTTGTTTGATCCTATAAACTTAAGTCCTGTAAAACAGTCTATTAGGACATTTAGACATATTTGGCATCCTATGAAACCGATTCTGTTGTAGGGCCCTCACGGGCCAACGCTTATACCTGAACATATCATTCAGATGAACAAACCAGTTGGCCGTATTAGGCTGCACATGTGGAATAACCCGATACCACCCTAGACCTGATTTCTAACTCGAAATCGACTGGCTATTAGAAGCTCCAAAAGTGTAAGTATTATGAAGTTGAATACAGCAAGCTTGAAAAGTTCTTTAATCCCATTAAAAGTGGCATAGTAGGCAGTTTCAACCTTTGTAAACCTGTCCTTTTAATATATATATATATATATATATAGAGAGAGAGAGAGAGGGAGGGAGGGAGGTTCAGGGGATAACATCAAAAAAATGAAAAACTGAGGAACACCCTGGTAACCGTTCATTTGGACGGTATGCACATGTGCATGCAAGCAATTGAAACTGTTTTTTGGTTTTTATGCGAGTGTGCATGTTACAAATAACTTGTATGCACATGTGCATACCGTCCAAATGAACGGTTATCAGGGAGTAACTCAGTTTTTCATTTTTTTGCGGTTTTCCCCTGAACCTGACCCCATATATATATATATATATATATATATATATATATATATGTATGTATGTATATGTATATCTTCTGTGCCTTCTTGAACCTACTTTTAGGTGATGAAAGATTGTGTCATTGATGGGTCAAGCAGGCTTATATGTTTATACAGTACAACTGTTAATGCAGTAAGTACTGGTTGCTGTACAACCACATAAAGCCAGCTTGTTTATTTTATATGTTTTCTGCAACTTAAGATTATATACTTATCTTTACAGGTTCTTAGTGAATTCACTCATGGTAAAGACGGAAAAGTAAGCAAGACGGAATTTAAAAAAGTTCTTTCAGATTTCCTGTTAGGGATGGCTGCTGGTTTAAAGCGAGATCCAATTGTTATTCTACGCATAGATGGGGAAGACCTACTAGAGTTCATCGATGGCCCGAGTTTTGAACCGGAGATGATGTCCATATTCTCGGAGATTGATTTGCCGAATGGATCTCTTACCGACTACATTAACAAGGCCTTTGAGAAACTTACCGTAGATAGAGGGATGCCTCCGGTTTTAGATTCATGGGTAATTCCTTCATCTAAATCACAACTTTTTTAATGGGTATTCGTTGATTCTGTTGGAGTCCACATCGGCTAGACTTTGAATTTGAATTTGACCTTGACCTTGACTTTTTTTCTTGATATATGTTGGACCCTCCTTTCTCTCTTCAAATGGCTCTTTTGCGCTGTGTTCTCGAGTTTTTTTTTTAAACGAAGGAAAGGAAAGGAAAGTCGGAAGGAAAGAAAAAAATTGTGTTCTCAATTTTTTTAAGGAGAGAAAGGAAAGGATCCCAAAACTTTCCTCCCAAATATGTGTGGAAATGAAAGGAAAGAAAATAATTTAAAAAGAATTAAAATATTTATAAAATTATACATATACCCGTTAATTACATTCCACTATGAAATAAATAAGGGTATATTGGTAAAAGTGACATCTTTCTTTTCCTTTCTCTCCTACTCAAGAACATGAAATTTTATTTTGTTTCATTTCCTTTATTTTCTTTCAATCTCAATCTCAATCTCAAAAACACAAATACAAATATTTCTTTCTTTTCTTTTCTTTTCTTTGCCTTTCCTTTCTTTACTTTTCTTTTCTTCCATAACTCAAGAACATAGCGGCGTTGGAGAGTAATCTGATAGGGTTTCAGGTTTCACATATTCTCACATGGTATCAGAGTCAAAGTTTACCACTTTATGGACTCGTCACTCCATTGGGGTCCCACGATTGGACCTTTTCTTAAGGGCTCTTTTGGAGTGTAATCTAATGGACGGAAAGATTTTCACATATTCTTTACTTGTTGGGAAATTTTCTTGGTGCAGGTTACAAGCAACATTATAACACCGGCACTAGAGTCGTGTGGTGTTGGTCAAGATCAGCTTGTTTCTCAAGACGCGTTTTTAGTAGAGTTTAGAAAGGTAGCGGAGACTGTGGCTCAGCGTCTCAAGGAGCAGCCGGTTATCGTTGCTCATAGCGAGAACACCTTTGATGGAACCGGCATCAGGAGACTGCTATCTAACAAATTTGAGCTCGAAAAGGTTAGAAATCCAGTTTTCTATTAATCTTTCACCTTGATGCTTGATTGCTATCCCGATTAGTTCCTCTTCCGCTAGTATTATATTAAATAAACCCAATATATATAAATCGAAAGCGGTGGCGGATCCAGAAATTTTGGTGATAGGAGGCGGAATTTAAGTAATGGCCACGTGCCCACGTGGTTGATGTTGTCCTCTACTTAAATAGTTTCGTCTTATTTATGTCGTTGATTAGAGTGATGCTCCATAAAGAAAATCGAATGGGTCTAAGGTAGATCATTCAATTAACAATTATACATCAACTAATATATATATATAGAGAGAGATAATAAATTGTAACCGCTAAATGTGTGTAACCCCCGTGTAACCCGTCAATTTCATAGGTTTTTTTGATGATTTTTTTTATGAAATTGTTTATTTTGATGAAATTAGTTCATATCATTCATTTCTTGATGAATTTTTTTATGAAATTTGTAGTTTCATAGGTGAAAACGAAAATATATGAAAAGTTTCATAAAAATGAAAAAAACCTATGAAACTACAAATTTCATAAAAAAATTCATCAAGAAATGAATGATATGAAACAATTTCATCAAAATAAACAATTCCATAAAAAAAATTCATCAAAAAAACCTATGAAATCGACGGGTTACACGGGTTGCACACATTTAGCGGTTACAATTTAGTATGACTCTATATATATATATATATATATATATATATATATAATTAACCATCAAACATTAACTAACAAACTCTAACCCTAACAATTCACGATTAACAATTACTGTAAAAAACAAATTATATAAAAATTTAAGAATGCAATTAGGCTAAAAAATATTATGGGGTCAAACATATCTTTTCGGGGTCAAAACATGTATATATATAACTAAACTTTTATAATATAAAAAACATTTTTTTTTAAACTTTATTAGATCCGTCCATGCTTGAAAGTAGGGTTTGGGGGTGGGATGTATGCAGACCTGTCCTATACCCTTTACCTTTACTTAGATGCTCTGGGTCTTATCTGGTACTCCCTCTGTCCCAAAATAAATGTCCACAATGAAAAAAGCACACAGTTTTAAAAATGTGTAATCATTATACTTTTTGATTGACTACATGACAGTTTTACCCTTAAATATAGAGGGGTTATTGAATTTCTCCATCTCGTAACGAAGGTTAGAATTGGAAATTAGACACTTACTTTTAAAAGTGGGCGTTTATTTCGGGACAATCTAAAATAGAAATGTGGACACTTGTTCTGGGATGGACGGAGTAATATTCAGTTATTCATTAATCTTGGATTGTTTTCATGGGTTATCGTTTAATTTCTTGCAATCCAAAAAACGATGGTAATTGCACATTCTTTGAAGCTACTTCTTACCACATAAATCTGCAATATAGACTCTAGATACGGCAGTGAAGTCTATGGCAAAAGATCAGAATGGGAGAATCTCCAAGAATTGTTTGCGACTCGCGCTCGATCTCATGGCTTCTTCAGCTGGATTGCCACCATTTGGTGCTGTTTATCAGGTATTCTATTGTCAAACCTGATTCATATATTGTGTTGTTTTCACACACAGACACTTGCTTTTATATATATATATAAGCGAATGATCGTGTGAGAAATAAGAGTTAAGGTGAGAAGCGTAAGAAGGAATATGGACCGTTGATCACTTTTAATCTCACCCCCACCCCATGAATCGTGCTTGAAAGGGAATTGATCCGGTGCGTCTCGTCTCGGTGCATCTCATCCTAATGTGCATCCAAGGGTGGAGATTTCTTGTTACTCTTCTCACCATAACTTTCATTCCCACCGGAATCTAACCCTATATATAGGCTCATGTCCCTGTGAGAACCACAAAAAACATAGAGAAACTACTACATATGCAAGTATATATGCATTGATGCATATACTTACTGATTCATTAGTGTTCTGCATCAATGAATATTCAGCTTCTCACTGTTCTCAATTTTTTATGGTTCTCAAATGAACCTGCCCATATATATATATATATATATATATATATATATATATATATAGGGTAAAGATCAAGGGAGAACCTTAGAAAAAGAAAGCACCGAAGAACCATGAAAAAACGGATGAAAAAAATATATCAAAATGGATGTCAAATTAAAGATAATAAAATGATGAATTTTTTGGTGTAACACGTAATACGAACGCTTAATCATATATGATTAAACACATACAAAAGGGTCGCGAGGGAAGGGCGCCCGCTATGTGCTTGTCAATGCAACATGTTTTCAATCATATATGATTAAGTGTGCGTATCACGTGTAATCATAAAAGATTTTGGAACTTCTCACATTCTCACAAATTGACCATCTTCTCGTTTGAACCCGACCCTATATAATATATATATATATATATATATATATTATAGGGTGGGTTCGATAGAACACTAAAAAGGGATAACAAGGGAACCCATTACCCATCTATCTATTTTAATCTAACGGTTGTGAATAATAGGGGTGGTCGCATTTTATTATAACGCATTTAGATTTAGATATGATGCACAATCATTGATATTTTAAACTTTAACTCCCATTAAATATTTATTGAGTTTGTTTTTTTGTTTTTGATCCGGTATGCCATCGTTACAGATGGATGAGGTTATCGGTGAATCATGCAAGATGTTCGATATGGATGATGGAAAGGTCATTAAAGAAGACGAGTTCAAAAAGCTGCTAATGGAACTGCTGGGAAGTATCATGCTGCAACTAGAAGGAAACCCGATCTCGGTTTCCACAAACTCGGTTGTTCACGAGCCGCTAACCTCGGCTTCGACACTATTGCAGCCGTTTTCTATGTAAGTAAGTGGTACAACTTATAATGCTTTAATTTATGTACTCCCTTTTTAGAAATAACATGACCTAAAGAAATGTACAATCATGAATTAATGCCTCTGGTATAATCTTATTTAGCATTAATGTTTGTACTGGGAGAGCCCGCCAAGAGTAAGGTAAAAGTATGATATTTATATATAGAGGGAGAACCTAAAAAAAATAAAAAACCGAGGAACACTCTGGTAACTGTTCATCTGGACGGTATGCACATATGCATACAAGTAACTAAAATTGTTTTTTGATTTTTATGCACGTGTGCATGTTACAAATTACTTGTATTCACATGTGCATGTTACAAATTACTTGTATTCACATGTGCATACCGTCCATGACTGTTCCTTAGTTTTCAACTTTTTGCGGTTTTCCCTGAAACCTGACCCTATATATATATATATATATATATGTATGTATAGCTTGTAATCACTCTTAATGGGGTTCCATATATTCTCATATTCCTACTCTTAGGCCCTACTTTCGAGCTTGATATATGTGTACGTTTGGTTTGGTTAGGTTTACTCTATTAACTAGAGTCTTGAACTCTTAACCGTTGGTTCAAGAGATAACTAATGGTTGTTAGGCTTGTGGTTGGTTGAGCTACAAAACTTGGGTTTGGCTCCGGTAGTATATGTGTTGTGGTTGATATGGGCTCGTATAAGCTCGAGTCTTAGTTTTTGACTGATTTTCGGTTCATGTGTTTAATATTCGTCTAAAAGAACAAACCCGATCAGCTTTTTAGCATTAAAAATTAAAACATACCAAATCAAACGACCATAATATATGTATCTCACCTGGAGTTAGGGTCTTTGAGAGGTAAGATATATGCAAACATGATTTGTAACTCAAAAAACATATGCATCGTTTACAAGGACAGACCGAGGGGTTTTTGTGTCGCCATTTGGTTCCTCCGTCATGGTGTAAAAAATTATAGGGCCGTGAAAACCATCACAGTTAGGGGTGCTCATGAGTTGGGTTGGTCAGGTTGAAGGCATTTACAACCCAACTCAATGTTTGGCGGTTTGAAAAATCCCAACCCAACCCAAACCGTACGGGTTGGTCGAGTTGATATTTTGGCACATCAAAGTATTCTCGTAACCTTGAATATGTGGTTTTCCTTGCACATAATTCCCTTTCATCATCAATCATTTGATACAACTTAGCCATATTTATAAATCTTAAACATATCCCATACAACTATCTTTCTCAATATGCATATTCACATTTACTGAACATATATATGGAGTTATATAGACATGGATAAGAGATTGAAAATATATGTATATAAAGAGGTGCGTAATGGTGTAATTGTCTAATCTACATATTAGTAGAAACTTAACAATCATATTATATCCAAGAATAAAAGGATATTGGGTTCATCGGGTTGGGTTGGGTTCAAATGGTCATAACTCGATATCAACCTAATACATACGGTTTGAAGATTTTATAACTCGATTGGACATCGAGTTGGATTATTTTACGTTGGGTTGGGTTGAACGGGTTGGTCGGGTTTTTGAGCACCCCTAGTCACAGTATTAATTTGTTCTGTGTCATCGTATATATATTTTGAAACTACAATGAGGACACAAGTTTTCTTGGGTAGAGTTGGTTTGTAAGACTTATTCCATTCTAGACCTGAGTTTGAATCACGTTAGTGTCATTTTCTTACTTTTTAATTTCAGATTTATTGTGTTTCTGAAGAAAAAAATTTGCAAAAAAAAAAACTTGAACACACGATCTCACATATGAAAAACAATGAACTAACCAGGAAACCAATAATGATTTTGTGAAAAATAAACATATATATATATATATATAGAGAGAGAGAGAGAGAGAGAGGGAGGGAGAGAGAGAGAGGTTCAAACGAGAACGCTAACTATTTAAGAAAACACGAGAACAACCGTTCATGTACAAAATCATACGTGATTTCACACTAACTGAAAAAAACTGGACACGGGTGACTTTGGCTGCGGCATAAAAGGCGCGAGGCAAGTCGCGTGAATCATACTGTGGCGGACCCAGAATTTTTTTTAAACGGTGGCACCATTTAACTATAAGAAACAAATATAAAGATATTTTTTTAAAAATCAATGTTGGTCTGGTGGTTAGTCCCTTACTTTTCAAACTTGAGGTCTCAAGTTCAAGGGGCTGTTTGGCAATTGCAGAATGGCTGAGAGGCTCTGTATGGTTGAGTGCAGAATGAAATTTGGTTGTTTGGTAACTTTTCTGAATGGTGGGTCTAAATAACAACAAATTACCATTTTAACCCTCTCCAATAAAAAAAAATTTATTAACCAATTTCACCAAACCCTAATTGCAGCCTCTGTTTATAACGATCAAGAAGATGATGATTCATTATTAGCTTCTCCTTCATTTTTGCAGCTTATATCATCCTCCATAGAACCCACTTTTCCATCATGCTCTTCTTTCACATGTGAATCAGTTCTGCCGAATCTAGACACCTGCACACCTGGGAATGTTTCAAATTCTTCATCATATGAACAAAAAGTATGTGAATATGAATATGAATATGAATATGATGATAAACTAAAGTCAATGGTTTCATTCCAAGAAGATGCAGATGATGATGATTATAAGATTCATGAGGAACAGAAGATGGTTGTTTCTGATAATCAAATCCCTAAACCAAAATCGATTTCTAAACCCTAAACCAAAATCGATAAATCTGATCCCTAAACCAAAATCGATTTCTAATCCCTAAACCAAAATCGATTTCTAAACCCTAAACCAAAATCGACGATTTACAGGTTTGTGTTTCTCCTCGGTTTCGATTTAATGGCTTCGATGTTGGAGCAGCGAGAGAAGGCGAGGAGAAGGGCAAAAGTGGAAGAATGCAACTCTGAATGGTTGAGTGTAGGGTGAGATGCAAAATGGCTCAGAGGTTCTTGTAACCATTAAGAGGTCAATTTTTTTACCAAACAGTCTATACCTCTGACCGATTCAGAGGTTACCTCTTAATGTAACCATTAAGAGGTAAACAAACAGCCTCCAAGACTCAGTATGACAATTTTTTTAGAAACATAGTAAATGTGAAATTAGAAACTAAAAACTACAAAATGCATCTAACAAGACTTAAACTCGGGTCTTGAAAAAGCCTTCCAAACCAACTTTAACAAGAGAAACTTGTGTCCTTATAGTAGTTTCAAAATATATATGGTGGGACAAATCAAATTGATCCGGTTGCACCTTTCACGAACCTAATTTTTTTTACCTTACGACGGAAAAACAATACGGTGACACATGGAATCATATATGATTTTGTACGTGAATCATGTATGATTTTGCACATGGGCGGTCGTTCTCGTGTTTTCTTAAATAGTTAGCGTTATCGTTTGAACCCACCTCTCTCTCTCTCTATATATATATATATATATATATGTATGTATATATAGTATCATGTGAGAACCAAAAAAGATTGAGAACCGATTTAAATCGTAATTTGGTTTTGATCTTATGGATTTAATTAAAAATTGTTTCACCACATAAAATGGGCATAAACGTCATTTTGGTAACGTAACTGAGATTCACCATATGAAACATATACTATTGCACCAAAAAAACAAAATTTTCATAAATATGATATTTCATATATATGTCATTTCACCACATGAAACGTAACATTATATGTTATTTCACCACATGAAACGGAACATCATATGTTATTTCACCACATGAAACGGAACACTAAACGTTATTTCACCACATGAAACCAAACACTATATGTTATTTGACCCCATGAATCAAACACAATTTTACAAAATAAAAAAACCCAAATATGGTTTCTCAAATTTCAAATAGAGTAAAATTCAACCAACACAACTTCCCCATACATCATCAGGATCGTCTCAAATTCCTTTCAACTCAACAAATCATAAAACAGAGATCTATGAACTGGTTTTTTGCTACTAGTTGTCTAGAGATTACATGCTTCCGAATATTAAAAATTAACACCATAATCGACAATAAATCATGACGATGAAAAAGTGGGAATTTCAGAATTACTGCACAATCGCACAACACCAATCGATCGACTCTTATTCATTGCATCACTTTGCTGTTATGATCTTCATTAGAGAGACCACCGCCGTTGCTGCCACGGTCATAGGTGGCGAAAGGAGGTTGTTGAAGATTAGGAACCCTAAATCAGAAATTAGCAGACCACGTTTGTTGCTTGTTTGACTACACCCTTTAAAAAGTGTTTATAAATAAACCTTGACGCAAGTATACATCTTGGCCTATTATCGTCTCAAAACAAGTAATAATGGTACAAAGTACCGAATATCGATCCCACAGGGAAGCGTGGAAAAGTTCTCCTTAAAAGTTGAGTTTGTAAAAGCAAATTTCAGATGACGAATTCGAAGGTAATCTTTTGTTGGAGGTTTGGTTAACAACTAATGAAAAATCAATTATAAAGAGAAACACAGGGTATAAAGATTCGTTGGGATGAAATAAATAATTATATAAAAAGATGAGACAACATTCCTTCGTTATCTCGAGAGTCTGATATTTTATGATACAACGAATCAGTTGTCAATTGATTAATTGTGATCCACCACAAAATATAACATTGATTTAAATAATGTTGGACAATCATGTCATACGATACATCTCTTTATTTAACAATTTCGCTTTATACCCCGAACTAGGACTCTTAGCCCATCATCGTTCGATTTCTAACTATAAAAGATGTACGAACTTGGAAAGCAAATAATGGAGATGGATAACGCATAAAACAAATCACAATAATTCTACTTGAGAAAACGTAACTTGTTATGCAAGTAACCAACTTTTGAAAATAAAGCGAATATTAAATTACAGAAAATAAAAGACCGTAAATAAATTGCGTGAATTAAAGAGCGATAAAATTAAATTGCATAAAGTAAATTGCAGAAAAATTAAAGTGCAATAAGTAAATTGACAGTAAAATAAGAGCATGAATTATAGAGCGAGAAGTTAACGACAGAGTTGGAATATTGCATGGGAAATCTTGTTTCAAATGTGGAATTATAGCGAGAATTGCTAAAATTAGGCAAATGGAACCCTTAAGTAAACCACCACCGATTACGATTGAAATATAATTGCAATCGTTAAGCTATGGATTTGGTTACTTAAAAAGTCCGAAGATTAACTAACGAAGATTTAAATACTTGAAAACAATTGGTTGTGAGATTAATGATTAACACTTGAATTATAGTAAAAAGCTTAAGGTAACTAGAAAACGGATTTCTATTGATTGGATTTCCAACAAAGACATTAACAACAATTAACCGTGAACCAAGTTGAATTGGGGACCCGAAATGATTAGTCGGACTTCCGGTTAATTATAGCAATGAAATTGAATTAGAGCCAATTATATAGAAAACAAGAGTTGAGATTGTATTAAAACCGTACGTGATTAAAAAGAGAGAAATCGACGATTGTTGGAAGCAAGAAACCGTAGGTAACAAAAACCATAAGTGAGAGGAAGAACACGATGGGAAGCTAAGTAAACCGATTAAAGTAGTGAACCAACAAGTAACAAAAGTAGATATGTAACCAACGAGTATTCAAGAAGGCCGAACCGAAGTGGTTCAAGTCGTGAGCAAAAGCTACGGTTTTAAGAACCGTGAGCTTGGTGCTCACTTAAACTACTACTACTACTACAATATGGTAACTAATGTGTATGATGATTCCCTTCCTTACTAGCAACAAATACACACACACACACACACACACACATATATATATATATATATATATAGGGGCTTAATCAAATGAGAACTAGTTAGTTTGTGGTAACTGTGAGAACCAACGTGAGCCACATATTTACGATAATTAATATATATTTTAAATAAATATAAAAGGGTATTATAGTACTTTTGTTTTTATATCTAATTAAATAAACAAATCCTAAAATATCTCATTTCTATATCTATTACGTCTCCTCCCTCTCTATACCTAATTCCCAAACTCTCTCATTTCTATCTCAAGATACAGACGCCACCATCTTCTCAAGATACAGACGCCACCTTCCATCACAGCCGCTGCAAATGAAGAATGACAAAGGGTTGTTAATGGGTCCAAGAATCTCCTTCTCAAATGATTTTGTTAAATAAAAAAACAGCCATGAAAGCATGAGTTATAGAGAAGCTCCTGTGTCTATATTATATATAATGGGACGCCAAGGCTGGGTTTTGGAGGAACGATCTCATAAGGAGAAAAGGGAGGTCGTTGCTGTTGGGGGCTGTTTTTACGACTCAACACCGAGAAGAGAAGGGAACACGCAACGATTGAGGGGGCTGTTTATTGCAGAAAATCGAACAGAGGGAAGAAAGCATTGCTGTTAGGGACGATTTTGGGGACCGTTTCTACTGCGTTTCTCTAACCAAAAAGAAAAACGAAGGCTGTTAGTGAGGTTTCCATTCTTCCCATTCTTTCTCAGTTTTTGACAGCAACATCATCATCTGTTTTGAGGTTCGATTGGATACTTTTTGCTGCTGCGTTTTCTTTGTTAACCAAAAAAGTGAACTCCGAACTTGGGTTGTTTTGCTTTCAACAGGTTACTTCGTTTGCTTCCGTTTAATTTCACGTTTAATTCTCGTTAGTTTCAATTAGACATAACATGTTTGTTGGCTTTAATTTTAGTTTTAGAATAAGAATTGAGTTGTTTGCTTTTGTTGTTATTGGTTTTGAAAGTGTTGGATTGGGTTTTCGATAAGTGCTCGTATTTAGTTTCAAAAGTGGCAGACTTTTATAATATTCCTTTCAAATCGTTTTGCTCCCTCCATTCCATGTGGTATCACAGTGGTATCACATTGACAGTGATTTAAATGCACCGATAGACGTGTAATTAATTAAACCTTAATGCAAGTATACATCGAGATCTAATGTCGTCTTTCAAGTAATAATATGGTAAGAACCATGTATCGTTCCCACAGAGATTGGAGTTAAAAGCGTATTAAAAGTTTATTAAAAGAAATGGTTTCCAAGGATCAAGTCGAAGATTAATATTTGTTTGTTGGCGTTTGGAATTATCACAGATTATATAACAATTAATAAAGGATAGCAAGGGTGCAAGATCTTGGGGTGAGATTTAAACAAAACTTCCAGCAGACCAATGCTGTGGCAATGCTACAGCATTGTGTCTTTCAACACTTAAGTTCATCATCTACTTTTCAGGTTACCCTCTCGGGTTTTCTGCCATTTACTACTGATCTAGCAGCCACTCGACCCATCTATGGTGTCATGTGTCAGAACTATCGATAGCAAAAGGAGTCCTTCCAAGTATATGGATAAACAAATCTCTTTGTTAAAAATCACTCTCTCGAGCCGATTCCCATATTAGTTAAGTTGACATGTTCTAAGTGGGTCATCTCTGACTCGCACTCTACAATATTACCATCAAAACAGATGATCAACTTATCGGGTAAAATCAACCAGAAAGAACAGAGGTAACAAATCTCTTTGTCAGTAGCTCTCTCAAGCTTACTTTCTTTGTCATTCGGATTGACGTGCATATCAATGGTTCATCTCTGATACCATGGCACTTTAACACTTTCAAAGTGATCAACCGTCCTGAAGTAACTTGATATTTTATAAAACTTAACATGAAATGGTGAACATCATTATTGAGAAACGATGTCCACTTTTCATTATGTTTAAAACCTCACCCTTTAATCTCACACCCAAGCTATTTAAATCTAGCTACTCATACTAAAATGTAAATTACGAGAAATATAAATTGCATAAATAAAAGACATTAAGTAAAGACGTAAATGTAAGTGACTTAAATATAAAGTGCAATAATTTAAAGATTATGAATTAGTGCAGCAATGCTATGAACAATGTTGCAGCAACTCATAAAAGCTATGAATATTAAGAACAAGATGAAGATCATAAGTTAGAAATGCATAAATTAAAGAGAGGTTCTTGACTTCAGCTATGATAACTGATCCATACAAAGTTGTGTGTCTCAAAACTCAAACATACTACTTCTATTTATACTAAAACAAAAGAGGAAGCCATACTAACTTTACTATTTAAGCACTATTCAATAAGTACACAATACTATAGTGCCCATGCTTCCCATATTGATCTGTCGAGAGCTGAACAAAAAATTCACCAAGCATTTGATTTTAATTCTTCTAGAAGTTGGCTGAGTCATACCAAAAAATCAGCCCCAAAAAGTCTTCTAGAAGTGTTCTCTTCATTCCAATCATCAGCTTTCAATGCTGTAGCATTGGTCAGGGGGCTGCACTATATAAATAAACACAATAAGCCTTCTTAAAACAGTAAATGACAGGTAAATCATAGTCTTAGCTCCATTAAACAAAGGTTAAAAATAAGTAATAAAAATGACTCAAATGTTGGGGTAAACTAGCAAATCCTACTTAAAAAAGATAAGAAAGAGATGCAATATGCATTAATAAATAATGCATATCACACCCTCAAATTTAAAGTGTTGTTTGTCCCCAAACAACTAAATAGACCTAAAGAAAAGAAAATGACTCAATTTTGAACTTTCTTGCTAGAATACGGCATTAAGTGCCTACATTATGTACATCGTATCTATGAACTAAATAACCTTTTATAAATCCCTTATCATTCATTTAACCCCAAGTGTGTGTGTGTGTCATAGGCTAGCACCACTCTTCCCTTTGTTGGACTCCAACACATCCTATAATTAAAGTCAATAGGGCTTTATCGGGTTTCTCTTTGGCGTATCTTTTCTCACCAAGCCTTTTCTCACAACAAAATTTTTTTCAAAAAATTTGGCATTTTGTGCACTTTTGTTGTTGGATTTTTGTACCTTGCCCCTATGGGGCATTTTTGGTATCTTTTCCTCATGCATATCAAGTGAGAGCTTTGCTCTTTTTGGTTGATCTTTTCATGCTTTTTTTAAGGTGTAACCTTCCCACCCTCAAATTTGGGACTTACAATGTCCTCATTGTAACATTTTAAGTATGTAAGTGTATCAAGGCTACAAATGGCTCTTTGGATTTTTTTTTTTGAAAAGAAGGCCTAAATCATCCTTTAAAAGTGTTTAGGATGTGTGAGTCAGATTGAATCCCAAGAAGAGAGTGGCTAGTTCTAACATGAACACACGACTTTTAAGCAAACTCATGACGTTAAGGAATTATTCGGGCTATAAAATCAAAGACACATGATGTACCTAATGCATTTATCTATCAAGAGAAAATAAAACTAAAAATTAAAATGACACTATCCCAGACTCAAAAATTAAAATTAATGGAAGCTAAGGAAAATGAAATGGACCTGTCCTACTCTTTAAGAGTAGGCTGTGTGCCTGCGGATGCCCCTGCGAATGCTGCAGCATCCATCTCCTGCCTCCTTTCCATCAGTAAC
Organism: Saussurea involucrata; assembly: GCA_033807775.1. Lineage (NCBI taxonomy): Eukaryota > Viridiplantae > Streptophyta > Magnoliopsida > Asterales > Asteraceae > Saussurea > Saussurea involucrata. Next base: position 131,577,159 of record CM066315.1, on the reverse strand, counting down.
CCGATTCTGTCAGCTCGCAACTCCGCAATTTCCTTGACCAACTTCCTATTCTCACCCTTCACCTTCTTCATTCTGGCCAAGATCTTCTTAATCTTTCTCGCATTCTCTGATTCGCCACCTTTTCTCACTTCTTTCACCGCAACTTTCATTTTCTTTACCAGGTCTTCAAATCTTGTGTCCATTGCAACATCCTGCTTGGTTAAACTTTCGATGATCTGGCTGTTCTGTGCTAGAATATCTTGCATCATCCCAACAATGTCGTCCTTGCTCGACTTTCCTTGCCTCAACCGGATTACACTCTTCATATCTATCGCATATTTTTCATCTCCCTCGGTTTGAACAATGTCTTCCTCATACTGAGGAATACCCGCAGCTGTGAGAAACTTCGAAAGCAAACCAGGGTAGAAAAACTTTCCCTGGTTTCTTTTCCCACAATACTTGATACCGCTAAGAATAACATCTCCCACATTTATCGTCTTTCCGCTCATGATACAATAAAGCAATATCATTCTCTCACAATTAATTGTGCTATCATGCGTGGTCGGACACAGTGAGCTTCGGATAAAGCTCATCCAGACATTTGCATTAGGCAAGAGATTAATCGCTCTAAAAATCCTCATTTTAAAATTAGCATGCGGTTCCCATGCAGAATCAGGCCTACCCACCACCCTAATCATATTGTCTAACTCTGCTTTTGTGGCTGTTTTAACAAGAGTATCATAATCTGTGACTAGTGGTGATGTGAGGCCTAAAAAAGTATTGACGGCCTCGGCGGTAATGTGAATAGTCACACCTCTCACAGTAATCAAAGGTGGTGTGCAATGTTGAAACTCAGCATAAAATTCTTTGATAAGAGTTAAGTTGTATGACTCTTTTACCTCGCAAAACTTAGCCCAACCACGGCTGTTAACAATGTTGCTGATGAACTCGAATTCTTCTAAACTTGCCCTATCAAAACCTTTGTCGATTAGCCCTGTTTTCTTACTCTGCGCTTCAAACAAATCTTTAGCTTTCTTCTTGCTAAACCCGTTCAGTGCTCTTTTCGGCCGAGGGATGATATGTGGTTGTGAAGTTCCCGCATCCGAATGCTTCCTGGATGAATCTGCATCACCTCGTTTCTTCTTTGTTTTCCGAGCAGCGACAGTTTTCTTCTTTGCTTGTTTTCCCTTCTTTTTATTCTGCTCGGTACCTGAAATGTTAGGCTCCTGCATTTTTTCAGAGGCTTTTCTTTTCCTTTGTGTAGGGTTATCCCTCCCACCGGAATGGTCAACGATTTCCATGGTTTGGTCCTCATCTCCAAGTTCCTGATGCTGTATGGATGCTACAGCATTAGTGAACATTCCAACACTTGCACTCATTCTATCTAAGCTTTCAGCCACATTCACCATTATGTGCATTGTATCCAAGGTTTGGTCATCCAAAACAGGGTCTGGTTGACCAAATGGAAGTTCATGTGTATTATCAAATGGCCAAGTGAGGCACAACAGTAGTAGTGTTTGTGCGAAATTTTGTGTGCAGTTATAAATAGACTCACTATCTTCTTCAATGGTGAAATAATCTTCTAGTTTTATCGTAAAATCAGAAGATACCTCATCTGCAAGTTCGTTTAAGTCCGGAATGGAGTTGGTTGTCTCTGTGTTACTGTGAATGGGGGTTGTACTCGTACCCACATCCCCTTTTTTCGAATAGCTTCCCCTCACCATCGCCTTAGGGGTGGATGAAACTAGGGTTTCCGGTTGTGATTCCGTCTCCACAATGGTGGTTTCGATTGATTCCGTCGATGGGATTTCTTGGGTTGGGTTTTCGGGTATAATGGGAATGGGGTTATTTGGTTGGGGTTCGACCACCGTAGACGAAGAGACGACGACGGTGGTGGTTGCGACGGCGAGGGTTTCGACGGCGAGGGTTTACCAGCGGGGTCCGCCCGTTCGGCTTCGTTGGTGGCGTGCGTCTCTGGACTCGTCGTCTCCGGCTGTTGGATGGTTTCTCGTCGTCGAGTGCTTCTTCTCCTGATATTGCGTCGATTAGCAGGTACTTTTACCCTTGCCATGGTAGGTGAGTTCCTTGGTGAAAGAGTGGTGGGAAGGTTTGAAAAGCAGAGGGAAGAAGAGATGAGGAGAAAGTCGGTGTGGAGAAGAAAGAGACACAGTTAAGCTTTTCTAGAAGAATGGAAGGGAAAAGGTTTCATTTAATGGGTTTTAAAAAAAAGTAACCTGATTGTTTGGCTTTGTCATCATAAATGAACTAAGTTGGTTGTATATGAAAAAGAAAGTACTTCTTTTAGTTAACCTTAAAAAGTACTTATAATAAATAAAAAAAACCAACCATACCTATCCCATGTGCCAATCCTACCCACTAAAAAGAAAGAGATAAAGAAATCTGGTCTTGTTAGGATAAAAAGGACAACCAACTTCTTTTTGGCAACAATCTTGGCTAAAATACTATTCCTAGTACCTTTAAGGAAAGCCAACAAGTTATCAAAAATGATGATCTCTTTTCTTAAGCATGCTCCTGAAATTAACACACTCCAGATTTATACATTCTTCCAGCAAAAGTAGCAGGGCCCACATTCAGATTTTTCAAACTTTTTCTCTTTACAAAGCTAGGGTCTGGATGCTGAACTGATGCTACAACATCCCATGCTTATCTTTTGTTCCTAAAGAGATGACTTCCTAGAAAGCAGTAAATTTAAACTAGGAAATTAGAACTACAGAATATTTACAAACAAGTATGGACTAGAAAGAGTCCACGGCTTTTTATGAAGTTTTCCTCAAAGCGTAGCCAATTCCACAGAGCAATGCTCTGGGAATGCTACAGCATTGTGATATGCTTTCACTCTCTGGCCATTTACTTTGAAAATGCTGCTATTCTCAGGGTTTATCAAGTCAATAGCCCCAAAGGGATAGACTTTGTGGATGGTAAAAGGACCAGACCATCTACTCTTGAGCTTTCCTGGAAACAATTTCAGTCTTGAGTTGAACAAAAGGACCTGCTGTCCTTCTTTGAATTCTCTGGGTTGGATTCTTTTATCATGCCATTTTTTGGTCTTCTCTTTATAGAGTTTGGCATTCTCATAGGACACGTTCCTATGCTCTTCCATTTCACAGAGTTGCAATTTCCTTTTCCTTCCAGCCTCATCTAAAGCCATATTTAGCTCTTTGATAGCCCAATATGCTTTATACTCAAGTTCCAAAGGCAAGTGACAGGCTTTTCCAAAGACTAGCTTATATGGGGACATACCAATTGGTGTTTTGAAAGCAGTTCTGTATGCCCATAAAGCATCATCCAGTTTAAAAGCCCAGTCTTTCCTGGTTGGTTTTACCACTTTTTCTAAAATGCTTTTGATTTCCCTGTTTGACAGCTCAGCCAGTCCATTGGTCTGTGGGTGGTATGCAGTAACTATCCTGTGCCTAACATTGTATTTTTCAAGAACTCCTTGTAACAATTTATTTACAAAATGGGTACCCTCATCACTAATGAGTGCTCTGGGGGTACCAAATCTTGTAAAAATATGTTTTTGAAGAAATTTAATTACAGTTTTTGCATCACTGTTAGCACAAGCTATTGCTTCCACCCACTTTGAGACGTAATCAACAACCACTAGAATGTATTGGCAATTGTTGGATGGTGGAAAAGGTCCCATAAAATCTATTCCCCACACATCAAACAATTCTACTTCCAAGATTCCATTTAAATGCATTTCATTTCTTTGAGAAATGGAACCAGTCCTTTGACATTCATTACATCTTTTGGTAAAATTGTGGGAATCTTGGAAGAGAGTCGGCCAATAGAAACCAGATTGTAATACCTTGGCTGCAGTCCTTTGACCTCCAAAGTGACCTCCATATGCTGAATTGTGGCAATGGTGTATGATTTCTGCCACATCATTTTCTGGAACACACCTTCTCAAGATTTGATCTGCACCAAGTCTAAACAGAAAAGGGTCATCCCAAAGATAAAACTTAGCATCATGGAAAAACTTTTTAAGCTTATGGCCAGTACAATCAGGAGGTTTGATGCCACATGATAAGTAGTTGGCAAAATCAGCATACCAAGGGATGCTGGATGAATGCTGCAGCATCAAGATTTTCTCATCTGGGAAGGTTTCAATGATATCTCCTTCCCCTTTCTTTTCCACTAGGTTCTCTAACCTAGACAAATGGTCTGCTACTTGGTTGTTTACTCCTTTTCTATCCACAATCTCCAGGTCAAACTCTTGCAACAACAGAACCCACCTAATCAACCTAGGTTTGGCATCCTTCTTAGAGATTAAGTACTTAATGGCAGCATGATCTGTATGCACAATGACTTTTGTTCCCACTAAGTATGACCTAAATCTCTCAAAAGCAAATACTACAGCCAAGAGTTCTTTTTCAGTTGTTGTGTAGTTGATTTGTGCTTCATTCAAAGTTTTACTTGCATAATAAATTGAATGAAACACTTTTTCTTTCCTTTGACCCAAGACAGCTCCTACAGCCCAGTCACTTGCATCACACATGATTTCAAAAGGTTTTTCCCAATCTGGAGCCACAACCACTGGAGCAGTTACCAAAGCTTCCTTTAAAGTAATGAATGCATTTCTACATTCATCATTGAAATCAAATTTGTGGTCATTTTGTAAAAGCAAACACAAAGGTTTTGAGATTTTTGAAAAGTCTTTTATAAACCTTCTATAAAATCCCGCATGACCAAGAAAGCTTCTAATTCCTTTTACAGTGGTTGGTTCAGGTAGTTTTTCAATTACTTCCAATTTGGCTTTGTCTACCTCAACTCCCCTTTTTGAAATCAAGTGTCCAAGAACTATTCCTTCTTTGACCATGAAATGACACTTTTCCCAGTTTAGGACTAAATCCGTTTTTTCACACCTTTCAAGACTCTTTTTCAAGTTTTCCAAGCAATTATCAAAAGATGAGCCATATACAGAAAAATCATCCATAAATATTTCAATGGAATCTTCAAGCATATCAGAAAATATGGACATCATACATCTTTGAAAAGTTGCAGGAGCATTACAGAGACCAAAGGGCATTCTCCTAAAGGCAAAAGTACCATAGGGACAAGTGAAGGTGGTATTCTCTTGATCCTCGGGTGAAATGGCTATTTGATTGTAACCGGAATATCCATCCAAAAAGCAGTAGTATTCTTTTCCGGCTAACCTGTCTAACATTTGGTCAACAAATGGTAGTGGAAAATGGTCCTTTTGTGTAGCTGTGTTGAGTTTACGGTAGTCCATGCAAATTCTCCATCCTGAAACTACTCTAGTTGGGATGAGTTCATTCTTTTCATTGGCTACTACAGTAAAACCTCCCTTCTTAGGGACACATTGGACAGGACTAACCCAAGAGATACTGGCTATAGGAAAAATGATTCCCGCATCTAACCATTTTAACACTTCCTTTTTCACTACTTCTTTCATGACAGGGTTTAGTCTTCTTTGTGGTTCAATGGATGTGAAGTTCTTGTCTTCTAAGATGATCTTATGTTGACAAATGGAGGGACTAATCCCTCTAAGGTCAGCAATGGTCCATCCTATGGCTTTTGAGTGTAATTTCAACAAATCCACTAACTTCTTTTCCTGATGCAATTCTAAAGAGGATGAAATGATAACAGGCAGTTTGTTCTCATCCTTTAGAAAAGCGTACTTTAAATGGGATGGGAGTTGTTTCAACTCCAGGTCAGGTGGTGAAATGAGCGATGGTGTGGAAGTCTTTTGTTCACTAGGCTCCAAAGATTCAAACTTTGCAATAGTCTCCTCTATAATCTTCTCATCATCATCATCATATTCCTCATCATCCTCTTCTTCCAACCTACAAATTTCCTTAACTCCTTCCTCATTACACAGGTTTTCAATCATACTAAGGCCAGAACACTCTTCCATATCATCAGGGTATTTCATGGAATTGAAGACATTAAATGTGACTTTTTGGTCTTGAAGTCTCATGGTCAACTCTCCCTTTTGGACATCTATCAAGGTTCTTCCAGTGGCTAAGAAAGGTCTTCCTAATAGAATAGGAATATCTTGGTCAGCCTCAAAATCTAAGATGATAAAGTCAGCAGGAAAGATGAATTTGTCAACCTGAACTAAGACATCTTCAATTTTACCCTTAGGATAGGCAATGGTTTTGTCAGCTAAGATGAGTGTGACAGTGGTTGGTCTAGCTTCTCCTATACCTAAGCTCTTAAAAATAGACAAAGGCATAAGATTGACACTTGCTCCCAAATCACATAAGGCTTTTCCAACTTCTTTCCCACCTATGGAACAGGGAATGGTAAAACTCCCTGGATCTTTGAGTTTAGGTGGAATTTTGTTGGTCAAAAGAGCACTACAACCTTCAGTCATGGCCACAGTTTCATATTCAGTCAACTTCTTTTTCTTGCTTAAAATGTCTTTAAGAAATTTAGCATAACTAGGCATCTGCTCAATTGCTTCAACAAGGGGTATGTTGATATGCAACTGTTTAAACACATCCAAAAATTTCTTGAATTGCAATTCTTCCTTATTATTCTTTAACCTTTGGGGAAAAGGAACATAAGGAGGAATTGGTTCAATAACGGCTTTCTTTGTTTGTGTTGAGCTTTTAAGGTGGACTTCCTCCGCCCTCAAATTTGTATCATTGATACCTTTTGTTATGTTTTCTTTGACAACATCTTTGGGTTTGTTGACTTCAATTTCTACTGTGTCTTCCTTTGGGATTGGGGTTTTTGGCTCTAAGTCCTTAGGATATGGTTCTTCTAGGATGGTGGGCAATGTTGTAGCCTTGGTTTTGGACTTTGGATTTTTTTCTATTTCAGCTTGGGTTTTCTCTAAGTCTTTCCCACTCCTAAGTGTCACAGCTTTCACATGCTCTTTACCAGGGTGCCTTGGGATTTCTGTGTTACTTGGCAAGGTCCCGGTTGGTCTGTTGTTTTGACTGAGAGCAAGTTGAATAACTTGTGTTTCAAGGTTTCTTATGGAAGTGTTGGTTTGGTTAATTGCAGTGTTGGTTTGGGTGATAAAACTTTTCAACATTGCTTCCAAAGAAGGTTCAGCTTGTGAAGAGGATTTGTTTTGAAAAGATGGTTTGTTGTTTTGAAAATTCTGATTCTGATGATTTTGGTTGTTTTGGTAATTTTGAGAACTGCTGGCATGATGTTGGTTTTGAAAATTGGAATTTCCTTGTTGCTTATGCTCAGGTGGGTTTAAACTTGGACTGGTCCATGAAAAATTTGGATGTTGTTTCCAACTGGCATTGTAATTGTTAGAGTAAGGACCATTCCTATTATGAACATAGTTAACTGATTCAGAATTTTGAGGACAGTGTTCAAAAGAATGGTCTCCACTGCAACAAACACATTGCACAGAGAGAACAGCTGGAGTAGGAGTAATGGCAGTCGGCTGTGTTCCCTGACCGGTAGTTATGTTTTTAAGCATATTGGTCATAGAAGCAAGCTGAGCTGTCAACGCAGTGTAAGCATCTAAATCATGCATTCCAGCAGTCTTCTTGGTAGTTGGTGCCCTTGGATCAGCCCAATGCCCATTGTTTGTGGAAATATTTTCAAGAATTTCATACCCAGTGTTATAGGTGTTGGAAGTAAAGGCCCCTCCTGATGTCGCATCGAGCATTTGTTTTGCATTGGAATCAAGTCCAGTGTAAAACGTCTCGAGTTGAATACAGTAGGGAATGCCATGGTGAGGGCATTTCCTTAATAATTCCTTAAACCTTTCCCATGCGTCGGGAATTGCTTCATCGTCCATTTGTTTGAACATGCAAATTTCGTTTCGGGACTTAGCATTCCGGGTAGGTGGAAAATATTTTCTCAAAAACTTTTCTGCCATGTCAGCCCATGATGGTATAGAACCTGACGTCAATGAATTAAACCAAATCTTTGCCCGATCCCTTAACGAAAAAGGAAACAGTGTGAGTCTTAGAGCATCAGAAGATACTCCAGGAATCAGAAAAACATCGGTGATCTCCTTAAAAGATTTTAAATGTGAGTGTGGATCTTCCGATGGGAATCCGGCAAATTGACCATTGGCTTGCAACATGTGAAACATAATGGGTTTTGGTTCAAAATGTGTTGTATCCATGTGAGGCTTTACAATTCCTGAATTTAATTGCTCAAAATTAGGAATTGCATAGTCCATGATTCTCCCATTTTTCGAGTTTGCAAGATCAATGATATTTAATGGTTCATTTTGATCATTGTTACCATGAGATTCTTCCTCATCATTATCTTCATTATGAATGTGGTGCTCTTGAAAATCTTGATTTTGTGGATTTCCAAAACGTGGCGGATTTCGGAAATTGGGTTGATTTCCAAAAACTGGTGGGTTACCAAAAACTGGTGGTGGGTTTTCAAAATTATGGCGTGCTCTAGGATTTCCTAAGTCTGGTGGTCTCATTTGGTTCACTAGAGGTGGTGGTCGTATTTCTACGCCTGGTGGTTGTGGTTCTGCAACGAATGGTTGTAGATGTCTACGCTCAAATCCGGGTGGTGCATCCATATCGGGAGGATCCATAGAACTTGAAGCTCTTTGTAACCTCCGTCTAAGATGAAAGGTTCTTTCTATGTCAGGATCTAACTCAAAAAGTTCCCCACGTTGGATTCGTGGCATATACCACACAAAGTATGATTCGAACGGTGTTAGAAAAACTAAGTCTTTTAAAATACTTTTAAAAACTTTTAGCGTGCCAATCCCCGGCAACGGCGCCAAAAACTTGACAGTGATTTGAATGCACCGATAGACGTGTATTTAATTAAACCTTAATGCAAGTATACATCGAGATCTAATGTCGTCTTTCAAGTAATAATATGGTAAGAACCATGTATCGTTCCCACAGAGATTGGAGTTAAAAGCGTATTAAAAGTTTATTAAAAGAAATGGTTTCCAAGGATCAAGTCGAAGATTAATATTTGTTTGTTGGCGTTTGGAATTATCACAGATTATATAACAATTAATAAAGGATAGCAAGGGTGCAAGATCTTGGGGTGAGATTTAAACAAAACTTCCAGCAGACCAATGCTGTGGTGAGACCAACATTGTGTCTTTCAACACTTAAGTTCATCATCTACTTTTCAGGTTGCCCTCTCGGGTTTTCTGCCATTTACTACTGATCTAGCAGCCACTCGACCCATCTATGGTGTCATGTGTCAGAACTATCGATAGCAAAAGGAGTCCTTCCAAGTATATGGATAAACAAATCTCTTTGTTAAAAATCACTCTCTCGAGCCGATTCCCATATTAGTTAAGTTGACATGTTCTAAGTGGGTCATCTCTGACTCGCACTCTACAATATTACCATCAAAACAGATGATCAACTTATCGGGTAAAATCAACCAGAAAGAACAGAGGTAACAAATCTCTTTGTCAGTAGCTCTCTCAAGCTTACTTTCTTTGTCATTCGGATTGACGTGCATATCAATGGTTCATCTCTGATACCATGGCACTTTAACACTTTCAAAGTGATCAACCGTCCTGAAGTAACTTGATATTTTATAAAACTTAACATGAAATGGTGAACATCATTATTGAGAAACGATGTCCACTTTTCATTATGTTTAAAACCTCACCCTTTAATCTCACACCCAAGCTATTTAAATCTAGCTACTCATACTAAAATGTAAATTACGAGAAATATAAATTGCATAAATAAAAGACATTAAGTAAAGACGTAAATGTAAGTGACTTAAATATAAAGTGCAAGAATTTAAAGATTATGAATTAGTGCAGCAATGCTATGAACAATGTTGCAGCAACTCATAAAAGCTATGAATATTAAGAACAAGATGAAGATCATAAGTTAGAAATGCATAAATTAAAGAGAGGTTCTTGACTTCAGCTATGATAACTGATCCATACAAAGTTGTGTGTCTCAAAACTCAAACATACTACTTCTATTTATACTAAAACAAAAGAGGAAGCCATACTAACTTTACTAGTTAAGCACTATTCAATAAGTACACAATACTATAGTGCCCATGCTTCCCATATTGATCTGTCGAGAGCTGAACAAAAAATTCACCAAGCATTTGATTTTAATTCTTCTAGAAGTTGGCTGAGTCATACCAAAAAATCAGCACCAAAAAGTCTTCTAGAAGTGTTCTCTTCATTCCAATCATCAGCTTTCAATGCTGTAGCATTGGTCAGGGGGCTGCACTATATAAATAAACACAATAAGCCTTCTTAAAACAGTAAATGACAGGTAAATCATAGTCTTAGCTCCATTAAACAAAGGTTAAAAATAAGTAATAAAAATGACTCAAATGTTGGGGTAAACTAGCAAATCCTACTTAAAAAAGATAAGAAAGAGATGCAATATGCATTAATAAATAATGCATATCACACATATGAATCAAAGTGGTATCACATGTGGTATCACATATGGTATCACATTGATACCATGTGGTTGTTGTCTTATAGCATGAATCACATATACCATGTGGTTGTAACACAAAGGTATCACAGTGCATTTTCAATGGGTATCACAGGCAAAGGGTATCACAATGCATTTTCAAAAGGTATCACAGGCAAAGGGTATCACAGTACATTTTCAAAGGCATCTTGGTGTCACCGGATGCCGGAGGTATAAGGACGGAGACCGGAGGCAAGAGGCCGGAGAGAGGAGAGAGGAGATTTTAAAATACCTAAAATGCCCTTTTATTTAAATTTCAAACAAAATTACCAAAATTAATAATTTCCTAATTTATAGCTTAATATGTGGCTCACATTGGTTCTCACAGTTACCACAAAATAACTAGTTCTCCCTTGAATGACCCACTATATATATATATATATATATAGATATATGTAGGGTCAGGTTCAGGGGAAAACCTCAAATAAACGGAAAACTAAGGAACACTCTTATAAACATTGATTCAACATAATCCAAAGGATATTAAAAATCATCAATTAATCTAATTATAATTAATGAAAAGGGTATTAAGGTAATTTGAGTACCATTTCAGATATGAAAAATACAAAAAGACATAAATCGTTTCCCTATAATTATGGAGATCACAGTTTTCCGGCGAGCACTTGCAGATTCCGGCGAGTTGACGGTTCTCCGGCGAAAACTTGCAGATTCCGACGAGTTGACGGTTCTCAGGCCAAAAACTTGAATATTCTGGCAAAACCTTGCAGATATGGGCAAAAACTTGTAGATATGCACAAATGCATATATATGCACTTGTGCATATTATGCACAGATCTGGATTTTGTAGCATATTATGCACATAACCAGATTTTGTTCCAGAACCTGCAGAAATAAATTAAATTAAAATAAAAATCATCACAAATATTTTAAATAAATACTCAATTACATATCTGACACAAATCTTATGAACACACCACAAAGCTTATGCATCTGGTCGTGCATATTATGCACTTGTGCATATTATGCACAGATCTGGCGTTTTTCTACTGATGATCACAATTATGATTGTTTTGGATTTGTTCTTTGAATCTGCAAAGTCGAGATCAAGGGAGAACAAACAAACGGTCGTACCTCTGTCTGTAGGTCTGAATCGATTGGCGAAGGCGGCGGTGTAGATGAATGGATAAGCACGGCAGTCGGTTAGGTTTCCGACGGAGGCTCCGTTCAAGTGTGACGCCTGGAGATTAGAAAGCGCGATGGTGCACGCCGAACAGGAGGAGCCGGATAGTGACTGATTACACGCTGAAAAGGCGGTGTTTAGCGACGATCTAGATACGTTTCCTTCAAATTGTTGCCGATTAGTTATATTCATACAGCCGGAGACGACGATCCAGCTCGTTTCGAAGCCGCAGATTCGCCGGAGATCAAAATTAGGGAAGAAATCATCGACGACGGTTTGGTATGAAGTCCAACACGGCTCGACGGAGTTAAGGGGCGGCCCGATGGTGGTGGCGGCCGGAGGTGGTGGCGGCGGCTGAGAAGAGAGGTGAGAAGAGAAAGAGCTTGAAACCCTAAAATGTGAAAGGGAAAGAGAAAGGGGATGTTCAATAAAGAGGAAAGAGAAAGGGGATGTTCAATAAAGAGGAAAGAGTACGTTTGGTTTTTGTATAATATATTCCAATTTTACCCTTTAATCCCTTGTATACCCTTATGAAACATACCATGAACTTCTTTTTATTTACAAAATTGCCATTGAGATAATAACCATAGATTATCTCATCCTACGTGTGTAAGGGTGTTCTTTAGTTTTCCGTTTTTTTAAGGTTTTCCCTTGAACCTTCCTCTATATATATATATGAGCAAAAATACTTGATCAACAAGTATACCCATGGGCTTGAGGTCCATCGTGGTGAAGCCCAACAAAACATGAAGCATGAAGCCCATCAAAAAAATACCAAAGTGTCTAGCCCAATAGTTTGCAAACAATCTTCGGCCCATGTAGCTTCGGCCGGCCCAAAAGAGGTTATCCGCACAAACGTAAGCCCGGTCTTCAAAAATTGGAGTATTCGTTTCCGTCCAAGAGTTGCAATCTGCATTCTTCTTAATCATTTTATACTCCAAACGACCGTCTTTTTCAACCTAAAAACACATATATTATAAACTTATATTTTTGGTGCGATTTTCAAATGATTTTGACCAAGTTAATACCCGAAAGTATTAAACTTTTATTGACTTAAATAAACGCTAAAATTGATTAAAATGACTCAATGGGTTACTAAAAATAGCTCACAAATTGAAATTAAACGTCTAAAATAGGGTTAAATAAATAACCCTATCAACGTCATTGCTTGTAACGATGATATCGACTGCGCCACACTCATTGCCTCCACCACGCCTTCACCACCGCAACGCATCCTAACCCAAGACGAGCTCAAGAAAATCGCCGCCTACAAGGCTGCCGAGTTTGTCGAGGTGGGTGAATCTTGCGAGTTCTTGAAGAAACAGTGGTTGTTGATGAACGTTTGGAAGATCCATTCACGTAAATTGACAACGAGATCGATCAGATCGAACGTAGGTTATAAGGTTTATGGTGTCGGTGTTGACGAACAAAGCAAGGAAAGCTCAGGCTGGGTTTATTCAGAACGTTGGTTCCGGCAAGGTGAGTGCGGCAGTTTATTTAGAAAGCTACTGGTCGTTGTTTCTTAGGGTTTTCAATTTTCCATGAATTGAAACCCTGATTATTGAAGCCTCATTATTGGATTTGAAAGCCATCCCAACAAACCAACTTGAGAAAATAACCAAAACCTCTCCCAGATGACGAAAATGGCCATGGGTCCGCACTCGGATCCAGTGTGGACCGCACTCCTCCCCAATATGATGTCGTTTCAGCCATTCAGGGATTTTTTTTAATTGGGTGCGGCACCGCACTTGCGGACCAGGCACCGCACTTGCGGACCAGGCACCGCACTTGCGGAGAAGGAGAAGTGACAAATTGTGAATTGAATTTCTAATTTACACTTTTAACCCTTATACTTATTTACTTACTTTACTTTATACCTTTTAGTTTCATAATTTAATTTTACATTTAACACATATAATCGTTTATTAACTAAACTACGTTAAAAATACGTTTAAATTTTAACAAGTTACATCATTGTAATCGCCTCTTCGATACGTTCGAAATGAGCCCAATATTGAATTTTTTTGATTTATATATTTTAATATATATCATATAAACTACATAAAAAATAAGTTTTAAAAAATAATTTTAAAAAAATAATTTTAATAAAAAATATTTTAATATATATCATATATGATTATTATGTTAATGCGATAGGAGTGTAAAACAAAATTGAAAATACGTTAAAAAATGAATTTTAAATATACAAAAGATTTTATATGTAGTGTATATGATATATATTAAAATATATAAATCAAAAAAATTCAATATTGGGCTCATTTCGAGCGTATCGAAGAGACGATTATAATGGTGTAACTTGTTAAAATTAAAACGTATTTTTAACGTATTTTAGTTAATAAACGATTATATATGTTAAATGTAAAATTAAATTATGAAACCAAAAGGTATAAAGTAAAGTAAGTAAATAAGTATAGGGGTTAAAAGTGTAAAATTGCAAATTCAATTCACAAGGGTCCGCACTTGCGGTGCCGCACCTGATTTTAAAAAAAAAATCAGTATAAAAATGAAACGATGTCGTTTTGGGCTATAGTGCGGACCGTACTGGATCGGGTCGGATCCGAGTGCGGACCCATGGCCATTTTGGTAAACCGGAAGAGAGAATGACTATTTTCTCAAAGTTGGTTTTTGCTCTGGCTATTTTGGTCAATTTCCCGATTATAGGATTTGAAAGCCCAGAAATGCCCTTCCACTTTTAATTTTAATACCTAATAAATCTTGAAGTTCTAAATTATTACAAAATTGCCATCATCTTTAGTATCCATGAATTAAAATTAATAAACGGCTTAAATTGGTTTTCACAAATCACAACCTTTTTTTGGTTCTCAGTTGATTACCGTCCTCTATATATATGTGATACAAATCAATTACAAACCATGTATTTGTTGCACCCTCTTACAAACCAATGTGCATATGTGAACAATGTGTGCATAATCTAAGATGCATATATGCATTATCTCATATGAATGTATGTCTATTATATGTATATTCTTGCACGTATGCATATGCATATGCACATTGTTCACATATGCACACTGGTTTGTAAGTAAGGTGTGCAACAAATGCAAGGTTTGCATTTTACGGAGCCTCTCTCTCTATCTCTCTCTCTCTCTCTCTCTCTCTCTCTCTCTCTCGAGAGAGAGAGAGAGAGAGAGAGAGAGAGATAATAATTTGTAAACCTCTAAATGTGTGTAAACTTTGGATTTCATAGGTTTTCTTGATGAAATTGTTTCATGAAATTGTTTATTTTAATGAAAGTGTTTCATATCATTCATTTCTTGATGAAATTGTTTCATATACTTGTGTTTTTTTATGTACAAACGAAAAAGTTTCATCAAACTGAGAAAACATATGAAACAGTTTCATAGGAATGAAAAAAATATGAAACTACATAAATATATGAAACAATTTTATCAAGAGATGAATGATATGAAACAATTTCATCAAAAAACCTATGAAATCCAAAGTTTACAAAATAGTCTCTCTCTCTCTCTCTCTCTCTCTCTATATATATATATATATATATATATAGGTTTGTAAACTTTTTTTTCGTGTAAACTTTGGATTTTATAGGTTTTCTTGATGAAATTGTTTCATATCATTTATTTTCTTGATGAAATTGTTTCATATATTTGTGTTGTTTATGTAGTTTCATATTTTTTTTTTCATTCCTATGAAACTGTTTAATATATTTTCTCAGTTTGATGAAACTTTTTCGTTTTTATATAAAAAAAACACACATATATATGTAACAATTTCATCAAGAAATGAATGATATGAAACACTTTCACCAAAATAAACAATTTCATAAAACAATTTCATCAAAAAAACATGTAAAATCCGAAGTTTACACACATTTAATCATCTTAAAGCATTGGTTGGCGTAAACCTTAAAACGACCTTAAACAAACCGTTAAGCCGTTTAGTGCGTATGAACGAGAAAAGTCTATTATGTTTGAACGACTCGAGTCTCCTAGATAAGTTGTGCAATTGAATTTCGATATGGTTGTTTTGGAAATGATGCTCCCTTCAGCACTAACCTTGTGGGGTTAACTGAATTGGTAATAAGACTTGAGCTTCTGGAGATCCTATTCAGAGGTCACCAGGCCATTGGAGAATTTTTTTCTGGATGTTCTTTAAGACCCCTGTAATTAGTCGAGGTGCATGCAAACTGATCTGGAAAATGTGTGAACAAAATCGTGCATTTTTTGGTGCAAAATGTAATTCATTTTCAACTTATTACATTATTTTTAACACAAGTCGGTATATTGCAAAGCGTATTTTATTTTTAATATAAAAAAATGACAAACGAACAATATTACATCAAATTTTGTGTATTAATATTATTTTGGGGCAAAATTGGTGATAACGATAAGATTTTGTATAAAATGGATTTGATGTAAGATTTGGGTGGTGTTTTTTTTTCAAAAAAAAAACTATTATTTGTCAGTTATGTCATTCGGTCAGACCTAAGATAATTCAGACCGTTTTTTTAGAGTCTCTTAACCCTTAGGTAGCGTTTGGTACGCAGACTGGATGAGACGGGACAGGACGGAACTGGACGGGACTGGATTGGATGGGACTGGACGGGACTGGACTGGAGGAGATAATTTTAATCTAGGTTACGTTGGAAAAAAGGGGTATTTTAGTAATCTTATGTTTTAGTCCCATGTTGTTCCACCTATTTTGGTGGAACAAAAAATCTTAAGTTTTGTCCCATGTTGTCCCATCTGATTTTTGTCCCATGGCATACCAAACATGGGACTATTTTTTTTTGTCCCGTTCCGTCCCATTCAGTCTGCGTACCAAACGCACCCTTAATGTTCTCTGATAAATTAAGTGATAACCTACCCACTTAATTACCTCTTATTTTCGTTTAATGCCATTATTTCGATCTCAACGTCGGTTTTAACTTAGATGCACCCTGAATTTGCAAAAAAACGCGAAGATTGTTGATCTATGTGTTGGCTTTCCAGAACATCTTCAATCGCTTAAATCGAGGCTTCGGTGTATGAGATTTGAATAAAACTCCAAAGCCTCGCAAATCTGTCATCATTCCTTTTTTGTTTCTTTTCGTCATTCCATCCTTCGATCATCGATGATCACTTCAATTGACGTATTTAAGTCGATTTTTTTAGGAATAAAATAGACAATTATACATATTCAGACGTTTGTCAGTTTACAAAAACAAACTGTTTTATTGATTCAGATTTCAGACTTCAGCACCACCTCTTAAAAATCAGAAGTGAAACCAGACTTCGGACTTCAGCGTCTCTTAAAAAACAAATGTCACCTTGGTATGTTCATTGGATTTGACTTTTTGGAAGTCAAAGATAATGTATATAGTATTTAGGCGTCGTTTACATTTTTTATATTAAAATATGTGTATGAGTTAAGTTGTCTATCTAGATAAACTTGTTTGTTTGAGATCAATGGATTTGAGGGACCATATATCCATTTTAGCTTAATGTCTTAACGATTAAGCCGTAAAGAAACACTAATGTATGGTTGAGCAAATAAGCCGTCCAGACCATTAAGCTTAGTAAGTTGTAAGTAAACAGTCCCTTTGAGCATGTCCAACAGCTTTTCCAAAATTTATTTAAAATGGAAAATTAAAACTTAACTATATTATAATAAAATAATATTTCTCTTTCATAAACAATTAACATCAAAAATTTCAATTGGTGTGAATATAATTAAAAAAAATGTTTCTCTCTCATTGTAATCATTTTTGGGAGTTCTCCAAATTTGGAGAAATTCACAATTTCTCTCCATTTTGAAGAAAGTTTTGAAAAATCTGGTGGAGCAAAAATCTCCTAAATCTCTATTTTGGATAATCTATTGGAGATGCTCTAATCAAAACTCTTTATAAAATTCATATTAATTTTGAAACCGAATAATAGTTCCTTTGACTTTACAACATTGATTATATTATTAAAATATTTCACATTTAATTAAAAAAAAATTGCTTTCATAAAAATTTAATTTCAAAGTTTCTTATCGACAATAACGTAATAAAAAATTATCAGTAAGAGGTATAACAAGGACCGAGAATTTTACCCGGGAAGTGAGGAAAAAGACGTGCTTACCGGGTTAAAGACGCTAACTAACGATCCGTTTTGACGGCCAAGAATGTTACAAGACAAGGTAAACACTTACTCGTAAGATAAGTGCTTACCCGATAAGCGTTTAGTGCCCGATAACATGAGCAAATTACTTTGCAACATATTTGCCAAATAAGACTCCAAAGAAAACTAAGAAACTTCAATTTTTTGCATCTCTTTCTACAAACCAACATCAATTTTTGCCCAAAACTACATCCCGACGTCTACATAAACCCTAACGAAAAACACCCGAACCCTACAAATACGAAAAAACTATAAATACGATAAGATTTCGACATTTTTAAAAAGTCCAAGAAGATGATCTTTTGACTATGGATTTCCTTTGTTTATCTTCTTCAAGTGCTATCATACCTAAATGTGAAGGATCCTCAAGCATCATTTTTGCAACCAAATAACCAGCCACAGACCAAGTTTGATGTTTTCGGGCCTGTTTTCCAATGTACCGCCCACTTTTTCCGTCATAATATTCCGGCCACCCATCTTTCGCCAGCCTAAGCTCCGCAACCTCGATCGCCCGCCTCGCAATCTGGGGGCGTCCGACCTTGATACATGCCGCCGTTAGCAACCACAACAGCACTGCACCACACACTAAAAAACGTTAGAAAACAGATCCGAACCTCTTTGCAACAATGCTAACACAGTGGCGGATCCAAGATTTTTGCCTAGTGGGGGGACCTTTAAGGTAGATTAAAGATCCGCAAAGTCGCTTGATGTGTTGTTAGCCTAATTTCACGGTTTCGAGAGGTTTTTTTAAGTTTTTTGGTTGATTTCGAGGGATTTTTAGGGTTTTTGTGGATTTTGAGGGACTTTTTCGATTTTTTTTGTTTGATTTTGAGAGAGTTTTTTGGTTTTTTGGTTGATTTTGAGATGTTTTTTTGTTGGTGGGGACACAGACATAAAAACACTGGGGGAAACTACGCTAAAACGTTAAAAAAATATTTTTAAACTAAAAAATACTGTTTTTTTAGTGGGGAGCCATCCCCCACCTTTTCTAAGCTACATTCGCCACTGATGAAACTCCTCGTGAAGGAAGTTTACCAAATTGGGTAAGTGATACACTTTGTCCCAAAATAAGTGTCTACAACTGAAATGACACACTTTTAGACATGCATAATTATTACACTTAATGACCATCCGCATCGGAGCACTGGTTGGGGTGCTGGTTGCTGCTGGTTGGTTTTCCACACCATCGCTGCTGTGTGGGTTGGAGCTGGTAGGGACCAGCGCTGGTTTGCAAACCAGTGCTGGTTACCTCTTTTTTTCTTTTTTCCTATAAATTGTTTTATTCTCTCCTATAAATACCCATCTTCCCCACTTCATTTTTTCACACCACCAAATTTTCTCTCAATCTCTCCCATCTTCCCCAATTCATTCTACTCTCTCAATATTCTTTCTTTCTTCAAAAAAAAATTATGGATAAAGAAACACAAGATTTCACAACACCACGACGAGGTTCCAAATCGCGAGGCACGAGCTCGAAACCGTCCCCGACGGAAAATATTTTCATAAAATATTTTTTGAAATTATGTATTTTTTATGTTTTTAATTTGGTTATGTAAGGTTAAAATTGTAGTTTCAATTTATGAAATATTTTATTAATTGTTTTATCTTATATTAAATTATAAATTATTTATAAAATTTAAATTATTTAAATTAATATACTTGTAACAAAAATAAAAATAAAAATAAATAAAAGATGGGATGGTGGTGTGGGATGGATGTGGGGGTTTGTGGGTTAGAATGGGTTGGAAGGGAAAAATGATGTGGCGCTGATGTGCCAGTGAAAAAGTGTGGGTTAGTGAGGGATGGATGCTGATAGCCTAAGTGATACACTTTGTCCCAAAATAAGTGTCTACAACTGAAATGACACTTTTAGACGTGCATAATTATTACACTTTTTCTTAAATGACATATTTACCCTTGTTTAATGTCTCTCTTTCCACAACTCTAATATATTTGTGCATTAATTAGGGGTAAATTTGAGAATTTAGTTTTCTACTTTTGAAAGTGGACGCTTATTTTGGGACAAACATAAACAGAAATGTAGACATTTATTTTGGGATGAAGGGAGTAGTTATCGACACAATTGGGTAAGAAGTTCGGTCTATGTTGAAGCCGACTGAAAAATGGTTGTTTATCAAGAACGGAAAGTGTGTTGGGTCCCAGATATGTGGTAGATCTCGATTACGATACCATGTGAGGATATGTGGAACCCTGTGGCGGACCCACCAGGATTTCTGCCGACCAGGTGCACCTTTTTAAGGTGGATCAGAGGCCCGTAAAGTCGACCAATGTGTTTTTTGCCAAATTCCACTATTTCGAGGGATTTTTTAAGTTTTTTATTGATTTCAAGGGGTTTATAAAAAATTTGATTGATTTCGAGACACTTTTCCTTTTTTTTTGGCTGGTTTTAGGGGACTTTTTCGGGTTTTTGGTTGATGTTGCTTGTATTTTCTAATATCCAGGCGGGTGCAAGGGACCCCGCTCGGGGCTTCATAGGTCCGCCCAGGGGCGGATCTAAGTTGGTAAATAGGGGGAATGGCCCCATTCAAATAAAATAAAATGATTTTTTTTAGGTTAAAAACAATTTATTTTTACTTTTTATCTTAATTCCACCCAGTAATTTCTCGTCTGGCCCCCACCAACCAAAAAAATACCTCGAAATCAACTAAAAACAGGAAAAAAAACTCTCAAAATCAACCAAAAAAACTTTACGGGACTTTAATCTACCTTAAAGGTGCCCCGACTGGGTCCGCCCCTAGTGGAACCTGTTTGATCTCTCTCTAAAAGATCTCTTATAGAGAAAAACAAGGTTCCTATATATATAGAGGCTCCATAAAATGCAAACCTTGCATTTGTTGCACACGTTACAAACCAGTGTGCATATGTGAACAATGTGCATATACATATGCGTATGCATACGTGCAAGAATATACATATAATGGACATACATTTGTATGGGATAATGCATATATGCATCTCAGATTATGCACACACTGTTCACATATGCACATGGGTTTGTAAGGGAGTGCAACAAATACATGCACACATTGTTCACATATGCACATTGGTTTGTAAGGGGGTGCAACAAATACATGGTTTGTATTTGACTTGTATCCTATATATATGTATATATATATACACACATACACATATACATATAATGTACCTGGCCACGATCCTCCGTTATGGTAACTCCATCTTGTGTTCTTCGGATCACATCCGGTGATGATCTTCCAATCATGGCTTTCGATTGCCGGATAGCAAACCTTGACCGGCATATCTCCCACCAACTCTTCCCATCGGGATTCTATGAGATCCATAATCGCCGTTGATTGTTCAGGGGTCGCCAAAGACGAAAGAATCGCAATGCAATTTCCCAAACAAAACCAACGAAAGTCCATATTTGAGGGCCCAACGTTTCCAATGAAGTAACCCCCGTAAGTTGGCATGAAGTCAAAAACCCATTCGGGAAGCGAGTCAGGAATCACGTTAAACTTGTTGACCGCGGTATGAGAATACTCTTCGGTTTTATACCGATATATGTCATTAAGTTGCTTCAAATCCAACCAAAAATAACTTCGCAAGTGAAAACTAAGAGCGTGGAGACGCTTAGCGATTCTCTCAACGAGTTCTTTCCCTTGAGCATCTTGCTTGATTAAAACTAAAGCACATCTTAATGCCATGAAGAAGAGCGCTTGTATCTCTATCGGATATCCGTACACACCCTGCATATAATTCATAAATAAACCTCAAAGATTATGGATAGATAGATACAATAGTGTTTTATACACACACACATATAGATAGAGAGGGAGGTTCAGGAAACCCACCCCCGTTCGTTTGGACAGTATGCACATGTGCATACAAGTAACTGAAGTTGTTTTTTTGGTTTTTATGCACATGTACATGTTACAAATTATCTGTATGCACATATACATACCGTCCATATGAATGGTTATCGGGGTGTTCCTCAGTTTTTTATTTTTTGCGGTTCCCCCGAACGATAATGCATCAATTTGCAAGAAGGTAAACTTTTGCCACGACCTTGTTTGCATTGACCAAGTCGCCCGCGTCCCCTTTGCACGTGTTGTATAACATGTGATATTGGAACTTTTCACCTTCTCGCAAATTGACCGACTTCTCGATGATCCTGCCTCTATTTATGCGAGTGTGTGTGCATGTGCATTTGTGTGTGTAGGAGGCTAATCTTGTGAGAACCACAAAACGTTTGAACCCTTTGAGGACCAATCTCGAACATATTGTTTCACATGAAGTTATTTCATCTAAAACTAGGATTTAAGGTATTGTTTCAGAGTGTATTTGTTTCACAATCTGAAACTTCTTGACATGTATAGAATTGTGAAACAACACATGTTTTACTGGTTTTCACGGTTCTCAATATTTTTTAAATTCTCATTCGATTATATATATATATATATATTGGGTTGGATTCCGGTGAGAAGTTGAGGTTAACGTGAGAAGTGGTTATCAACCGTTGGATGAGAAATGAATGCACATTAGGATGATTGGATGAGATGCACCAATATAAGATGCACCAGATCAATTCCCTTCTAAGGCGCAATTCCCTTCAGAGGCGCAATTCATGGGAGGGCATTTGATTAAAAGTGATCAACGGTTTAGATCCACTTCTCACGCTTCTCACATTAACCTCAACTTCTCACACGATCCTTCGCCTATATATATATATATATGTGTGTGTGTGTGTGTGTGTGTATATATATATGTGTGTGTGTGTGTATACAGGTACAAACTAACCATTCTTCGATCAATCATAGAGCACCCGTCGGCACAAAGCAGAGTTGGGAACGTGTCAAAACCTTCAGAAAGGCATAAAGCGAGTATCAACCGCATACCCTTCTGACAATCGGGCATTTCGGCCAACGAAGTGTCTCCGGTCGATTTTGTATATGCACGCAGCAATATGATCCACCAAAATCCTGAGTCAACCGGTGCAACTCGTCCTATTGCACTCTCACCGAAATCTGCCATCAAAGTCTCCGTATTACGAATCGGATCATGGAGAACTTTAAAACTAGCTGGCATCACGCCTTCCCCTAGTTGGAACCGATCAATTTTCTTCTCCCATGATTGAAGCCGAAGAGTCTTTAGAAGAAAATTCTTGACAATTTCAGGTTCCCCATTCATTAGGAAGGCCAAAGCACTCGGAACGAAATCTCTTACAAAAACCTGTACACAAATAAAGTTGGTCATAAGATCAATCTTTTAGTTCAACTTCATCGACTAGTCTAAAGTTACCACTTAGCTTCAATGTTACGTAAAATGTATCATACAGACGTAGGGGCAGACTAAAATGAGAATGACAAAAAGGTTGAGAATGACAAAAAAACGGATGAAAAAATATATCAATATGGATATCAAATTAAGGAACAAATATATATCTGTATAGGAAAAAAGATCCGGACAGAACATTGAAAAAAATAGCCGAAGAACTCATCTAAACCATTGATTGAGATGATCCAACAGATGACGTTAAAAAGACAGTTATAACCACCTTGTCTAAAAGATCAAAATATCACCCCCTATTTTTAAATCGAAAATCGGCGAAATACAACGAAAATTGGAGCGCAACAAATTGCTCCAAAAAAACAATCACTTTATTATCTTTAATCTGACATTTATTTTGATATATTTTCTCATCTGTTTTCCCAGGTTCTTCGGTTCTTTTTTTTGAGATTCTCTCCTGATCTCACCTCTATCTGTATGTGTGTGTGTGTGTGTGTGTATATATATTAAAAGTAGTTTGTGTCATCGTGTGCTCGACCAAGAATGTTACCCGATAACGTAAGTGAGGGTGGTGTCTCTTATACGACTCACCAATTTCGCCAATTATATCGGCGTCGACAACAACATGGTTATAGTTAATAAATGGGATACTTATCCTTTTATCTTTTAGTTAGTGGTCATCTTTTATTTAAATCGTTAGTGATTATCTTTTATTTAATTTTTGAGTTAGGATAATGGTAATATTTTATTTAGTGTTTGAGTTAGGATTGGTTTGTTTAGTAATCAACTATTTATAGGGCTTTGGGTTATTTTTTTTAGGATAATAAGAAATACAGTTTTAGTCTCAAGCTAAGTGGAGATCCCTGTTTCTCGAATTACAGAACCTACTTTGTTTTTTATTCAGATCTTCTGGCTCGTATCAAATTGGTATCAGAGCGACGATCTTGGTAAATCGACAAAATCATCAAGTACTGTTCATCGAATTACTGCTCACCATGTTACATTTCATCGTGTTACTGTTCACGTCAGAAATTTTTGATTTTTCTTCTGTCGTACGATCTTCTAACCGTGGCAAATAAAAAGATTGAAAATCTGGAAGCAGATTTCACCCAATTTCGAATGGAGGCCGAGGAAGAGCAAAAGGAGAACACTTAGAAGATTGAAGACATTCTAAAGGCCATCAGCGATTTGGCCACTTCGGTGGGAAACTTGTCCACCAAGGTAGACCGCATGCAACCAGAGACAAAGGACCCTCGCTACGATGATTTGGGTTTTTTGGCTACAAAAGAAAGGAGAAGGCAAGAAGAGGAAGAAACAGGCATGGGATCAAATAAGAATGGGCCAAAAAACAGAGGAAACAAAAAATGCCGATTGAAGGTAAGGATGCGTATGGATGGATTTACCGTGTAGAACGTTTTTTTGAAATTCAAGGAATCGGAGAAGGCGAGCGACTCAGGGCAGCGGCTTTATGTATGGAGGGAGCAGCCTTGTCGTGGTATCGTTGGGGCGAGGGCAGATCACCGTTTCGTACGTGGGAAGGGCTGAAGAGACGAGTACTAGATCGATTCCAACCATCGTACGAAGGAAGTTTATACGAACAATTCTTGGCTATCCATCAAGAGGGGACAGCCCGAGATTATGTAAGCACACATTTATAAAGGGTCTAAAACCGGAACTAAGATCCTCAGTGAGAGTCATGCAATCCGAAGGTCTGACCCAGGCGATGAGAATAGCAGTAATGTTGGATGGAAACCGTGTCAGTGGGGGTTTGTCACGAACAGGAGGGGCATATCCGATCAGCAACATCATCCACCCGTTTAGGCAGCCATACGAGGTCGGCACAACCCAAGGATCTTTAGTAACAACAGATAAGAAAAGTTGGGGAGGGATTCCAGGACAACAAGGGCCATTCAAAAGGCTAACCGAGGCAGAACCAGCAGCAAAGAAGGCGAAAGGATTATGCTTCAAGTGTGATGCAAAATTCTCACCAGGCCACCGTTGCGCTAGCAAAGCCTTACAAGTGTTGTTAGTAAGAGACGATGACGATGACGATGAAGAATTCAAAGAGGAAGAACCACCAGGTACGCGGCATGCTCACTTGGATGCGGTAGAAGTCTCATTAAAGTCAGTCATAGGATTCACGCCGCCGCACACAATGAAACTTCGTGGTAACATTGGCGGTCTCGAAGTGGTCGTTTTAGTTGACAGCGGAGCAACTCATAACTTCTTATCAACCACAAGGCTTGTGGCGTACTGGTTAAGGCTTGTGGGGGATGTGGCTAGTAACCCATCTACCCCAAGTTCGAATCCAGACGCTTCCAACTTGTGGCCACTGGGGATAAACCCAGGGTGCACGCTTTAGCAGCTGGGGCAATTGCCTCACTTTGCCGGGATTAGTCGGGGCAATGTCCTCGGATACCCTTCCAAAAAAAAAAAAAACTTCTTATCACAACAGGTGGTGGGATGTTTAGGGCTGAAACGGGGTCCGGGACTGTAGGGGTAATATTGGGCAACGGAGAGGTGGAAAGAAGCAAGGGCATGTGCAAGGGGGTGATTCTTACCTTGTCCGAACTACAAGTAACGCTAGAGTTAGGTAGCACAGATGTGATACTTGGTATAAAATGGCTGCAAACACTAGGGGATATGTCCGTAAATTGGAAGAAGCTCACCATGACATTCGGAGAAGGTGACCGGCGTGTTACAATTAAGGGAGACCCGAGCTTATCCAAGACTTTAGTCTCTTTCAAGTCATTGTTCCAATCGTTGCAACAAGAACAAGAAGGAATAATGGTACAGATGAACCTGTTAGAGTTGGAGCCCGCTGACCAAACCAAAGCACCAGAAGTTGCCAAGGCTCTGATCGTATACTTCGAAGACGGGTTTAATCTACCGGTCGGCTTACCTCCTCACCGAAGTCATGAGCATGCCATCGTCCTCCGAGAGGGTACGACTCCGATAAGTGTGCGACCGTATAGCTACCCCCATGTGCAAAAAGATGAAATTGAAAGGTTAGTAACGGAGATGTTGGAAGCCGGCGTAATTCAACCAAGTACCAACCCTTTTTCCAGCCCGGTATTGTTGGTTAAGAAGAAGGATGGAAGTTGGCGTTTTTGTGTGGATTATCGAGCCCTAAATAAAGCTACCATACTCGATAAATTCCCAATCCCTGTAATTGACGAATTGTTGGATGAACTGCACGGAGCTACCATTTTCTCAAAATTGGATCTAAAAACCGGTCATCATCAGATACGAATGAAGCGAGAAGACATCCCAAAGACCGCTTTTCGGACTCACGAGGGACACTACGAATTCTTGGTAATGCCCTTCGGGCTAACCAACGCGCCGACCACTTTTCAGTCTTTGATGAATAAGGTATTCCGATCGTATTTAAGAAAGTTCGTTTTGGTATTTTTCGATGATATACTAGTGTATAGCAAAACCGCAAAAGAACATTGGGCACACCTCACAACAGTGTTGGCGTCTTTAAGGGAACATCGTTTATATGCGAATAAAAAGAAGTGTTCATTTGCGCAAGAAAAGATCAAGTATTTGGGACATATTGTTTCAAGGGAAGGGGTGGCGGCCGACCCATCCAAAATCACAGCAATGTTAGAGTGGCCTGTTCCAAAAACATTGCGGGAAGTTTCTGCCCCATGCTCGAATCCAGGCGCTTCCATCTTGTGGCCACTGAAGATAAACTCAGGGTTGCATGCTTTAGCAGTCGGGCCAAAGGCCCAAGTTTGCCAAGGGATTAGTCGGGGCTACGGCCTCGGATACCCTTCCCCAAAAAAAAAAGTTTGTGCGGTATGGTAAAATTGCATGGCCATTAACCGAGCAACTGAAAAAAGACAATTTCCATTGGACGGAGGATGCAACAAGAGCTTTTCGACAGCTACAAACGGCAATGACTCAAGTATCGGTGCTTGCATTACCAGATTTATCAAGGAGTTCGTAGTAGAAACCGATGCGTCGGGGTATGGGTTAGGGGCGGTACTGATGCAGGATGGGCGACCGCTAGCTTAATATAGTCAGGTTCTAGGCACCAGAGGTCGACTTAAGTCGGTCTACGAAAGGGAGCTGATGGCGATGGTGTTCGCAATCCAAAAGTGGCGCCCATATTTGTTAGGAAGGAGGTTCATGGTCCGGACCGAGCAGCGAAGTTTAAAGTATTTACTAGAACAACGAACGGTGACCGAGGAAAATCAAAAATGGTTATCCAAGCTGCTGGGATATAACTTTGAGATTCAATACAGGCCAGGAAAGGACAACAGCGTTGCTAATGCGCTGTCGCGAAAGGGACCAGCGCCAAACTTGGGAGCGCTTTCAATTCCTTCGATAGTCTAGTGGGACGACTTATTGCAACAGTTGTCACAAGACCCGGAGTTGAAATTAATCCGGCAGCAAGTCCTAGAAGGGACAGCCGCGCCACAAGGGTTCTGTGTTGAAAGGGACAGACTCCTTTATCAAGGCCGATTAGTGTTGCCTCCGACATCACCATGGGTTCTACGTCTATTTCAATAGGAGTGCGATTGGTGGCATTCAGGGGTACATAAAACCTACCAACGAATGGCGAAAGAAATATATTGGAAAGGCATGCGGAGAGACGTGGCAAGGATGGTCGCGGAGTGTGACGTGTGTCAACGCCACAAGTATTCGACAATGACACCAACCAAATAAAATTTGGGCAGAGGTGACAATGGATTTTATAGATGGATTGCCAAGGTCCGAAGGGTACACCGTTATTTTTGTAGTAGTAGATCGCTTAAGTAAGTATGCACATTTCATTCCGTTGCGACATCCGTATACACCAGTAACTGCAGTTTTTTTACGGTTTTTTTACGGGAGGCTGTCCTTTGCATGGAATACCCGAATCTATTGTCACGGATCGGGACAAGGTGTTTTTAACCCAATTTTGGAAAGAGTTATTTCGACTGCAGGGAACAATATTAAAGCAAAGCACCGCTTACCACCCGTAAACGGACGGGCAAACGAAAGTAGTAAATCGGTGTCTCGAAACCTATCTTCGGTGCTTTGTATCGGATACACCCAAGAAGTGGGCTCGATGGCTTTCATGGGCAGAATATTGGTACAACACCTCATTCCACATGTCCGCTAATACTACTCCGTTCAAGATTCTATATGGCCGAGACCCTCCATACTTGCTACACTATGGGAGCTCCACATCGGCTCTTTTTTAATTCGATCAATATCTAGGGGAACGGGATCGGATATTGCAAGAATTAAAGGGGTACTTGTTGAAAGCCGAACAGGTCATGAAGGTCAAGGCAGATGCGCATATGAGGGAGGTTCAATTTGAGGTGGGGGATCAGGTGTATTTGAAGCTCAGACCGTACCGCCAACAAACGGTGGCTCGACGCCGTAATGAAAATCTGGCGCCAAGGTATTTTGGGCCTTATGAGGTGTCAAGCGGATCGGGAAGGTGGCATACAAACTAAGGCTGCCAGAAACCGCAACAACTCATCCGGTTTTTCATGTCTCACAGTTAAAGAAGGTCATTGGAAATCATATCACGACTACAACCTTACCAGCAACTCTAACGGACGAGATGGAAGTGATTTTGGAACCAGACAAGGTGGAGGGAGTTCGAACAGGAGCTTCAGGTTTAGCTACCGATCGTGAGGTCTTAATTCGTTGGAAGAATTTACCAGAATATGAAGCAACGTGGGAACCATTTGATAATATTCGCCAACAATTTCCGGACTTCCACCTTGAGGACAAGGTGCTTGTTTGGGAGGGGAGTAATGATACGACTCACCGATTTCGCCAAGTATATCGGCATCGACAACAACATGATGAAGCAACGTGGGAACCATTTGATAATATTCGCCAACAATTTCCGGACTTCCACCTTGAGGACAAGGTGCTTGTTTGGGAGGGGACTAGGAGAGTAATGATACGACTCACCGATTTCGCCAAGTATATCGGCATCGACAACAACATGGTGATAGTTAATAAATGGGATACTTATCCTTTTATCTTTTAGTTAGTGGTCATCTTTTATTTGAATCGTTAGTGATTATCTTTTATTTAACTTTTGAGTTAGGATAATGGTAATATTTTATTTAGTGTTTGAGTTAGGATTGGTTTGTTTAGTAATCATTTATAGGGCTTTGGTTTTTTTTTTAGGATAATAAGAAATACAGTTTTAGTCTCAAGCTAAGTGGAGATCCCTGTTTCTCGAATTACAGGAACCTACTTTGTTTTTTTATTCAGATCTTCTTGCTCGTATCATGCCGGTAAGCACCTACCAAGTAGGCAAGGTAGCCAGGTAGGCGCCTACCGGGCAACGTAGGCGCCTACCAGGTAAGCGTTTGCTAAACGTCCCTTTACTTTCTACTTTTTTGTATGTTTTTTACAGGATAAATTGCATCAAAATGGAATGTAGTTTGTTCCGGTTACTATATTGGAAAACTTACTTTCAAAAGCTCTATTTTGGTGTTCACAACAAGACATCTAAAACAGGTGCAAGATTACGGTGAACTACTAGCATGAAGCAAAGGTGTACCTGATCATAATTCAGTTTCTCATCTGAATTGTCTAATGCTGCAATTGTCCCAACCGGTTGACCACGAAAGAACACCATTGTCTTCCTCAAAGACTCCCAAGCCTCGGCAAACATCGGGTGTGGTTCAAACCCGCAAATCGATCTAGGCGTATTGAAAGACGATCTCCTACTCGGCGAAAATAGGCTATCAAGATCCATATGTCTCTGCCCATTTTCTGCCCACAGTGTGTGACGGGGTGATGCCTCAACCAATGACCGCTCATCGAACGATCTCTGCCGCTCCATATTCAAGTGTTTGGGCTTATCTCCTAGCTTCGAGAAATCATAATCATTGTCACAATCACCGTTATTCACACAATCACCATTATTCACACTGTCGTTTTGCACCAAATCCACCGAGGCCGTAGACATTCTTGAATCCAACACTCGTTTTATGGGTGGGTGCAGTGATCTGCATTTTTTGAAATGGTTGTGGCATTTTATCAAACACGTTGACTACAGAAAAACTGAACATTTATGAGTTGCTCCATGAAACAATTAGTAGCACTAAAACCCAATCTACCCGGTAAATCTCCCTCGAATGTAGGGTCTTAGGGGTGGGATGTACACAAACCTGACTGCTACCTTAAAACTGTAAAGCAGTTGTTTCCGTGAAAACCCCTGACTTGTCCAAGTGTGTGAGCAAACAGATAAAAAACAAATACTAGCCCATGGTAGACATAGAACGAGAAAAATAAGGAAATAGTAACGAGTATACAATGAAAACATACAAAAGGTAACAACCCGTCCCACATGGATAGAAAAGTAGATTTCTCACTATAAGTTCAAAGTTGCAAGTTACCAATAACTTCTACCATGGTTTTATAAGTTGTTGGGTCAGCCTACTATTTGGGCTATGGAGCGTTGCGAATGGCATCAGAGTCGATCCTTGTACTGTCAAGATGGTGGGGCAACCCTCATCGAGTGTGATGAATCGTCTAGGGGTGTATTGGAACATCTTAGGTGAAACCCACATCACCGATTACATTGGGTTTTATACAAAAATAATGGAGACATTTCATCGAACATGTTGGCTATAGAAGAGTTGAAGTCTAAATTACTCTACAGAAAGAAAAAAAAATAGCAGTACTACATACAATTAAATGCAGAACAGGCCTCAGATTCTATAAATTACATGGAAATACATCAAGATTCATATAATATATAATGTACATTTTCAATTATTTTATATGTAAAGCTCAATGTACAACCAACTAAGCTACCAGTACTACTCATAATTGCATGCATAACATGGATTTAAATAAACAACTATTGGAAACATATCAAGATTCAAAACCCCAAACATATAACTTACAACAAAATCCAATGTACACCCAACCAAGCTAGCAGTACAACTTGTAATTGCATGCATAACAGCCCTAACATTAAAAGAATCAGAGTTCCAACTACCGAAAATTCAAAACCCCTAATTCAGAATTCATGTAGACATCAACAGTTTATATCAATAACTCTGATAAATTGAATGCATACTACTGAAAACACATCACGATTGAAATACCAAGCAATTAAACTCAATAAATTAGGCGAAATTCAGGTTTCAGAGACTAATTACTGCATGTGGAACAAATAAAAATTCCAATCAAATGAAAGAAGATTGAATCAATACAAACTAAACGAATGACAAATCGCAGATCATGAAACTTCGAATGCATCAAAATTATCGTTCCGATCGTATTAAACACGAAATGAGTAGCATACATTTTAACTTCCACACAAAACCTCCAGATCGGGGAACTTCAAATCCATCGAAACCACCGTCGATAAAAATAGAAAAACCATCAAAAATCGAATCATACAAAACAGTAAAATGGTTGATTAAGTTGAACTTACTATAAAAGCGAGAGAAGACAGAGTGAATTAAATTCCACAGAAAATGGGCAGGTAGGTCACATCAGACGGTGAATCACTGAATCTGATATGAAAATTAGAGATACATACATAAATACATACATACAAGGAAGGATTATAGAGATAGAGAATGGTGAAGAGTGAGTTTTGTTGTGATCGCAGAAGACAGCAAGGATAAAAGGATGATAAGCAATCTCCACGAGATTCATGTGTGTGTGTAAAGTGGGGTTTTAAGTGTGTGTGGTTGTGAATGTGAATGACGTGTGGGAGTGAAATTGTAGTGGCTGAAGGAGCGCATTGGGGTTCGTGAAAGAGAAGGAGACGCCAACAACAAAAATGGCATACACCTACAGAGTCTGTGTTACTTGCAGAGAATTGTCATGAAATGCACGTGTTGATGCGTCATCAAATTACAGCATCTCCAACGTTTTTGCTAAAATATAAAAAATTGAATTTTATTTTCCTAAATCTTTCTAATAGTTTTGCTATCTTGTTTACTACAATAGAAAAAACTTGAAATTTTTTGAAGTTTAGAGAATTCTTTAAAAGTTGATGGTAGAAGAGAGAAATAACATCAAACTTGTATCGGGAAGATAAATTAGAAAATATTATATTAATATAATTTGTGTTAAAATCTCTAAAATAAAAAATCTGTTGGATATGAATGTAATTATTTTTAGAGAATTTAACTTTTGATTCTCTATTTTAGAAAAATTATAGCAACCCTATTGGAGATGCTCTTAACCCACCGGAGATGAAAGATCAAATTTCAGAAATAGTCCTTCAACTATACATGTAAATAAAGTTGTTTGTTAGGATTAATCTCTAAGATAGTTTTTTTGTAAATGAAATGAGCGTGTTTTTTAATTGGAAGAGACATGTTTGGATTAAACTTGACTTTTGTATAAAGCTCCTCCTAAAAGCTTGTTGAATAAGTCTTTTTTCTATATCAATAAGTCATAACCAAGCAATTATGTATAACTGACCGAATAAGTTGTAAGTCTCATTAAGCTCATTATAATCATCAAGCTACTAACAAACAAGCTCTTAGTCTATTAACTTGTTATTTTTTACATTTTGAATCCAAAAATAGATGATTTTGTCTTGTTTTACGTAGGGATCTTCATCGTTTGAAATCCAATGGATTTAGTTGGATTCCATTTGGTTCAACCATCCGATAGATGTTGAATTTTGTCACTCAATCCAATACAATTAACATTGGATATCTGATCCAGTTAAATCCAATGGATCCATCCAGTATTTCAATATACTTTTCAACCAATTAATCAACCGCTTCAACCAATATATTTTGTTAATTTCTTAGAAACCAGTACATCTAAATATCAACTTAAAAACAATATCGTAAAGTGATATATATATATATATATATATATCGAGAGGTTATTATGAAAACCTACCTAAGTTTGAAAACTTCGAAAACCCCCTTCAACCAATCACAATTTTTCTTAATCATTATTCCATAATTGTAATTAGGAGGGCAATTCCGTCATTATGTAATTCGGTTGTTAATTGTTCTATTTTATGATAATGATAATATCCTGTAATTAATGATAATAGTCCGACTAATTAGGGAAACTCGATTTTGATCAATTTCTATCAATGAAATCAATTACGGTTTTTATGAAGATTACGGTTATCTACATCTAATTTAGAACGGTTTTATATCTATACCCATTAATCTTCATTGTTCATTGTAAACAAATTGTGAAGAGAGAAACACAAGAATTCTTAATTATCGGTTAGTTATTGATGTCGAACTCAGACGATGAACCATTATCTCTCAACGAGATTAATGTTCAAGATGTATTTCACAACGATGAAACGTTTCTTTCATCCTTTGTTTCTCCGCACGTTAATGAATCGGTACCCGACTCTGAAGCAGTACATGATATCACTGTCGATAATGGCAACAATAAAGAAACAAATGGTATTCATATTTTTCATCTTTAAGTCATGATGTGAAAACAAAATGATACAGTTCATTCAGATTTTATATCTTCTGTTTTTTAAGTTGAATTAATTTTTTGTTATTTTGTTGCTAATTGCGTCGACAGTGAATCAACATATGGTCGAGTCTCCTGGAGGGACGAAATTCTGGTATCCCATCGTAGGCCAAAATGTTTCTATAAGGGTTGGTGATAGATTTCGTTCCGTCCATAGTGCCGAATTAAGTTATAGGAAATACGCGGAGGTTGTTGGCTTTGATGTACGGTTAGCAAATAAAAAAAGCAACAAAGCAGGTAGGATATCTACTCGTTACTTTTTTTGTAGTAAACAAGGGATACCAAATAAGAGGGAGTTTGATTCATTTGAGGTAGCCCCCAGTGAAAAAAAGAAACGGAGATCTAGTTATAAGAGGACCGATTGTTTAGCTAGTTTAAAGGTTCGATTTGTTAAGGAGACTGGAGAGTATGAGGTGTATAAGTTTGTTGAAAGGCACAACCATATGTTGTTCCTGCCAGAAGATAGGATGTTTTCGCGATCTAAGAGGAAACTTGGGTTCATAGAACGTAGGAATGTTTTACATGCATGTGCCTCGAAAGTCGGCATCACCCAAAATCACATAATGAATGAGTCCATTATGGGTGGTATAGAGACCTCGGGTGGTACTGCAAGGGACCATATAAACTTTAAGAGGGATGTTGTTCATTTTGTCGGAAACAACGACGCTCAAATGTTGATCAACAGGTTGAATAAAAGGCATGAGTATTGTCCGGAGTATTTTTTTAGTACAAGGTTGAAGGGAAGGAGTTGGTTGCAATATTTTGGGCCGATGAAACTGCCAGACGGAATTATGGTGAATTTGGTGATACGATTTCATTTGATGCTACATATCGAACAAACAAGTAATTCATCTTCTTACCATTTTAGTTTAGGTTCATATATACTCTTGTTTTCACATTGTCTATTAATTACATTGTTGTTGTTTTCCAGGCACGCGATGATATTCGTACCGTTTGTAGCTGTTGATAACCACAAAAAATCCGTTGTGGTTGGTGCTTCATTAATTGCATCCGAGACCGTGCCTAACTTTACGTGGGTTCTGATGTCATTCATGAGATGCCATAGAAAGCAGCCGAAGTTTGTTATTACTGACCAATGTGCGTCAATGAAACAAGCCATACCGGTTGCCTTTCCTGATGCAAAACACCGTTTATGTATGTGGCATATTACTAAAAAGTTTAATGATAAGGTAAGGGATGAACAACTTATGCTTATTTTATAGATAAGTATTGTGTATAAATAGTTGTAAATTTTTACTGTTCAGGTGAGCTCACATATTGCGAATGCTACCCCGTTCAAGGCTGAGATAAACAAGCTTGTCTGGAATGTCCATATAGAACCAGAAGAATTTGAGGTGAAATGGAATGAGCTGATGGATTCATATGGGCTACGTGGGGATGCATGGTGGGAAGAGATGTACCAAATTAGGGAGTCTTGGATTTTGGCATACTACAAGAACTCATCCATGTCTGGACTCATGAAAACCACGTCTAGGTCTGAGAGTATAAACGCCTTTTTTAGAGTCTATGCAAAGTTTTGGGATGATTTGCTTTTTTTTATTGGTATGTTTGATCTTGCTATCGATAAACAACGACGTAAGCACTGTGAGTTAGAGGTTGAGACTCGGACAACCATTACTCGCATGCTATCTCCATCCAAACTCGAGGCTCAGGTGCGTGATACATATACACGTACTATTTTTTTAGATATTCAGAAGGAGATTGACACGGGGTTTTGACACCCCGCGAATCTTACCGCAAGTGTACGGGTCGAAGTCAAGTAATAGTACTTGGAAAGTACGAGTATCGAATCACGGGGAACTAGGAACTAAGTATCACAATTACTATAGGCTCTATTAATTGGACTGTCGAAATTGGAAGATAGGTTTTAAACTAATTAATTGCAGCAAATAAAATAAACCAAACACAAGACAACTAGTAAGTAGCTTTGGAATTCAGATGGAGAAAACAGTTGAGGGTTGGATATCCTTAGGTTTTCACATATGAACTTCAGACTAAAAACAAATACCAGTTAATTCTGTTGATGAATACTCAACCTTGATCTAACCATTGCTCTCTCTCAAGTAACAACAGTTATATTTGTAAAACATGGTGTTTTCTCAAGCTACCATGAAGTTTATCTCGAAAAGCACAAGATTAATCTCTCGATCTCACCCTATGTAGTTCAAAACACATTAAGCGCAGGTTATTATGAGACTAAGGCTTACTCGGTATATCTCTATCCTTTCTTACCTTAGACATGTAATTCCTAATTCTAGATCTCAATTAATTCTCTCGAACATAATTGAAAACAATAAAACAATTGTAAGTTAGCTACGCTCACAAAAGCATTAAGAACAAAATCACATGCATTCATTAAATCAGAAAACTGATAAAAGTCATTCGCCATCCATCTATATGTTCAATCCTAATTCAATCCAACCCCCAACATCTTAAAGTTAGTTCATGATGTTGGGGGATTCAAACACAAAAGAAAGAGAAACGAAAGTGTAAGCAAACATGGTAAACGTGATCGTGGTGACTGTGTAAGATGAATTGATAAACTCCCTTTTCCCGTGATTGAATCTACTTCGCGTCTTGAACGTTCCTTCGATTGATCCTCGATCTTTGCTCCAAACGGTGTCACTTGGCTCTGAAAATCGCCCCTGGGACTGCTCTGGCCGTCGTGTGAAATCTGGATACCGAACGAATGACCTAAATCCCGAATGAAATAGCTGATTTTCGACAAACAGAGGGTTACGCCACTTGCCACGCGACTTGCAAGTCGCGTGGTAAGTCGCGCGTGTTGTTTTTGCAGCTTGGGTCGATTTCTGGTTCGCGGGTCGGGTCCTGGTTCGGTCGCGGGTCTTGGGCTTGGCTTTTGGGCTTCCGTTAGGCTTCGTTTGGACTCGTTTTGGGTTCTTTTTAGCTTCTTTTTCTCGAGGAGTGCCGCCTTTTAGATAACCTGTGTAAATCACTAGATAAACCGTAAAATACACACCTTTTTACTTGAATACAAGCCGATCTCGTTGGTTTGAGAACCGGAAATAACACCAAAAAGTGGCGTTATCAACAACCCCAAACCGAGCGTTGCTTGTCCCCAAGCAAATTAGCGATAAAACAGAATTAAAGCACATGTCAGTGAAAATATAATAATTGCACAATTCCCAATCGGTACCAAGTGATGCATCGGTGATTTCCCATACCCGTGAATATCTATCTCACTCTCGCCTCATTCTCATTTCGTTTGACCTATGACCTTCCCTTGGGGGTTGAACTCGTGACTGTTCCGATCACATCAGGGTTAGACTAAGTCTGAACATACGAGGGAAAACATTTCGCCTCAACCCTACCTAACGGGATGCTCTCCTTGCACTCGAACCTAGGTTATCGCTCGTGTTGTCATGTGTATGGAGGTTGTGTACAATAATATGCAATAATTACATGACAACTCTAAAGGAAGACGCACAATTGTCCAAAATGTTGATCTTCGAAGGAATTAAGTAACAAGACAAGGAATATCGGTGAAGGTGGTCATAGACTCTAATCACGTTTTCCAGAAGATCATCCAGGTCTTTATAACGGTTGTAACGGGGCTAAGGTTAAGGTTAAGAAACGAAGGGTAAAAGGATCAAAAATCCTCGGCGTGTCAATCATTTGCAATTCTGAACTCTCGTTGCTTCACATTTGCTCACTTGGTCCTTTTTCGTCACTATTGGAGTCGCTTTGACTCACTTATCATGCAACTCTACTAGAGCCTATCTAACTAACGGTTTTTTTTTGGGACTTCATTGGTCCTCTTTATTGATTGGGGCAACATTGGCCCTCTTCTCTCTTTCTTGACTGGCCTGATTTCTTTCTTTTCTGCTCTATCTCTCTAAGTTCATTACTGCTTCCGATTGACACACTTTCGGATAGGGTTGGCTAAGGCTCATGGCTAAGGGTGTAATGATGGGTTTAGAAACGACAAGGTGAGTGTTTGGCTGCAAAGTGGTTAATGGGTATACATGAAAGGGTGAAAGGGAACGATAGCCAAACTGGGTTTAAACGGAAACAAAATGCCTAGAATCATGTCTTAAGGTCCACACGATATGGTCTACTGTACCCTTACCTAATATCCCGATGTTCGTCTTTGCTACTCAATGCTATAATGTAGCGAGATCATTCTACATTTCACGACAAGGAATTCGAAAAAGTGTATAAGATTTTAAGTGTATGAATCCCTCGAAATGAAAAACGTCTTTTAGGCTCAAAGCTCACTATCGGGTGGTCTCCACTAATGTCCCTAGTCATGTCCTTTCCCGGTCTTTCCCTAACGGTCACGTCACTATCACAAGATTCTTCCCACAATGGTCGGTCTCAATCATTCAAAACAAAAAATTTAGCTACTTTGATCTAGACACTCAGAAGTGCAGGAAATCTATGTGCATAACTTGGGCCCGATTGGGCAACCCCAAACCTTACCCACACATTGTCCCCAATGTGCAAGCAAAGTCGTAGGTGATGCGACTCAATCATTGTGCAGTTATTACAGATATAAAAAGGACGGGCAAAGCATTACATAGCAAGCAAAAGAAATCCCAAAATTTCTAAAACTAGGCACCCCAAACCTAGGCCGTGGCCTAGGTTTGCCAAATAAAAGCCAAATAGAAGCCAACCCCAAACCTCGGTAAAACCGAGGTTTGCACAGGGTCAAAAGCATTGAGTGTGTAGATGCGAAAGATGAGGCACCCCAAACCTAAGTGAAACTTAGGTTTGTTGCCTCTCGTTAAACTACTAAGGAATAAACATCATACAACACTCATTAAAAGCAAGGTTTAGAACGTACCTGTTTTGCCCGGCCGACTGAGATTTTCTTATAAGATTCGAGCACTTAGAGGGGATGGAGGGAGCACATGCGCACACAACAGAAATAAAAGCAAAAGACAAAAATGCAAGAAAAATTGAAACACACAAATGCAAGAAAGCAACAAAGATTTGCACGAAAAACGAACGAGAGCCAACAGGGGACTCCCGCGGTTTAGCCCGCGACTTGCAAGTCGCGTGGCAAACCGCGTAACTCTCTATCTCAGAAAACCAACAGAGTGCCCCGCGGCTTGCTGCGCGGTTTGCAAACTGCGTGGCAAGTCGCGTATGTCCCTTTTCGTTTTTCGCTTTTTTCGATTTTTCGATTTTTATGATTTTTCCGGAATTAAAAGCACACACAAGATAAAAGAATACTAAGAGGAAACAAACCTTGGTGGGTTGCCTCCCACCCAGCGCCGTATTTAAAGTCGTGGCACGACTATGTGGTTTCAACTCGGCTCAGTATCCGCGGGATTGTATCGTCCACCCTTACGGTTCTTCGCGGACTTCTCTACTCCTTCCTCTCTTTCACTACTTCTTCTCTCTAGCAACTTGAATCTCACGTTCTCACCGCCAACTCGGAATGTGATCTCACCCTCTTCCATGTTAATTAAAGCTCTCCCGGTGGCTAGGAATGATCGTCCCAAGATCATCGGAACCTCCTCATCCTCATCTATATCTATCACCACGAAGTCTATCGGGAAGTAGAATTTACCAACCTTAATCAACATGTCTTCGATCGCCCCGTATGGATACCTTATCGATCTATCTGCTAGCTTGAGCGTCATGAACGTTGGACTAACCTCGCCCAATCCAAGTTTATTGAAAATAAAGAGGGGCATCAAATTAATACTAGCCCCTAAATCACACAAAACTTTATTAAATGAAAACTTCCCGATTTGGATAGGGATAGAAAAACTCCCTGGATCATTGAGCTTCTGGGGAAGCTTATTCTGGAAAATTGCGCTACACTCTTCAGTGAGTGCAACGGTGGATTGGTGATCAATTGCCCTCTTTTTGGAAAGGATCTCTTTCATGAATTTCATGTAAGAGGGCATTTGGGTGAGAGCATCTGCAAAAGGAATATTGATCGTTAGCTTTTTAAACACATCTATAAATTTTGAAAAATTGACCTCATCCTTATTTGCTTTCAGCCTGCTCGGGTAAGGTACTCTTGGTGCTGCCGGCTTGATAGGTGGTTTGATTTCTTTCTCTTTCGGTTTCTTGCTCTCTTCAACCACGACCTCTTCTTCATTCTTCTCATTTTCTTCATTCGAACTCTTTCTATCGGCTTCCTTTGGTGAAGACTTGCTTACCGGATCTCTGGTCAACTCCTTGCCACTTCTAAGGTAGATGGCATTGCAATGTTCCCGGTTTTGTCATTCGGGTTGACTCGGAAAAGTACTGGAAGGTCGGTTTTGTAGGGCCTCGGAGATCTGCCCCACTTGCCTTTCGAGGATCTTTATTGCAGCCGTATTTTGATCAGTGGCGGTTTTGACCGTGTTGATTGTGCTCGCTAATCCCTCGACTGTGTTGTCCATCTTCGTCATGAACTTCATCATCTCTTCTAGGCCCGGCTTCTTCTCCCCGGATGGTCCTTCGTTTCTTTGCTAAAAACCTGGGGGACGGTACACATTATTAGTTTGAGCAGAATTAGAAGAGTTAGAAAAATTACCTGACTGTGGTTGACCGGGCTGATTCCATGAAAGATTGGGATGCCTTTTCCACCCCTCGTTATAAGTATTCAAGAAAGGATCGTTTCTCGGTTGGTTCCGGTTTGACACAAATTGAACCTGATCAGGTTCTTGAGGGTTTCCTCCATTCAGCCGATTCGTGATGACGGCCAGTTGAGCTTTCAGTTCGTTCAGCTCGTTACTCTCTTGGACATTTTCAACTCGTCTTACTGCTGATCTCGGAGTGGAGAAACTGTGTTCGGCCAAGTTCTCAATCAGCTCGCACGCTTCCTCATACGACTTGTCCATTAGTGCTCCACCCGCGGCAGCAGTGATATCATTTTTGAATTGTAGGTGGAGCCCACTAAAGAAGGTCTGGATGATGACCCAGCCTTGTAGCCCATGATGAGGACACTTCTTGATCATGTCCTTGTAACGTTCCCATGCCTCATATAGCGTTTCTTGATCCCATTGAGAAAAATGGGTGATCTCCGCCATTAGTTGGGCGGTTCTGCTCGGTGGGAAAAACTTTTGGAGGAAGGCTGCTTTCAACTGTGCCCAAGTAGTAATTTGATCTGACGGTAAGCCTTCTATCCATATTTCAGCTCGACCTTTTAATGAAAAATTGAACAGCCTCAGTTTGATTGCGTTCTCCTCCATTCCGTTGATCTTGAAGGTGCTACAAATGCGCTCGAAAGCCCGGAGATGAGCGTGAGGATCTTCGGTCGGTGCTCCTCCATATTGATTTTGCTGCACCATTACGATGGTGCTCGGCTTTATTTCAAAATAGTTAGCCGCAGTGGTAGGTGGTTGAATGCCTATCCGTGCGGCCGCCACATTAGGATCGGCAAATGACCGCATCGGAACTCTTTCCGGAGGTGGTGGTGGATTGTTGCGGCGAGGTGGTCTCTCGTCGTCGGACATCTCGAATTTCAGATTCCTTTTGGCTTTCGCTTCCTTACGCAGCCGACGAGCGGTTCTTTCGATCTCCGGATCAAATTGTTCAATCTCTTTTCCTCGGGTCGTCCTTGGCATAAACCAAGTGGTACCTGAAAAGAAGACAGTAAAGTCAATAATCCGAAAACTGAAAGTGATGGAAAAATAACAAGAAAAGAAAATGCCCAATCTAATAGCGCGTATAGGTAGTAGTGCTATTAGTTACAACTAGTTCCCCGGCAACGGTGCCAAAAACTTGACACGGGGTTTTGACACCCCGCGAATCTTACCGCAAGCGTACGGGTCGAAGTCAAGTAATAGTACTTGGAAAGTACGAGTATCGAATCACGGGGAACTAGGAACTAAGTATCACAATTACTATAGGCTCTATTAACTGGACTGTCGAAATTGGAAGATAGGTTTTAAACTAATTAATTGCAGCAAATAAAATAAACCAAACACAAGACAACTAGTAAGCAGCTTTGGAATTCAGATGGAGAAAACAGTTGAGGGTTGGATATCCTTAGGTTTTCACATATGAACTTCAGACTAAAAACAAATACCAGTTAATTCTATTGATGAATACTCAACCTTTATCTAACCATTGCTCTCTCTCAAGTAACAACAGTTATATTTGTAAAACATGGTGTTTTCTCAAGCTACCATGAAGTTTATCTCGAAAAGCACAAGATTAATCTCTCGATCTCACCCTATGTAGTTCAAAACACATTAAGCGCAGGTTATTATGAGACTAAGGCTTACTCGGTATATCTCTATCCTTTCTTACCTTAGACATGTAATTCCTAATTCTAGATCTCAATTAATTCTCTCGAACATAATTGAAAACAATAAAACAATTGTAAGTTAGCTACGCTCACAAAAGCATTAAGAACAAAATCACATGCATTCATTAAATCAGAAAACTGATAAAAGTCATTCGTCATCCATCTATATGTTCAATCCTAATTCAATCCAACCCCCAACATCTTAAAGTTAGTTCATGATGTTGGGGGATTCAAACACAAAAGAAAGAGAAACGAAAGTGTAAGCAAACATGGTAAACGTGATCGTGGTGACTGTGTAAGATGAATTGATAAACTCCCTTTTCCCGTGATTGAATCTACTTCGCGTCTTGAACGTTCCTTCGATTGATCCTCGATCTTTGCTCCAAACGGTGTCACTTGGCTCTGAAAATCGCCCCTGGGACTGCTCTGGCCGTCGTGTGAAATCTGGATACCGAACGAATGACCTGAATCCCGAATGAAATAGCTGATTTTCGACAAACAGAGGGTTACGCCACTTGCCACGCGACTTGCAAGTCGCGTGGTAAGTCGCGCGTGTTGTTTTTGCAGCTTGGGTCGATTTCTGGTTCGCGGGTCGGGTCCTGGTTCGGTCGCGGGTCTTGGGCTTGGCTTTTGGGCTTCCGTTAGGCTTCGTTTGGACTCGTTTTGGGTTCTTTTTAGCTTCTTTTTCTCGAGGAGTGCCGCCTTTTAGATAACCTGTGTAAATCACTAGATAAACCGTAAAATACACACCTTTTTACTTGAATACAAGCCGATCTCGTTGGTTTGAGAACCGGAAATAACGCCAAAAAGTGGCGTTATCAGAGATGAACAAAGCAGCGTGGTATTGTACACTTAAATGTGTTGAGGATGGAGATGAAAAGAAGGTGTACGACATTTATCACTATAACAAGCAAGATGAACTAAAGACCATTGTTGATCCAAACCCTTAGTGATTTGATAATGACCCACTCTTAAACACTTAGTGAAAATTGTAAGTAAACAATATGTATCAGAGTTTCACTATCGCTGATAAGTACTAAGACTTTACAGTACCGCTGATAGGAACTCTCACTCTTTAAATTAGATATTCAGCGAACACTGTTCATCATCATATAGCTCTGAGCCTGTTCAGTCTATGAGATGATCGCTGATAAGTTATTTGTTTACTTATGATCCCTGAAGACAAGTTTCACGTCAACCAAAGTTCTATGCTGAAGTCGAAGATCATGCTCAAGAACCAGCGACAAGTCTACTCATGAACTGATGCGGATATCAGCGAAGCAAGACCTGTCCATTCAACGTGAAGTATCAAGTAGAAGACTTCAGAAATCGCTGAACTTTATCATTCGCTGATAAAGATCTGACTCAACGAAAGCTGATCATGAAGTCTCCCTGCATGTTACTATTGTCTTACCTCCCTTGCACGTCTCCGTACGAACTGTCTGAACGGACATCCTTTTTTGTCTGTAATCGTACAACAACTCTGATTCTACACTGTGCACCATGCGGCTACTAAGGTTGTCTACAAAGGTCAATGACATGCAACCACTCAGCTGCTGCCACGTGTAAAGCCATACTGCCATGCATTAAATGCATGCAGTATATAAGAAGAACCTTACTTCAGTTTTGAAGTGTGCTCGGACCATCTTCTTATTTCTTATTGTTAAGTTATTATTCGTAATTTCTTTAACTCTTTCTAGTGCAAGAAACTTAGTGTTTCTCAAGACTTGTTTAGATTAGGTTTATCCTTAATCTTGTTCCGCAACAAGTTGTAAATTGTCTTGATTTATCAATAAACAATTTAGAATAGTAAAAACATGTGTTTGTATTCAACCCCCCTCCCCTTCTACAAACTTGTATAGCCCTTTGGGAGCAACAAGTGGTATCAGAGCAGATTTGTTTAATCTCATAAACAAGATCTGATCTATACTAAGATTTCTCTTCCTAGCTATTTCTTAAAATGGCTACCAACACAAACACAAACTATATTGACAACGGTTCTCTTGCAAAACCCCCTAGATTCTCCAGAGATAATTTTAATCTATGGACAAATAGGATGATTCTATTCTTAGAAGGTGTAGACCCTATTATGCCTTATTATCTTGAAAACGGCCCATATATTCCTGTAAGAATTGATGCTGCAGTTCCAGCCGCTGAGAAAAGACCTGCTATTTCAGAAAGGCTGATTCCTAAGGAAATTCATATGTGGACTGGTCAAGATAAGAAGAAAGTGGCTATCGACACCAAAGCCAGATCCATACTCTCCATGGCTCTTCCTGACGAAGTCTACCATTCCGTCATGAACCTGAAAACCTCAAAAGCTATGTGGGACACAATCCGTGTTCAGTATGAAGGTACTTCTGAAGTCTAGGACTCTCGAAAGATCAACCTGGTAAGACAGTATGAAAGCTTCATTTGTGGTAAGAATGAAACTCTCTCTGAAGTACACCAACGTTTTAACTGCTTAATAATAGATCTAAAAACTGTTGGTAAGGAATATTCTAACTTTGAAGTACTGACAAAGTTCTTAGAATGTTAACCTGCAAGCTGGGACAATTATTCTATGTGTCTCAAGCTGTCAAAGGATCTAAAATCAATGACCCTTTCTACCTTATATGGCACGATGCTGAATCATGAGAAATCGAGTCATCTTAAGAAGAATCTTGTAAAAGATTCCAAAAGCACCCCTGTTGCTTTAATCTCAGAGTCACCTTCCACTCAGCGATCGACTATCACTGTCACTGAGTTGGAAACTAACTCTGAAAGATCATCAGACTCTGACGTTTTAGATAATGATGAAACTCTGGCATTCCTGGCTAATAAGTTCAGGAGATTTGCTAGAAAGAGTAATTTCAAGAAGAATAAACCTCTTGCTATTACTGACAAGCCAAGATCATCAACCCCTGTTGATAAGGCTATTGCTACTAGCTATAACTGTGAAAAGATAGGACATTTTGCTAGTGAGTGCAGGTCAAGGAAAGTCTCTAGACCCTCAGCTTTTCCCAAGAAAAATTTTATTCCCAGGAATAGAGATGAAAAATATAAAAAGCTGAAAGAAAGGTATGCAAAGCTGAAAACCTTTAAGAAGAAAGGCAAAGGCCTCATGGCTGACTATGTTGGGCTGCCTCTGACGAAGAAGAATCATCTGACTCTGAAGATGATGATGAAGCCAATCTATGTCTCATGGCCAAACTTGAAAATAAGGAAGACAATTCTGACATTCCCTCTACTTCA
Organism: Saussurea involucrata; assembly: GCA_033807775.1. Taxonomy (NCBI): domain Eukaryota; kingdom Viridiplantae; phylum Streptophyta; class Magnoliopsida; order Asterales; family Asteraceae; genus Saussurea; species Saussurea involucrata. The sequence goes on along the minus strand of CM066315.1, from coordinate 131,532,282 downwards.
ACCTCTACAACTCAGGTATCACCTTCCTTCTTTACCAATATTGCAAATATTGATGAAGCTGATAGTCTTCGAAAGATCGATCTCTTGACTAGAAGTTTATATGAAGCCATGAATGGCAAAACTGTAGTTGAAAATCAAAACCTTGATCTCGCTGAACAGCTTAAAAATTGTCACCTTCAAATAGAAAATCTTTCTAAAATTGAAGAAGATTTTAAAGATCAAGTTCACCTAAATCAGCTAGTCAAAATCGAGCGCGAAGAAGCTATCGTTGCATTAAAAGCTGAAAACACTACTGTTGATGGATGGTATAATTCCTCAACAAAGATCACTGAGATAATTAAGTCTCAGATTCCCCTGAGTGATAAACGTGGTCTTGGTTACAAAGCTGATACTCTAGAACCAACCACTGATCGTTCCATGCTCTTATTTGGAACTTTCGTATCCTCAGTCGCTGATACTTCATCCTCTCAGTGTTCCTCTTCTAAACCGCCCATCCCTGAGGAAATCTCTACCTTAACTTCTAAAGGTAAAGGAATTGCTTTTAACCAAAATCCTCAGAAGGGTACCTCTGTACCAAAGCTGAACGCTTCTAAAGCTTCAGTGACTTATCCCTCTGATTCAAAGAATAAGATCCCTGGATTTATTCAGCGTGGATCTATTCAGCGATCTACTCCTAGAATCAAAGTGGAAATCATTGGTAAGAAATCCGAAGAACTAAATGTTCCTCCCATTTCAAAAACCAATAGCTTACTTGGTGCTAGTCCTTCTAATTCAAAATCTAAAGCTCAGCATGCAAATGGTCCTAGAACTACTTTTGGTTATAGGAAATGTTATCATTGTGGACTTACAAATCATATTGCTAGTAAGTGCCCCACAGCCACCCAAGCTGAAAAGATAGCTAAGGTGAAGATCATTGCCCCCAAGGCAAAGAAGACCACTGAGGTTAAGAAATTAACCAAAGTGAAGACTGACAAAGCTGAATCTTCAAATGCTGCGAAGACTGCTGAACCTTCCACCTCTTCTTCTATACCCACTGACAAGTGTGTACACATGGTTAAATGGGTACCCAAGAAAAACTAATCTTCCTTTGTAATGCAGGTTAAGAAGGGTATCTGGTATCTCGATAGCGGATGCTCTAGACACATGACTGGTATGAAGAACTTGCTCACTGAGTACAAAGAAGAGAAGGGTCCCTCTGTAACTTTCGGTGGAAATGGAAAAGGACATACCCGAGGGTTTGGTGTACTATCTAATGGTACAACAACCTTCAGAAGAGTCGCATATGTTGAAGGGCTCAAGCATAATCTTCTAAGCATCAGTCATCTTTGCGACAAGGATAACAAAGTAATCTTTACTAAGGAATCCTGCTTTGTCACTGACAAAAAAGAGAAGATAGCTCTCAGCGGTTATCGTTTGGAAAATGTTTATGTAATAAACATGGACTCAACAACCACTGAGAACTCCTGTTTCTTCTCAAAAGCCTCATCTGATGTCAACTGGCTATGGCATAAGAGGCTCTCTCATCTAAACTTCAAGACACTGAACACTCTTTCTTCAAAAGAGTTAGTCACTGGTCTACCTCAGCACTCATACGCCAAAGAATCCTTATGTTCAGCGTGTGAGAAAGGCAAGCAGACCAAAGCAAGCTTTAAGTCAAAGCAAGTTTCCTCAGTATCATCTCCTCTACAACTTCTCCATATGGATTTGTTTGGCCCTGTTAACAAAAAATCCATTGCTGGAAAGAAATATACACTGGTCATAGTTGATGAATTCTCTCGATATACATGGGTTATGTTTCTCCGTTCTAAGAGTGACACCCCTGAAGAACTCATCACCTTTGTTCGGAAAATGGAAACCCTGAACAACTTGATCGTTCGCTCAATAAGGAGTGATCATGGGACTGAATTCAAAAATAGTTCTCTTGATTCCTTCTTTGAGAGTAAGGGTATTTCTCACAACTTTTCTTCAGTGAGAACACCGCAACAAAACGGAGTCACTAAAAGAAGAAATAGAACTATTATTGAAGCTGCACGTTCAATGCTCAGCGATTCTCACCTGCCTACTCAGTTTTGGGCAGAAGCTGTCAACACTGCTTGTTTTACGCAAAACAGGTCGCTGATAGTCAAAAGATTTAATAAAACAGCCTATGAACTTTTTCATGGGAGAAAGCCTTCAATTAGCTTTTTTCACATCTTTGGATGTCAGTGTTTCATACTGAACAACAGAGATGCCTTGGAAAGTTTGATCCTAAGGCTGATGATGGAATCTTTCTTGGATATTCTTCAATCTCCAAAGCCTTCAGAGTCTTCAATCGAAGAAGACAAACTGTTGAAGAAACTATTCACGTCACTTTTGACGAATCCCGCTCAGCAAATTCTCGACCTTCTGCTGATACTGAAGAACTGAATCAATGGATGTTTTCTCATCTTGGTGATTCAGAAGATATTCCCATTCCTCATACTCATACAATTGAAGATGATAGTCCTACTATCATCCCAAACATGCAGAATAGTGAAGCTGAAACATCATGGGTCTCAGCAGTTCCTTTAAACACTATACCTGCTTCTGAACCAAATGTCTCAGACATTCCATCTACTTCTCAGCAATCAGTGAATGAGATGACATCTGCACCTACTCCTCTCTTGGCTGATATTCCAGAAGTTGTTGAAGCTTCATCTTCAGCTCCTCCAGTTCAATTTGATTCAACGACTTATGCTCATGCTCAGCGATGGACTGTAAATCACCCAATTGATCAAATTCTTGGTGATCCAAACGCTGGTGTTCAGACTCGACGAAGTGCAGAAATGGTTGCTCCTTCTACTGGTATTCCAACTGCTGAGAACACTACTGCTGCTGAGGAACTTGAAATCACCCAGGCTCCTCAGGTCAAGTTCAAAATTGAGGATATCTCTTTTACAAAATCAAACAGCCTCCATGCGCTGTTCGATTTTCCTCCGAAGAAACAAGTCAAGCATCTAGACGACGCTGTGAATTTTCTGAAAACCTGTTGCCTCTCTACAGCCTTGACCATAACACCTCCTGCTCATCAGTTACTATTATCTCAATTTTTGTATACCGCCAGACACACTCAGCTACCATCATCCAAAGACCCTACCAAACTACTTGATGTCATCCTCTGTGACACTGATTTTGGCACCATCAAAATCAACCCTGCTATCATTCGAAAAGCACTGAATCTCCCTGTTTCCACCAAAGACAAACCATTTGTTCCTTTCCCTGACCCCAAGAGACATGCTGATAGAGAAACACTCATTGCATTCTTTGATGCAATGAAGTACGTATGGGGTCAAGGGAGAGATGAAAAAGCCGAGAAGAAACTGACTGCAATCAAGAAGTCAAAGATGCCCAGCGAGATGAACTTCATCTTCGCACACTTGATAAGCTGCATGACAGCGAAGAGTGGCTCCTCTGATCAAGCTGCTCAACCTCAACAAGCCATGGGCTATGCATTGCTGAAGGGTCTCCATGTTGACTGGGCCTCGATAATCTACGACGATCTTGCGCTCAGAGTAGATTTTGCTGATAGACCATCATGGGTTCCATACCCAAGATTCCTCAGCGCCATCTTCCAAACCGGCCTTAAGGATAACTACCCAAAAGTAGGAGACCTGAAACTCTCTCAGGTTGGCCCTAAGGTGCTCTACTTCAAGCCCCTGCCAAACGAGGTACGTCTCTCTACTCTCTTATCTATTCTCAATTATCATTCAGTGGAAATCCCCACCGCTGATACCCCAGCTGCAACCTCCACTCCTTCTAGAAAAAGGAAACAATCTACTACCCAACTTGGTTCCAAAAGAATCAAGAAAACCAAGGAGCAACCCCCCCAGCATTTACATGCTGAAGACTCCTCAGCTCGTCTTGAAGAGCTGATGGAAAGTTCAGTGGTACGCTCTGCCACAGCTGAACAAACCACCCCTTCCATCCCAGCTTCAGCGTCTCTAAACGCTGAAGTTATAAACTTGGAAATGAACCCACCTCCTTCAGCCTCTCTACAGACTGAAGTTATTCTCTGCGGATCCAACGATGAACCCCGCACCCAACCATCATTCTCATCCTCCGTTCCTCTCACCTCTTCTTTGGTCACTCAATCTATTCCCCTATTCTCCTCAACAACCGTCATCCTCAGCGACACTACTGCTGAACATTTTCAGAGGATGATAGGACACACCACAGGACCTGCAGGTACTTCCAGTCTTCTAGGAAATGATGAAGACGACTACGAAACTTTTTCAGGACATCGAGGTTTCGACAACTTCGCCAACCCGCCTGCAGGTATACACAAAATCCCACACACTTCTCTCTCTCAACCCCAAACTTCTGAGCTTTCCTCTGTTCATAAGTTTATAAGTTTTTCAGGTCCTACTTTGGGGGATATCAACACCTCCCTGACGGCCCTGGAAACAAAGATGGAGTATTTCAACAAAACTCTAACTGCCAACTCTTCAGCGGTTACAAACGCTGGAGAGAACTTGAAGACTTTGACCACTGAGGTCGAAAAGAAAGCCTCCAAAGCTGATCTGGAGAAGGTGGATGGTAGCATTGCTAAATTTTCTACCACCCTCGCTGAAAACTCAACCGCCACAACCACTCTCTCAACAAACTCCACCTCTCTGTCCAATGAAGTCACATCATTGAAGACAGATGTTGGTTCTCTTAAGAGTGAAGTTTCCACGATCAAGACTGAAGTCTCTGCGGTCAAAGAGATTGTTCAGAAAGTGCTCGATCGCCTGAACACCCCAACTTCTCATTTCACTCAGGCCGATCGAGATGATCTCAAAAAGATCAGTCCTGCTATTACTGGCCTAGAAGACAGAGTAGCAGCGATTGAAAACTGCATAAGAATTACTGGCCAAGAAGACAGTAATCCTATTGTTGCTGCTGCTGAAAAGTCCGTTACCTCCCCCAACCATGATGTGGAAGAGGGGGAGAAGCCTAAAGAAGACCTTCCCCATAATGATGAGGGGGAGAAGAAAAATAAAGAAGACCTTCCCCATGCTGAGTGGGAGGGTATTGAGACTGAAGCTGATGTGTAACACCCCGAATTTCGTTATAAGTTATTTAGGTAATTATTTTGCATGTTCAAGTACTATTTTGTTATAGTATGACTTGTACCTCGTTAGAATCTGATCATGGACTGAAAAGGAGACCAAATGAGACTTGGAAACCCTTTGGGCGATAGTGACCGGCGAGAGTGCCCATGTCACTATCGCATAGTCACAATCGCTCAAGTTGTACCGAGGGTTTTGGGAGTTTGGGCGATAATGCCCGGCGATAGTGACAGTGTCACTATCGCCATGTCATAATCGCTGGTGAGGTACCGAGAGATTTGGGGGCTTTGAGCGAGAGTGCCCCGGCGATAGTGACAGTGTCACTATCGCCATGTCACAATCTCCGCCGACCTGTTTTGGTATAAATAGGGGTTACGGGTTTCTAGCTTATTTTTATGAACTCAGAACACTTTGGCAGCCGACTTCTTCTTCCAAAAAGGTAGGGTTTTGCTACTCTTTCTTCTTTCCATTAAGTGTTAGTTGTTGGGAGTGTTTATGAACACTTATGTTGGATCTTAGGTGATCAATCTCATCATAGTGCAAGGTTTTACTCTTTCTTCAAGAATCAACTCCACCCACTCCATCTAGGGTTTTGGGTTTTGTCACAAATCTTCTAAGGTGAGGGATCTGAACCTAATATCATACATACTATGTGATTTCTATTATCATGTGATTTATTCTAACAATTTACCTTGAAGTGTATTTGAGCCAATAAGCTCTTATCTCCATTAAGAGGAGGATTAGGAGCTTGAGGGTAAGAGAAAGGTTATGTATATATTCACCTTACTTGGAAATATTCATGGTATGTTATATTGAATGAAATTGTCTTAATGAGGAATTTGGCTTAATGAGGAAATTGGCTTAATATGCATTTATACATGAGTTTATATGATGATGATACTCATGTGGTACTTGTATGTATGTGGAAGTTTGGAATACATGAATATACTCATCATATGTAAATGAAGTGGTGAGACCACTCGTCACGAGATATATTATGTGTTATATGAATTTCATGAAGTGATTAATGGTTGGTACTCACAAATTGGAGGAGCCCCTAAGTAAGCATTAGTAGGATGTGGCAATTGGGGTGATACCATTTGAGGTAGTCCCAATGTGGCAATTGGGGTGATACCATTTGAGGTAGTGCTAATGTGCCGGGCCTTGAGGCGTTACCAGAGGGGTAGACGTTAAGCATATCCGAATCGGGTGTAACTTGGGTTGGTGATTTGGGCCTTCCCCATGGAGTTCAATTTGTGATTGACCAACTTGACATCTCTTATATATATATATATATATATATATATATGATTGCTACATGTTTAACTCACTAGGCGATTTAAGCCTAACACTTGCTACTTGTGAATGTGTGTAACAGATTGTAGCGGTACTACCTTTAAGAAGGTTTAGTTGGGATCTCGTGAGCGCGGGAATGCTTTTGGGGTGGTGTCAAGAATAGAAGGATCGAACTTGGATTAAAGATGACACCTTTTTGTAATATCGTATCTATAATAGAGATGGACTTAATTAGTTGTCATTTAGCCATCTATTTCACACATCTTTTTGTGAATAGTCTTATGTAACTTTCCCGTTTATGAGCTCTTGTAATAATAATGTTATCACTCTTCCGTTTTATGGAAGTTTTTGTTGACCCCTATTTTAGGGTGTCACAAGTTGGTACCAGAGCTCTAGTTTAAGTGAACTAGGTATTGACCATAGCATGCCTAGACTTAAGCTGAAAATAGTGACTTTGAGAATACACTAGGATGGGTAAATATACTAAGATGGGAGAGTGTTAAGGATTGCGAGATTATTATTATTAGTAATGATTATAATGATGGTAACAAGAATGCTTGTGTATAACACGTTCATAATTTCACTTAGCTAATGCTATTATGAATGTGCTGCTACGTAAGTGTGCTTGACAACAATTATTATGATAATTAATGATGATGTTAATACGTAACATTAGCCTATTTCTTACCATTATTCTCGCATGGGTGGGCAGACTAAGATGGTGAACACGCGACGTCATACTCATTCACCGGAAGGGCATGTCGTGACTGAATCTACGGCCGATCAACCAAATAGCCAAGCAGTGGCTGGACTTCCTTTGAGGCCTCGTATCTTGGGCGGAGGAGTGGAACGGATACCAAGAACCAATATCGACACCTCAAATCCGGTAGAGGAGGAAGATACTCTTGAAAATAGGTTGAGGGATAGCATGCTCCAAGTCATGAACTCCGCTATGGCTCAACAGCAAGAACAATTCATGAAGATATTAAAAGATCAGGATAACATTAACCGACGACGCGCGACAATTGAAGAAGAATTCCTTGGAATGAAGAAAGGGAGTATGTCTGTTTTTGAGTACTCCAAGTTGTTTCTTGAAAAGTTAAGCCTAGTGGAGCACCTGGCTCCCAACGAGACAATGAAAATGAAGGCCTACCAGCGAGGACTACCAGTGGTGATGAAAGCTGCTTTGAGAAACGCCAAGATAACATCGTTACAAGAAGCTATTGAAGAAGCATTATTAGTAGAAGATAATCTAGCTCAAGAGAAGTTGGAAATTGGGCAAGTAACTGAAAAGAGGAAGTGGGAAGGGTCGTCTGAACCCATTCGTCAACAAAAACCATTTACTAAGGATAGGAATAGGGATGACCGTCGTGACGCGAAGTGGTGTCATCAGTGCCGGAAAGATCATGTTGGCACGTGTAGTTCCCGACAAACCCCAAGCTCAAGCGAGTGTAGGAATTGTGGAAAGATTGGACATTTCATGCGGGATTGCCCCATGAAGGGACCCATTTGTTTCGAATGCCGTGAGCCGGGACATATAAAGAGGGACTGCCCGAAATTAAAGTTGAGTGGGGGTGGCAAACCCAGGACGGAACCGCTGAAGGCAATGAGGAGAGCTTTCCAGATGACACCCGAGGAGGCTTTCTAAACTCCGTACCTATGTGTGTGTTACTGGATTTAGGTACAAATATTTCTTTTGCGTCGAAATCATTCTGTCAAGAGTTGTCTAAGCTTATAAGAAGTTATTAAAACGGCTTTACCTCGTTTGTTTTCGTAGCCTAAGATTTCGAGGACGAAATCTATTCCAAGTGGGGGAGAATTGTAACACCCCGAATTTCGTTATAAGTTATTTAGGTAATTATTTTGCATGTTCAAGTACTATTTTGTTATAGTATGACTTGTACCTCGTTAGAATCTGATCAAGGACTGAAAAGGAGACCAAATGAGACTTGGAAACCCTTTGGGCGATAGTGACCGGCGAGAGTGCCCATGTCACTATCGCATAGTCACAATCGCTCAAGTTGTACCGAGGGTTTTGGGAGTTTGGGCGATAATGCCCGGCGATAGTGATAGTGTCACTATCGCCATGTCATAATCGCTGGTGAGGTACCGAGAGATTTGGGGGCTTTGAGCGAGAGTGCCCCGGCGATAGTGACAGTGTCACTATCGCCATGTCACAATCGCCGCCGACCTGTTTTGGTATAAATAGGGGTTACGGGTTTCTAGCTTATTTTTATGAACTCAGAACACTTTGGCAGCCGACTTCTTCTTCCAAAAAGGTAGGGTTTTGCTACTCTTTCTTCTTTCCATTAAGTGTTAGTTGTTGGGAGTGTTTATGAACACTTATGTTGGATCTTAGGTGATCAATCTCATCATAGTGCAAGGTTTTACTCTTTCTTCAAGAATCAACTCCACCCACTCCATCTAGGGTTTTGGGTTTTGTCACAAATCTTCTAAGGTGAGGGATCTGAACCTAATATCATACATACTATGTGATTTCTATTATCATGTGATTTATTCTAACAATTTACCTTGAAGTGTATTTGAGCCAATAAGCTCTTATCTCCATTAAGAGGAGGATTAGGAGCTTGAGGGTAAGAGAAAGGTTATGTATATATTCACCTTACTTGGAAATATTCATGGTATGTTATATTGAATGAAATTGTCTTAATGAGGAATTTGGCTTAATGAGGAAATTGGCTTAATATGCATTTATACATGAGTTTATATGATGATGATACTCATGTGATACTTGTATGTATGTGGAAGTTTGGAATACATGAATATACTCATCATATGTAAATGAAGCGGTGAGACCACTCGTCATGAGATATATTATGTGTTATATGAATTTCATGAAGTGATTAATGGTTGGTACTCACAAATTGGAGGAGCCCCTAAGTAAGCATTAGTAGGATGTGGCAATTGGGGTGATACCATTTGAGGTAGTCCCAATGTGGCAATTGGGGTGATACCATTTGAGGTAGTCCTAATGTGTCGGGCCTTGAGGCGTTACCAGAGGGGTAGACGTTAAGCATATCCGAATCGGGTGTAACTTGGGTTGGTGATTTGGGCCTTCCCCATGGAGTTCAATTTGTGATTGACCAACTTGACATCTCTTATAAATATACATATATATATATATATATATGATTGCTACATGTTTAACTCACTAGGCGATTTAAGCCTAACACTTGCTACTTGTGAATGTGTGTAACAGATCGTAGCGGTACTACCTTTAAGAAGGTTTAGTTGGGATCTCGTAAGCGCGGGAATGCTTTTGGGGTGGTGTCAAGAATAGAAGGATCGAACTTGGATTAAAGATGACACCTTTTTGTAATATCGTCTCTATAATAGAGATGGACTTAATTAGTTGTCATTTAGCCATCTATTTCACACATCTTTTTGTGAATAGTCTTATGTAACTTTCCCGTTTATGAGCTCTTGTAATAATAATGTTATCACTCTTCCGTGTTATGGAAGTTTTTGTTGACCCCTATTTTAGGGTGTCACAGGATGCTACTTCTTCAAAACCTCAGGGAGTTGAAAACCCTGAGGGAACCGAGAAACCTTCCTCTATATCTGAGGGGGAGCAACTCGAAGAGCAGAACATTGAAGCTGCTGCTGATGTAACCTCACCCTACGCTGAAGAAGTTGAATCTGATGAAGACGAAGCTGAAGACGATGAAGCTGTCGACTTCTCTGATGATGAACCATCTTCTTCTCCAAATAATGATGATGATGACGATGATGATGATGATGACTCCTTTATCGTCAAGTCTGTTCAGAAGACTACAGCTCTCAAAGGGATTTTGATAAACGAACCTTCAGGGGAGCGGACCAAGACAAAGCCTGCAGCGTCTGAAGCTGACAAAGGCAAAAACAAAGGCCTTGCTGCAAAAGACAATCTGATGACCTTGCTTCAAAAGCCAGTTTGTCAGGTACACTACCTCCTATTCCCTTACACTGCATCCCTCCTCTATCCCTTCTCAATCTCAATCCTTCAATCCATAAAACCTCAATACACTTAACCCCATTCTTTTTCTATCTCTTTCTTTCCCAACTCTGCTTACTTAAACGATCGCTGTGTTTCAGCTAGTCCTCTCCCCTGTTTGAGGATCCCGCTGAAGCTCCTTCGACTACACCAAGGATAATCCCAGCCACAAGAGCTGAAGAAATAATCCCAGTCTTGGATTTAACCACTGAGACTGATGAACCTAAAGAACAGCTGCTCTCTCACCAAAACAGACCTTCCTTGGCTCCTCAAAAGCTGAGTGAAGAGGATCAAGAAAAGAGAGATGCAATGATCAAGAGATTCGAAGATTAGCGAATCATCCTGAAGCGTGATCAACTTCCTTCTATTCCTCCAAAGTTCAGACTTTCACAAAAGGAATACTAGGATCACCTCAGAGCTGAAAGGTTAATCGCTGAAAGAAGGGAAGCTGAAGAAAAAGACAGAGAACTCGCCATCCAGCTTGTCCAACAATCGGTGAAAGACCCCGCGCTGAAAAAAACTCCCATTGATGTCCAACGTCAGCTATGGGATGATGCCCAAAGGATCGTTGAAGAAAAGACGAAAGTATCTGATACGACTTTGAAATGGTGTAAAGAAATGCTGAATTATCGATCTCGACCATCCAAAATCATCAAAGTAAACATCAGAGGAAGACTGTTCGTTGACGTTCCTGTTATTGAAATTGATGTATTCAGAGAAGACAAAACCAAGCAAACCTTCTATGCTACTATTTTAGAGAAGTTTGGTTTCTCTGAATGGTTGGAAGTGAAATTAGCCATTCAGGGATCGCGCTCAAAGTTCAAGAGCCATGTCGAGAAAATTTTAAATACTCAGATCGACTTGGTTTCTTCTACTGTGGATATTCCTCCTTCCACTCTTCCTCCTCCTCAACAAAGAAGAGTCTCTGCAAAGGAATAGAAAGTCTCAGACTCAGGTCCTCCTATACGGAATGAAACATGTATTGGTTTCTCTCGTGCTGAAGTTATTGGCCCTGATGATGATCTCTCAGCGCTTGACACCTCCCTACCACCTGGAGAAACTTTCATTCCTGGCAAAGTTGTAAGTGATCCTTATGGTATATTCTTTCTAGACTACCAAGGAAATCATCACTTTCAACGCCTCTCTGACCTTCCAATCACTCCCATCGAACAACTCAGAGATCTCATATACTGGTGTGAAGTCAGACGCGACATTAATGCTAGACACCTGAAGCCCTTGATTTTTGAAGAAGCTCTGAACAAAAAGAATCAAGGAATAAATGTCCCTGACTGGATGATTCCCACATCAAAGACCCTCGATGAACTTCTCATCAAGGAAGAACCTTTTGACGGATAGGATCGCCTTGTAATTCTTTCTATCCTTATCTGTCTACATCTTCTGTACTTGTAATTTTATTTATTGTACTTGTAATTTTTCTACTTCCCTCTGTAATCTTTACGAAGTTTAAAGAAAAATTTCAGCGAATGTACTTTACTCCATAAGAAATGAAAAGATCCCAGAAAACAGTAAAAGGGACAAATATTTTATGAGTTCTTTTTATCCTTATGTTTTCATTAAATATGGGGAGATTGTTGATCCAAACCCTCAGTGATTTGATAATGACCCTCTCTTAAACACTTAGTGAAAATTGTAAGTAAACAATATGTATCAGAGTTTCACTATCGCTGATAAGTACTAAGACTTTACAGTACCGCTGATAGGAACTCTCACTCTTTATATTAGATATTCAGCGAACACTGTTCATTATCATATAGCTCTGAGCCTGTTCAGTCTATGAGATGATCGCTGATAAGTTAGTTGTTTACTTATGATCCATGAAGACAAGTTTCACGTCAACCAAATTTCTACGCTAAAGTCGAAGATCAAGCTCAAGAACCAGCGACAAGTCTACTCATGAACTGATGCGGATATCAGCGAAGCAAGACCTGTCCATTCAACGTGTAGTATCAAGTAGAAGACTTCAGCAATCGCTGAACTTTATCATTCGCTGATAAAGATCTGACTCAACGAAAGCTGATCATGAAGTCTCCCTGCATGTTACTATTGTCTTACCTCCCTTGCACGTCTCCGTACGAACTGTCAGAACGGACATCCCTTTTTGTCTGTAATCGTACAACAACTCTGATTCTACACTGTGCACCATGCGGCTACTAAGGTTGTCTACAAAGGTCAATTACATGCAACCACTCACCTGCTGCCACGTGTAAAGCCATACTGTCATGCATTAAATGCATGCAGTATATAAGAAGAACCTTACTTCAGTTTTGAAGTGTGCTCGGACCATCTTCTTATTTCTTATTGTTAAGTTATTATTCATAATTTCTTTAACTCTTTCTAGTGCAAGAAACTTGGTGTTTCTCAAGACTTGTTTAGATTAGGTTTATCCTTAATCTTGTTTCGCAACAAGTTGTAAATTGTCTTGATTTATCAATAAACAATTTAGAATAGTAAAACCGTGTGTTTGTATTCAACCCCCCCCCCCCTTCTACAAACTTGTATAGCCCTCCGGGGCCAACAACCATGTACACGGTATGTTAATGAATTCATTGTTAAATTTCAGGTTTCACTGTTTGATCTTTTTTTAATTGTTTATATAGTTGGTCTAATTTAAAATAATATTTTTTAAGGTGGTTCGTATTCCAGCGGATGAAACGTTTGATTGCAACTGTAATCACTTCGTAAGGAACGACATCCTTTGCAGGCATGTGTTTAGTGTGATGATTCATGAGAAAGTTACAGCGATCCCGCAAAAGTATATCCTTCGTCGTTGGAGACGTGGTTTAGTTCCGGTTGAGACTATGCCGACCCGAGCTCGTTACGGTGAAATGGACGTGGAGAAACAAGGGTTGATCAACAAGGTTGTATCATTTTTTGACCGTCTTATTGCTATGGCTAGGAATGACAAGGATTCTTTAGCATTATTTGTTGAACAATTAGAATATTGGAGTGAACAATTGTCGATGAACACACCTCTCGTATCAAGCTACCAGGAGAAGCAGAATGATATTGAAGAGTTAGTTGGTGCTTCCCAGCCTGATTCAGTTGAAGTTGTACCCCCTTCAGGTATAAGGAATAAAGGTTGTGGCACTGGGAAACCTCTCGTCAGTTCATCCGAAAAAGCGGCCAAAAAGCAAAAGCATCTGTGTAGGCTTTGCAAGAAGATGTCCAGGCACGACGCCCACAATTTTCCCGATAAGGTTCATTGATGAATTATCGGGGTCTTAGTTTAATTGTGTTGACCTATTTCATTTCAGTTACTTGGGTTGAACTATTTTAGTTAGTTATTTGGGTTGAACTATTTTATTTTAGGTGATTGGGTTGAACTATTTCATTTAAGTTATTTGGGTTGAACTATTTAAATTTTGTTTGGTTCAAGCTTTATATTGGAAGTATTTCAATATTTTTTACTTCATTATCCCCATGTTTTTTTAATAAATAAGGACAGGTGTTGGTTAATGAAAATTTGAACAGTTCCCAATGAAACAATGAAATAATGGTTTCATGAAACAATGAAACGCGTAACATGATATTTCTGCAACACTGGAGATATAAACTTTATAACTAATGAAACAATGAAACATGGAAACAGTGTAACATTCTATTTATGCATCAATGAAATCGATGAAACAATGTACCATGACATTTATGCAACAATGAAATCAATGAAACAATGTAACATGACATTTATGCAACAATGAAATCAATGAAACAATGGATTACGGAAATAAGGAGCCATGGTCAGATGAACACTGAAACAATGTAACATGACATTTATGAAACACTGAAACCCCTGCATTCAAATTTTTTGAGAGCATATAATCTGAAATGTATAGGTTAACTTAATAGAACATGGACGATTATATTTATGTGGATAACCAATGAAACAACTAAACGGGTGGAGTTATCAATATTATATTTCGAATAATGACAAAAAAGAACATCGATTTCATTAAAACCCCTTTGTTTAAAAGAACAACAAACCCTAACACATTCGACAGGTTTTGAATTCAGGTAAACACTGAAAACACGTTGTATGTTAAAAAGGTTTAAGTAATGAAATGAGATGCATTACCAATATCTGGGTCAGTTCTTGGTTTTCGATTCACCATTCTGCATTTCGGGTTGGGCGTGTCTCTCACTGAATTCTTGACTTTGTCACCGTTTTCATCAAGTGGGTTCTGGGGAGTGTTGGTGAAATTGCAGAAGGTTGTGTTCTTCATGATACGTTCACTTCGCTTTCTACCTGTCGGAGTTAAGAGGAATCGTTCAACCTAGGGTTTTTATTGTGAAAGTAATGAAATCGATGGGTGAAATATACCTCATGGAAGTCGAATCATGACGATGAATTTGCGTTGAAATCGGGTTAATGATTCTCCGAATAAGTTTGCTCCGATTATTCAGTGATCAAGCGAAGATAATGGGTTTGATACAGTTACCTTATTCGTGTTACAAGATGAAATTACCCCCATACCCTCCGCTACCAATTTCGTTGAATAAACAATAATAATAATAAATTATTATTACCATAAATAACTCAATTTCATCTTAGCCGTAGATGATGTTGATCTATGGTTTTAAGGTGGGTTTCACAATTTTCAAATTAGAGTAGGTTTCTACATGAAACTGCCTCTCTCTCTCTCTCTCTCTCTCTATATATATATATATATATATATATATATATATATGTTAGTCCCAGATGGCTTACAAGAGCAGGAACAGGTATTCAAATCAAGAATTACACATAGAACACATAGAACAATTAGATTGTTGCGGAAAGAACAGATAAAATCTATTCTAAAAATCTTCACAAAGTAATACTGAAAACTAAATAACTTCTAAAACACAAAGATTGAAAGCTATAAAATTCAAAGAGAGAAAGGAGTAGAATATCTTGAGCACAGAGTAATCCTCAAGTCTTTCAAGAGATTCAAGAGATATTCTGCATGGAGAGGTCTTCATCTTTATATAGTGCTAAGAGTATGTGTAGCATAGGACACTTGTCACTTTGTCATTTGAAGGTCAGGTTTGACTCTCAAAAGTTGATGTGTCAATTCCTACAATACTAGAAAGGTTTGATGGAGACAATATCTAAGAATGGGAAAAAGGACAAAAGAACATTTTTCTTCCATACACATACATTCTATCTTTGAAGAGAAAACCTTTTAGCATGGACAAAAGGTAGGATCCTCCTATTTGAAGATCCCACCGACATGTCATGAACATGGTAGGTGAGAGTCTTCTTAGAAGTGAAGTTATGAGTTGATCCTCCAACTTTGAGGATCCCACCGATGTATATTTTGACACTTGTGACTCCACATGAATAAAAGCATCCATCAAGACTTCTTGAGATCCCACCTATTTAAGAGCCTTCATAGGTGGGATATTGTTGGCCGACACAGAGAGAGGTCGGTGGAGAGGTGTCCACCGATGTGTGGGAACACCATCGGTGGACAATGACTTGTAGTTGTTGATGTGGGATCTCTCACTTCCACAATGAGAGGATCTTCAATCTTGACTTTGGTTGATCTTTGACTTCACCAAACATTTGCTATCTTGTACAAGCCATTACAAAGAACTATCCAAAATTTCTCTAAGTATAAAATGTTTTTTAAAGTATAAAAGGAGATCATGAGGTCATCTTCAAATCTTGATGACCCAACAATCTCCCCCTATTTGATGATGACATCCATACTTAGAAAACATGAGTAAGACAATGAATAGTTGTAACGTCCCAAAAATTACAAGAAAATTTAAATTGTTAAAAATGACATTTCATTAATTAAACTCGTTAAATAACCCAAAACGTTTCGTTTGCAACCCAAGAATAATTATTCTCTAAAACAGTAAACAGCGGAATAAATAGTTTAAAAATGATAATTATAAAACGATATAATAATCAGCTCTTCACGCGCGCCAGTGTGTACACGTCACGCCTTGGAGCCACTCGTACCTGAAACAATGATTTATTGGGAAAGGGTAAGCACGAAGCTTAGTGAATTCAACCACCATAGATAACACAGTTATTCCACATTACCCCTAAAACAAATAGTGACACACAAACGATCATACAGGTCTACGAACAAATCATAAACATGCATATCCACACTCACCCACCTAAGAGGCACAAGTCGGTCCCACCGACCACAAGATAACATCTCCGGCCCCGCCGAATCCCCGGTCCCACCGAGTCTCTACGCCACCCGCGTATAAAATCTCCGGCCCCGCCGGATCCTCGGTCCCACCGAGTCTCTACGCCACCCGCGTATAAAATCTCCGGCCCCGCCGGATCCTCGGTCCCACCGAGTTAACATGACAACATAGTATCAACTAGACACCCCACTATCTAGTTCCACAACACAATAAATAGGCTATCGCACTCGAGCTACAGTAATGTAAAACAACCAATATTAAATATAGTGAGAGAACTCACCTCGAACGCGCGCCTAGCTTAACAATACAATTCAAGCTTCACAATTACGATCACTTCCCAGCACCTAAACGCATGTTAAAACGCATTAACACGAGACCCGGACCCTAAAACACGACGCACGCTTAAACCGTCACTAAAACAACTTTTCGGTCTTAACCAAACAGGTCTGTTCGGGACCTGTTCCGACCTCTTTAAACCCAGAAAATCCTCGATTAAAATACATAACTAGAAAGTACTCTGAGTTAGGGTTCCAAGGACATATTATACACCTCCTAACGATTTTTCTACAATTAAATACGGATTTTATAAGAATGGTTCGCAGAATAATGAAAAACAGCAGCTATCGGTATAAAACGACGATTTGGCCTATGATACGTTCCGAACTGGATTTTGCACAAAACATAGAAAAGTTGCTAGACTCCAATTGGGAACTTTTGGCACCGAAATCACGCCAATCCGAGTTACGAGTAAAGAGTTAGGGCTAACGCAAAACAGTGGCAGAAAAGGACGTTTTTCACATAAAATGATAACTTTATAAAACGGTTTACGTGTTCGGTTTATACGATTCGGGTTCCGCTACGGCGGTTTAGGGTTACGGACAGAGGTGGTTTTAGGGTTCCACCACGGGCACCACTCACTGCCACCTCCGGCAGCGGGGCACGGCGGCGGCGGCGATGGCGTCGCGGTGGTTGTTTTGCCGGAAAAAGAAAAGAAAAGGAAACGAGACGAAGGAAAACGGTTTACCTCGCTACAACACCGCACACCCGCACCTGCTTCTCTCTCTCTCGAAATCTCCGACGAACGGCAGTGGCGGTGGTGGTCTCCGGCGACAACAGCGGTGAACAGCGGCAGTTTCCAGCGACCTCTCTCTACCACTCTCTCTCGCGCTGCTCTCTCTCTCTACCTCTCTCTCTCGCGCTGTTCTCTCTCTCTCTCCGGCCAAAACCAGCAGCGAACAAGGCAGAAGAAGAAGGATGATAGGGTTGTGTGGTTTACGTGAGAAGAGAACAAGAAGGGAAGAGGGGTCTCGGCCGACGAACACAAGGAGAAAACGAAGGGGGCCGTAGGGTTTGCTTTGCTTTGCTTTCCTTTGATTCAACCTCACGGCACCCACAACTCCAACTAAAAAAATTATGGGTCACGACATGTATCTGCATGGGCCAAAACCCAATGAGGGTTTTTGGCCCTTTGACACAATTAGCCCCTCAACTTACATTCCTCTCGCAACTAGCCAAAAAAATTCCGATACTTAACGATTTGACCCAACTCGACTAACCCCGCTTACGGAAACCACAATACTCGAACTTAAAAGAAAATAATTAAGACTAATAAATTACATACCGGGATACGGGCTTTACAATAATACATGTTGACCCTTCTTTACTCTTTTGGGTTCTTTTTCACACAGTCTTTTTTTGTGTATATGATATTTACAAGGAATGAAATAAAAAGGTATAGCTGTACAAACGAATGAAAGAAAAAGGAAAGAAGTATAAACAATATGAACAAAACAAATATTACTTGCATCTTTGGAGGGGCGAGTTGAAACTTGTGTCTGGCTTGAGAATTCTTCATTTTGATCAACAGCTCCAAAAGATTTCAGCCAAAAGAGTCTGTGTTTAGGAAGGAGACAAACCAATAATGATGACAATCTTTTAGGGAGGTTTGAGGTTAGGTGAATCGGGCTCAGGAAGCTTCTGTCCATCTCTTGTATCTTCTTTCTTTCTTTTGGCATCTTCAGCTCTTCCTATTCAGCATCATCATCTTTTGTCTTTGTTTTGCTCCCCCTCGGTTAGATCTGCCGGACTGATGTGCTCCCCTTTGACCGGTCCGCCGATTTCTTCAAAAAAAACGAGTTGGACGCTGGATATGAGTACTGAGGGTTGATGTTGCTCCCACTCAGATGAATTCTCCCCCTCAGCGGCCGACGTAGGAAAAACCAAGAGAAGTTGGAAAATCGCCATAACCAAGACTATTACACTTTTTTTGTTTTTTTAATAACATGTTGTAAAGAAATTTGGGGGGGGGATTATTTTCGGTAGCAAGAAATGGGGTAGCGGGTTTTTGCAGCAGGTATCATCGGGGGGGGGGGGGGGGGGGGAACCAAATCGGTGGCTTGGATCCTCAAGGACCAAATCGGCAACAAAAAAATGAAAGAGGAACAAGTTTCGGTGGTAGAAGGAAAGAAAGGGGGAGTTGTGGTTTCTAAATAAAACAAAAGAAGAAAAGGGAAGGGTGGGGGATCGGTGGTAGAAGGGAAAAAGAGAGAGGAGGGTTTTATATAATATATATATATAGGGGGGGTCTTGTGGTTTCTAAAGAAAATAAAAGAAGAAAAGGGGGTGGGGGTAATTCGGTGGAACTGAAAAAAAGGGGGGGTTTATTTCGGTGGAAATGAAAAAGGGGGTAGGGGGTGGAAGAAAGGAAATGGTGGGTAGGGGGGTTGTTGTCGGCGGCTGGAAAAAGGAAGGGGGTGTTATTAGTATAATATATATATATATATATATATAGGGGTGGGTTCAAATGAAAACTCAAATTCAATTGTAAACGTGAGGACAAACCACAGCCGTTGATTAATAATCTGGTGAAGAGATCAATGGCAAAAAAACACGGTGGCAATTTTGTAAATAAGTTGAAAACTCTGTCCATGGCTTAATGAATATTTAGCGCGCAGGGGTAAAATTGGAAAGATGAGAATCAGTGCCTATTTTTGTTGAATTTTTATTTTCTTTTTTAATTAAAAAACTTTTACCCCCTTAAATTTTAAAATAAATTATCTCAAAAATTACTAACATTTTAATCAAACAAACTACATCAAAAAAAACGAGAATTTCGTGCTCTTCGATATGACATCCATCATGATATAGTTTTTTTTTCGATTTAACCGTTTTTTACGTGAAATCGTGTATATGTGTTATATTCAGACAGAATATAACACATATACACGATTTCACGTTATAACACATATTCAGACTGAATATAACACGTATTCAGTCTGAATATAACACATATTCAGACTGAATATAACACATATTCAAACTGAATATAACACATATTCAGTCTGAATATAACACATATTCATCACTTACGTCTTCTTTTGTTCACATCTATTGCTGCATTCTTTCACATTGCATATACATGTCACGCATGCATACTAAGGCCATTCTCCCTTAATAACCATCTGTGTTGTTCATCGAATATTGTTGCTGTTATTATCCATCTTTGGTTTTCTTGGTGACATACATATCAATACATCGCATGAATTTTTTTGATTTGGTTATTGTTCAACTACCGCTAGCCTCATATTTTTCAGCTACATCTCGGTTTGAAGAACTTGATCATCACGTGATATCATATACCATATATTAGGTTTTACCACACAATTATTGGTCGTGTTTATCGCATGGTTTTATGTGTTATATTCAGTCTGAATATGTGTTATATTCAGACTGAATATGTGTTATATTAAGTCTGAATATGTGTTATATTCAGTCTGAATATGTGTTATATTCAGACTGAATATGTGTTATATTCAGACTGAATATGTGTTATATTCAGTCTGAATATGTGTTATAACGTGAAATCGTGTATATGTGTTATATTCAGTCTGAATATGTGTTATAACGTGAAATCGTGTATATGTGTTATATGCCTCGATATGATTTGGCCAATGTTCTTTCATACGAACAATTATCATCCTCCTTCAAAGCTTTTACAGCAACTATATCTTCAAACGATCCTATTCAGAAGCTGTCAAACATAAGGAATGGGTTTTGGCTATGGAACAAGAGTTACAAGCCATGAAGGACAATAATACATGGACGATCGTTCCTTTACCACCAGGAAAGAATAAAGTAGGATGTCGATGGGTTTATAAACTCAAGTTCAAGGCCGATGGTACAATTGAGAGGTACAAGGCACGGTTAGTAGCTAAGGGATTCACTCAACAAGAAGGAGTCGATTATATGGAGACGTACGTATAGCCCAGTTGCCAAATCAGTTACTATCAAAACAATGCTTGCTTTAGCAGCAATTCGAGACTGGAAATTAGTTCAATTGGACGTAAATAACGCGTTTTTACATGGTGATCTGGATGAGGAGGTGTACATGCAAATTCCTCAAGGATTGTCAACCAAGGGGGCGACCAATATGGCTTGTAAGTTACATAAGTCGATATATGGTTTAAAGCAATCCTCAAGACAATGGAATGCCAAATTTTCTAGTTTCTTGATGAAAATTGGTTTCAGACGATTTCACGTTATAACACATATTCAGTCTGAATATAACACATATTCAGACTGAATATAACACATATTCAGACTGAATATAACACATATTCAGACTGAATATAACACATATTCAGTCTGAATATAACACATATTCATCACTCACGTCTTCTTTTGTTCACATCTATTGCTGCATTCTTTCACATTGCATATACATGCCACACATGCATACTAAGGCCATTCTCCCTTAACCATCTGTGTTGTTCATCGAATATTGTTGTTGTTATTATCCATCTTTGGTTTTCTTGGTGACATACATATCAATACATCGCATGAATTTTTTTGATTTGGTTATTGTTCAACTACCGCTAGCCTCATATTTTTCAGCTACATCTCGGTTTGAAGAACTTGATCATCACATGATATCATATACCACATATTAGGTTTTACCACACAATTATTGGTCGTGTTTATCGCATGGTTTTATGTGTTATATTCAGTCTGAATATGTGTTATATTCAGACTGAATATGTGTTATATTAAGTCTGAATATGTGTTATATTCAGTCTGAATATGTGTTATATTCAGACTGAATATGTGTTATATTCAGACTGAATATGTGTTATAACGTGAAATCGTGTATATGTGTTATATTCAGTCTGAATATGTGTTATAACGTGAAATCGTGTATATGTGTTATATGCCTCGATATGATTTGGCCAATGTTCTTTCATACGAACAATTATCATCCTCCTTCAAAGCTTTTACAGCTACTATATCTTCAGACGATCCTATTCAGAAGCTGTCAAACATAAGGAATGGGTTTTGGCTATGGAACAAGAGTTACAAGCCATGAAGGACAATAATACATGGACGATCGTTCCTTTACCACCAGGAAAGAATAAAGTAGGATGTCGATGGGTTTATAAACTCAAGTTCAAGGTCGATGGTACAATTGAGAGGTACAAGGCACGGTTAGTAGCTAAGGGATTCACTCAACAAAAGGAGTCGATTATATGGAGACGTACGTATAGCCCAGTTGCCAAATCAGTTACTATCAAAACAATGCTTGCTTTAGCAGCAATTCGAGACTGGAAATTAGTTCAATTGGACGTAAATAACGCGTTTTTACATGGTGATCTGGATGAGGAGGTGTACATGCAAATTCCTCAAGGATTGTCAACTAAGGGGGCGACCAATATGGCTTGTAAGTTACATAAGTCGATATATGGTTTAAAGCAATCCTCAAGACAATGGAATGCCAAATTTTCTAGTTTCTTGATGAAAATTGGTTTCAGACGATTTCACGTTATAACACATATTCAGTCTGAATATAACACATATTCAGACTGAATATAACACATATTCAGACTGAATATAACACATATTCAGACTGAATATAACACATATTCAGTCTGAATATAACACATATTCATCACTCACGTCTTCTTTTGTTCACATCTATTGCTGCATTCTTTCACATTGCATATACATGCCACGCATGCATACTAAGGCCATTCTCCCTTAACCATCTGTGTTGTTCATCGAATATTGTTGTTGTTATTATCCATCTTTGGTTTTCTTGGTGACATACATATCAATACATCGCATGAATTTTTTTGATTTGGTTATTGTTCAACTACCGCTAGCCTCATATTTTTCAGCTACATCTCGGTTTGAAGAACTTGATCATCACATGATATCATATACCACATATTAGGTTTTACCACACAATTATTGGTCGTGTTTATCGCATGGTTTTATGTGTTATATTCAGTCTGAATATGTGTTATATTCAGACTGAATATGTGTTATATTAAGTCTGAATATGTGTTATATTCAGTCTGAATATGTGTTATATTCAGACTGAATATGTGTTATATTCAGACTGAATATGTGTTATAACGTGAAATCGTGTATATGTGTTATATTCAGTCTGAATATGTGTTATAACGTGAAATCGTGTATATGTGTTATATGCCTCGATATGATTTGGCCAATGTTCTTTCATACGAACAATTATCATCCTCCTTCAAAGCTTTTACAGCAACTATATCTTCAGACGATCCTATTCAGAAGCTGTCAAACATAAGGAATGGGTTTTGGCTATGGAACAAGAGTTACAAGCCATGAAGGACAATAATACATGGACGATCGTTCCTTTACCACCAGGAAAGAATAAAGTAGGATGTCGATGGGTTTATAAACTCAAGTTCAAGGCCGATGGTACAATTGAGAGGTACAAGGCACGGTTAGTAGCTAAGGGATTCACTCAACAAGAAGGAGTCGATTATATGGAGACGTACGTATAGCCCAGTTGCCAAATCAGTTACTATCAAAACAATGCTTGCTTTAGCAGCAATTCGAGACTGGAAATTAGTTCAATTGGACGTAAATAACGCGTTTTTACATGGTGATCTGGATGAGGAGGTGTACATGCAAATTCCTCAAGGATTGTCAACCAAGGGGGCGACCAATATGGCTTGTAAGTTACATAAGTCGATATATGGTTTAAAGCAATCCTCAAGACAATGGAATGCCAAATTTTCTAGTTTCTTGATGAAAATTGGTTTCAGACGATTTCACGTTATAACACATATTCAGACTGAATATAACACATATTCAGACTGAATATAACACATATTCAGTCTGAATATAACACATATTCAGACTGAATATAACACATATTCAGACTGAATATAACACATATTTAGTCTGAATATAACACATATTCATCACTCACGTCTTCTTTTGTTCACATCTATTGCTGCATTCTTTCACATTGCATATACATGCCACGCATGCATACTAAGGCCATTCTCCCTTAACCATATGTGTTGTTCATCGAATATTGTTGCTGTTATTATCCATCTTTGGTTTTCTTGGTGACATACATATCAATACATCGCATGAATTTTTTTGATTTGGTTATTGTTCAACTACCGCTAGCCTCATATTTTTCAGCTACATCTCGGTTTGAAGAACTTGATCATCACATGATATCATATACCACATATTAGGTTTTACCACACAATTATTGGTCGTGTTTATCGCATGGTTTTATGTGTTATATTCAGTCTGAATATGTGTTATATTCAGTCTGAATATGTGTTATATTCAGACTGAATATCTGTTATATTCAGTCTGAATATGTGTTATAACGTGAAATCGTGTATATGTGTTATATTCAGTCTGAATATAACACATATACACGATTTCACGTAAAAACGGTTAAATCGAAAAAAAACTATATCATGATGGATGTCATATCGAAGAGCACGAAATTCTCGTTTTTTGATGTAATTTGTTTGATTAAAATGTTAGTAATTTTTGAGATAATTTATTTTAAAATTTAAGGGGGTAAAAGTTTTTTAATTAAAAAAGAAAATAAAAATTCAACAAAAATAGGCGCTGATTCTAATTTGACGAAAATACCCCTAAAGCTGAATTTTAGGAATGGCTTAAATATGGTTGCGATCAATGGACGAGATTTGTCCTCATGTTTACAATTGAATTTGAGTTTTCACTTGAACTTTCCTCTATATATATATATATAACTAGATATGTACCCGCGCGCGATGCGGCGCGAAGTATTTCGAATCTAAAACCGAGAATTCGAAAAAATAAGTTTGTTTCATGTTCATATTTATTCGTTTTTAAATCGCATATTAAATGTATAAAATTAAAGGTCAATATGGTTAATTGGTAAAAAAATGAAAATAATTCGTTCGATAGTGGGGTCTTCAAACCCATAACATTTGTGCTCATTTTGAAGGTTTTGATGAACGGTTATAATGGTATAATTTATAAAAAAACATATTTTGTTTAGGGAAATTAATTAAAATACCCTAAGTTTGACCAAGTCTTACCAAAATGCCCTAAATCTCTCCCAGTTTGCCAAAATGCCCTTTTTCCGCGATGGAGCCCGCGATCGCGGGCTCATGGACCATTTCTGACACTTTTTTAAACTTGCAGGGACCATTTTTGAAAAATTCAATCCAGCGATCGCGAAGGAATCCCGCGATGGTTTTATTTTTGTGACTTTTCAATTGCAAGGGACCATTTTTGAAAAATTCCAGGGACCATTTTTGAAACTTTTGGCCCGCGTTCGACCACTGTACACCCCGCATTTCGACCAATTTGATGAATTTAAAATTAAATGTTACACTTTCAACCCCTATATTTATTTACTAAGTTTACTTTATACCTTTTACTTTCATAAATTTAATTTTACATTTAACACATATAATCGTTTATTAACTAAAATACGTTAAAAATATGTTTTATTTTAACAAGTTACACCATTATAATCGTCTTTTCGATACGTTCGAAATGAGCCAAATCTTGAATTTTTTTGATTTATATATTTTAATATATATCATATATAGTACATCAAAATATTTTTAATATTTACAATTTATACCTTTATAGTTAATTATTTAATTTATGGTACTCTTATAGTTAATGCGATAGGAGTGTAAAACAAAATTGAGAATACGTTAAAAATGAATTTTCGCAGGTAAAAAATATTTTTATGTAGTGTATATGATATATATTAAAATATATAAATCCAAAAAAATTCAAGATTGGGCTCATTTCGGACGTATCGAAGAGACGATTATAATGATGTAACTTGTTAAAATTAAAACGTATTTTTTAACGTATTTTAATTAATAAACGATTATATGTGTTAAATGTAAAATTAAATTTATGAAAGTAAAAGGTATAAAGTAAATTTAGTAAATAAGTATAGGGGTTGAAAGTGTAACATTTAATTTTAAATTCATCAAATTGGTCGAAACGCGGGGTGTACAGTGGTCACGCGGGTGTACAGTGGTCGAACGCGGGCCAAAAGTTTCAAAAATGGTCCCTTGAATTTTTTAAAAATAGTCCCTTGCAATTGAAAAGTCACAAAAATAAAACCATCGCGGGATTGAATTTTTCAAAAATGGTCCCTGCAAGTTTAAAAAAGTGTCAGAAATTGTCCCTGAGCCCGCGATCGCGGGCTTCATCGCGGAAAAAAGGGCATTTTGGCAAACTGGGAGAGATTTAGGGCATTTTGGTAACACTTGGTTTGACTTAGGGTATTTTAATTAATTTCCCTTTTGTTTAATGTATTTTAGTTTATGTATGTTGATATGATAAAGATGTAAAATGAAAAATGAAAGGAGAATGGATATAAAGTAAATTAAATAACTAATTATAATGATATAAATTGTAATTTAAAAATAAAAATTATTTTTATTTTTAATTATCATGTTGGACGTTGGAGGTTGTAAAGCTTTTAAACTCGTACATGATGTATTGAAATTTGTACTTCTTAAAAATTCAAGAATAACTGTAACTGGAATTATTTTTAAAAAGATATAATAGATAAATATAGATAAGAGCGTAAAATGTATAAGTTAAAAAAAATATCGGTACGTCATTTTTAAAAAATCTTGATACGTGTTTATGATATTTCACAATATTATTAAGTTAAAAAAATATTCAATAATAAACTTATTTTGAAATTATTGAGGAGAATATTGTAATAATATAATTTGTAAAAAAATGCATTTATTAATATGTTTTAGTTAAACTATGATTATGTATTTTTAATATTATAAGGGTGTAAAATGAAAATAAATAATGTAAGGGATATAAAACAAATTAATTTGTACATGTTCATGATATTTAATAATATGATTAAATCCAAAAATATTCAATATTGAGCTCATTGCGAAGGTATTGACGAGACGATTACAATGGTGTAATTTGTAAAAAAAGAAATGTATTTTTAATGTATTTTAGTTCATTTACATTATTTATGTTTATATGATAAGAGTATAAAATAAAAAAGTAAATGATTAAAAATAAACTACATACCTAATTATAAGGGTAGTAAATGTAACGTATAAATTAAAAAAATTGAATTAAGGAGAGATTTAAGGAGGAGTGAATGTGGTGTGCTAAGCGAACTTATAATGTAAATTGCGTTCAAATACATGTTTAGGCGAGAAAATACTGAAATCGGCTCACCAGAAGTCGACACGTGACATGTAGTTATTTATTTATTATATGTATAGATTATTATTATATATATATATATATATATATATTTTATATAAATAAATAAACCCACCGATGGGCTAAATATATATATATATATATATATATTGATTTTTTTTTATTAAATAAACCCACCGATGGCAATATATATATATAATTTTTTTCTTTTTTTTTGTAATCCCATCGAAAGAAAGAAAAAGTAGACTTTTTTTTGTTTATGTTGCAACTCACCGATTGCGAACTCACCGACGCAACTTTTTTTTTACAAACCCACCGAAATTTGAGAGATTTTCGGTGGAATTTCGGTATAAACTTCGGTAGGATTTTTTTTTTTTTTAACATTTCTCATACCCACCGAAAATTTGCAAGAGATGGACAAAAATTCGGTGGAATTGCTTGGAGAGATAAGAGGAAATCTTCTAAGGCATCTTCATAAAATCTTCAAAGTGAAAAAGAGATTGGAATCCCATCTTCCAATTTTTGATGACCCAAGAAAGATTGAAATTTGGTGAAGTAGGAGAATCACCATTATGAGAGAGAAAATCTTTAGAAGATGGCACATAAGAAGTTGGTTTTGGTGAGAGGAAGGGGTTTTGGAGAGGTGGAGAGGAAGGGTGTCGGTGGGAGACTTCACTGATCAGATCCGTGGGAGTCTCACCAATGGTGATAATTTTTTTTCAGTAGGTGAAGAATCATGCTGATCATGGAGGAACATAGGTGAAGGAAACTGATGAAGTTGGTTGATAGATGTTGAAAGAGAGGGGGGAGAGTTTGATGGTTGGATGGATGAGAAAATGTGGGGTGAGGTATGGTGGAATGGATGAGAAGAGGTGAGGTGAGATGTATGGTGGACAATAGAATGTAGGTAATGAATGAGGGAAATGGGAGATGTGATGATGTCGGCAGATAGGAGGTTGGCACTAGAGAGTGTGCCAATGTGAAGGATTTTCGAAACAAGAGGAGATTCAAAAGTTCACCATTTGATACTTCACATTTCTTGATGAACTTGATGATTTCTTCAGTTTTGTCACTTTTATACTGGTCCACATAGATCCATCTGTTTAGCTCAAAAACTGCAATCACAAAAAAAATTATTTCCTAGGTATCCATTTGGTGGTGGGTCCTTTTGGGTTAGAAGAAAAAGAATTGGTGTCACTTAGATCAATTCTTTCTTTCCGACAGTCTTTGGCAAAATAACAAGTATCACCACAGATATAGCATTTTCTATGAGGAAAAATCTTTTTAGAAACTTGACATTTTTCCTTACTTTTGCTCATTTTGGTTATCTTCAAAGACTTTGATGAGGAGTTAAAGAGTTGGGGTGCATGATAACTCTATTTTTAGAGTTATTATTTCATTTTATTTTACATTTTATTTTGTCAATTTTAGCCATTTCACGTCTTAAAACCCTCATTCTTGGTATATTTCATGAAAACGAGCAAAAGGAGTGAACCATGATCTTTAATAAATTATTTGGTGGAGTTTGGGTGTTTTTCACGATTTTTATCCACATTGACTTGCGGAGTGCCCACTCCGCTCCCCACTCCTGAGCTGACGAGAAGACAAACCAAAAAGCAATTTCTAGTTGGGATTTAAAAGATTTCTGGAGCAAGGGAGTATGGTGCATGGAATGGGTCAACAAGAGCTGAAAAAGTACACAAGACACCTTCTTTCTAAGTGAATAGTGAAAAAGTACAACTACTTTGTCCTTAAAGTAGTATTTGGTGAAAAGTGGAAGACTATTCATGGCATGGGTGCAAAATCAGATTTGAAGCATGGGACTTACCTAAGACTTTTTGTGCCATGGCCATACCTTCATGCAAGTATTTAAGGAAGCCAAGGGGTGCCATTTAAGAGATCGGTTTTTATCAATTAGTTTTTATGCTTCTTAGTTCTAGTTGTTATTTACTCTCATAATAGCTTTGATAGATGTTGGTAACACTTAGCTTTAAATTCTCTTAGCTTTAACATTTATTTTCCTGCACTAGTTAGCTTTCCATTTCTGCATTACCTTTTGTAGTTCGTAACACACAGTGGGCAGTAACGAATTCTCGTTCCCCACTGTGAGCAGAAATCAAGTCATCTTCAGTTTTATTATGTGCAACTTCTACTCTTTTGCTTTCTTTACTTTAGTTATGAGCTAAACATCCTTAGGGATGTAGAAAGGAGAAGTACCTGGATTTTATTAAAAATGCTCGAGTAATCTTTATACTTGGAATATTTGTTGTTTTGGTCATTCATTCTCGATTCATGCCCAATGATGCGAACAAGCCGATCACTTGCAAGGATCTAATATCTAGTTCTCAACTCAGAAATGAGTAGAACGCAATGACACGAGCTTGGATGATGCTAGGGGATTCGAAAGAATTCTTGTGACACTTACGAAAGTGAGGTCGGCACAGTGAGCTAATCTCATCCCCCTGGAGTAGTAGGCAAGCTAGTTGGTGTATCTAAAACACTTAGAGTATTTGTCTCTACACATTCCATCGAGGCCTGAAAAGGTCCGTTTTTGAGATTACCATTGACAAAACAATAAATACTAAGAGTATGGGATTTTTATCTTAACGGTGTGAGTATTTTGTAACCGGGCTTTTCTAGCGAAAATGCCCACCTCGAATACAAGGATCACTTTGAAGACCGAGTATTTAGTATAAAATCTAGGGAAAATCCAACCTACATTCCTTCTTTTAAATCTTTAGTAAAATCGTCGAAGTAACTATTTCACCAACCAAACCAAAGAATTATTTTCCTCTGTTATTGAAACTTGTAAAAGGAGCTCATGAGAACCGTATTGTCTTGATTGTCCAGTCTCTGTGGATTCGATTCTGGTATTTTACCAACTATTACTTGCTGTGACGATCATAGTGGACAGTGTACACTTGCACTTCCCACTGTGGACAGTTTGCAACCCACTGCGATTAAAACACATATTTCGCACGTAACAAGTTTTTGGCGCCGTTGCCGGGGACTGGCGTGATTTTAAATCTCAAGACATGAGTTTTTGTTCGAGCCCGAGTAACTCGTTTTTCTAAGCTTTTCGTGTTGCATGCCAAGGCAACAACACGAACCTTTGTTACCAATCGATCTTGAAATAGAGAAAACTTTTCGAAGAAGACGCAAAAACAGAAATCGACAACCCCCTGTGATCCCCACTGTGAACATGGCTGCAATACCGCCACCTGTAGTGGAGACCACAATCACGATTGCCGATAGCAAAGATCGAAAAATACGGGATTATGCTACTTCCGGAGTTGGTGATTTAAGCTCCGGAATTTTGAGACCCAATATTGTTGCAACGCATTTTGAACTCAAACCGGTGATGTTTCAAATGATCCAAGCCATGGGTCAATTTGGAGGATCGCCATCTGAGGATCCGCACTCGCACTTAAAATCTTTTTTAGAAATGACCGATTCCTTTCAGTTGCAAGGTGTTAGTGATGAGGCATTAAGACTAAGGCTTTTCCCTTTTTCATTAAGGGACAAGGCGAAGTCTTGGCTGAACGCACATGCACCTCACTCGATAACCACTTGGCAAGAGCTTGCCGATAGATTTTTGCAAAAATACTTTCCTCCAACAAGGAATGTTAGGTTTCGAAATGATATAATTTTGTTTAGGCAAGAGGAAGATGAGGCTGTTTCGGATGCATGGGAACGATTTAAAGATTTACTTCGAAAGTGCCCACATCATGGCATCCCACATTGCATCCAATTGGAGACCTTTTACAATGGTCTTTCCAATGCAGCCAAAATCATCTTAGATGCAACAGCGGGTGGAACATTTACGAGTATGACTTACAACGAAGGATATCAAATCTTAGAAAAAGTGTCCAACAACAATACCGAATGGTCAAATCCGAGAGCACCCATGTCAAAGACCAACACCATCGATTCCGAGGCACTCAAAACCATGAATGCACAATTAGTGGCCTTGACAAAAATCGTTTTAAATCAAAATCGAGGCCAAGTCAATTCCGCAACCCATCTCGTTGATAACTGCTCCCTTTGTGGAGAGGAGCATGTTTTTGATTATTGTCCAGCAAATCCCGAATCTGTTAATGTTATAGGGACCAACCCGAGGAACAACCCTTATTCGCAGACTTATAATCCAGGTTGGAGAAATCATCCGAATTTCTCTTGGTGTGGTAATCAAGGACTCCAACCCCAAGGGCCGAGTCATATCCAGCAAAGACCACACAACCCCCCTGGATTTCAATCACATCACAGTGGGCAATCCTCACATCACAGTGGGCAGCACCCACAGAACTTTTACCAAGGGCAGTCCTCACAACCATACCAACCACGATCCAACCAACCAGCTGAGGTTCAACAATCGATCGAGTCAATTCTCAAGGGTTTTATGAATCAAACTCAAGCAGCCATTAGGAATATAGAGACCCAAGTAGGACAACTAGCCGTTGAAGTTAAGAATAGACCACCAGGAACGTTACCTAGTGATACCGAGCAAGCTAGGGTGATAGGAAAAGGACCAGAACATGTCAAGTCCATAACTCTGAGGAGTGGAAAGGATCTGAAAAATATCATTTTTGAATCTGATGATTCGCCTCAAAAACCTACTGTGAGCACCACAGTGGGCACTCCTCAAGTCACTGTGATCCCCACAGTGGGGACCGACATCCCTGACCTTCCCACTCTTGGACCTGTCCCAAAGCCTACTATTCCAAAGCCAATATCACAGCAAGCTCAAATTGACCCACGAAGTATTCCTTTTCCTGAAAGAATGAAGCCGAAAAATGTCGATGTTCAATTTAAAAAATTCTTAGACATTTTTAAACAACTTCACATTAACATACCCTTGGTAGAGGCTCTCGAGCAAATGCCAAGCTATGTTAAATTTTTAAAGGATATTTTGAACAAAAAAAGAAAGTTGGGTGAGTTTGAAACTGTGGCTTTGACCGAAGAATGTAGTGCCCTCCTTACTAGCAAGATTCCACCTAAGTTGAAAGACCCGGGTAGTTTCACGATTCCATGCACAATAGGAGGACAAGAAGTAGGTCAAGCACTCTGTGATCTAGGAGCTAGTGTCAATTTGATGCCGCTGTCCATTTTTAACAAGTTAGGAATTGGAGAGGCTAGACCCACAACCGTGACATTACAACTAGCCGACCGGTCCATTGCCTTTCCCAAAGGAAAAATAGAAGACGTTTTGGTCCAAGTGGATAAATTTATCTTCCCCGCCGATTTTCTAGTTCTAGATTATGAGGCCGATAAAGAAATCCCAATCATCTTAGGGCGTCCGTTTCTTGCAACCGGACGTACTTTGATTGATGTGCACAAAGGGGAACTCACGATGAGAGTTAATGACCAAGAGGTGACATTCAATGTTTTTAAGTCTCTTAAATATATAGACACCGAAGATTGTTTTGCCTTGAGTTCGATTTATGGAACCCACAGTCTTGACACACTGCCTACAGTGGGGAGTACAGTTCCCACAGTGGGGAATGACAGTGAGCACTCTGAATTAGAGAGTGATGACACTTTTGAGGATGAGTGTAACGAAATGGTTGCAGCTTTTGAACCTCTGGACTTTAAGGATAGAAATGTTCAACCCCCTTCAATAGAATAACCTCCCGAATTAGAGCTTAAACCATTGCCTTCCCATTTAAAATATGCTTATCTCGCTAAGGATAATAAACTTCCCGTTATTATCTCTTCCAAACTTAGTGAGAAACAAGAACAACTTCTTATCGATTTGTTGATGAAGCATAAGGGAGCAATTGGTTGGACCATAGCGGACATTCGAGGAATTAGCCCCTCTTTATGTCAACATAAGATTAACTTGGAGAGTGACCACCCGGGGAAAGTCCAACCTCAAAGAAGGTTGAACCCCATCATGAAGGAGGTAGTTAAGAAAGAGGTCTTGAAGTGGTTAGATGCCGGTATTATCTATCCCATTGCTAGTAGTAGTTGGGTGAGCCCCGTCCAATGTGTCCCTAAAAAGGGAGGGACGACCGTAGTAAAAAACGAAAAAAACAAGCTCATT
The DNA here is from genome assembly GCA_033807775.1 of Saussurea involucrata. Taxonomy (NCBI): domain Eukaryota; kingdom Viridiplantae; phylum Streptophyta; class Magnoliopsida; order Asterales; family Asteraceae; genus Saussurea; species Saussurea involucrata. Next base: position 131,499,194 of record CM066315.1, on the reverse strand, counting down.
CCCACTAGGACTGTCACGGGATGGAGAATATGCATGGATTATAGACAACTCAATTTGGCCACTAAGAAAGACCATTTCCCCTTACCTTTCATTGACCAAATGCTTGATAGGTTAGCGGGAAAGGAATTTTATTGTTTTCTAGATGGATACTCCGGATACAACCAAATCCACATAGCCCCCGAGGACCAAGAAAAGACCACCTTTACTTGTCCCTACGGTACCTTTGCATTCCGGAGGATGCCATTCGGTCTATGTAATGCCCCAGCCACTTTCCAACGTTGTATGATGGCCATTTTTTCCGACATGATTGAGGACACCATAGAAGTTTTTATGGATGACTTTTCTGTAATAGGGACATCATTCGACAACTGCTTGGGAAATTTAGAAAAAAGCTTAGTGAGATGTGAGGCCCACGACCTTATTTTAAATTGGGAAAAATGCCATTTTATGGTAGAAGAAGGTATTGTCCTAGGTCATCTTGTCTCAAAAAGAGGGTTGGAAGTCGATAAAGCCAAGCTTGAGGTAGTGGCACAACTTCCCGAACCCACAACGGTGAAAGGTATCCGAAGTTTTTTGGGACACGCAGGTTTTTATAGGAGGTTCATCAAGGATTTTTCGAAAATAACAAAACCCCTATGTAACCTATTACAACACGAAAAAGACTTCATTTTTACCCAAGAATGCCGAGAAGCTTTTAAAAAAATCAAGGAGGCTTTAGTCACAGCACCCATAGTGACCACTCCTGACTGGTCACTCCCATTCGAAGTGATGTGTGATGCCAGCGATTGGGCTGTGAGGGCTGTTCTCGGACAGAAAAAGAACAAAGTTTTTCACCCCATTTATTATGCAAGTAAAACGCTAATTGAAGCTCAGATTAATTACACTGTAACTGAAAAAGAATTACTTGCGGTGGTGTTTGCTTTTGATCGTTTCAGGTCATACTTGATAGGGACGAAGGTCATAGTGCACACTGATCATGCAGCAATAAAATATTTAATTACTAAGGCTGATTCTAAGCCTCGGTTAATTAGATGGGTTTTATTGCTACAAGAATTTGACCTTGAAATCGTCGACAGGAAAGGAACAAGCAATCAAGTAGCCGACCATTTGTCCAGGCTCGAGAAGATAGTGGGCACTGTTGATCCCACTCCGGTAAGAGAAAATTTTCCCGATGAGCAATTGTTATCCGCTCAACATCATGAAAATAATATTCCTTGGTATGCTGATATTGCGAACTTTTTAGCAAGTGGACTTAAGCCCCACGGGATGAATGGACAACCATTTAAGAAGTTTTTACATGACACTCGTCAATATGTTTGGGACGATCCTTTCTTATATAAGATAGGGACGGACCAAATATTGAGGCGATGTGTCCACGGGAGTGAGCAACATCAAATACTCCATGGTTGTCATGCATCCCACTACGGTGGCCACTTTGGTGGAAACCGCACTGCTGCAAAATTTTTGCAAAGTGGGTTCTTTTGGCCCACTGTGTTTAAAGACTCTTACGAGTGTGTAAAAAGTTGTGAGCAATGCCAACGCACCGGGAATATGTCGCAAAGAAATGAGATGCCTCTTAATAACATTCTAGAGGTAGAACTTTTTGATGTTTGGGGGATCGATTTCATGGGACCCTTTCCAAATTCCAATAATAATTTTTATATCTTGGTTGCGGTAGACTATGTTTCGAAATGGGTGGAAGCCATCGCATGTCACTCTAATGATGCCAACACCGTGGTGAAATTTTTGTATAAAAATATTTTCACTAGATTTGGAACACCACGGGCATTGATTAGTGACGAAGGCACCCATTTTATAAACAAAGTCATGGCCTCGGTTCTTGCTAAATATGACATACATCATAGAGTGGCCACCGCATACCATCCGCAAACCAACGGTTTGGCCGAGCTTTCAAACCGTGAGATCAAAGGAATTTTAGAAAAAGTTGTTAAACCGCACCGAAAAGATTGGTCAACCAAACTCGATGATGCTCTTTGGGCCTACCGAACGGCCTATAAAACTCCTTTGGGAATGTCTCCATTTAAATTAGTTTTTGGCAAAGCTTGCCATCTACCAATTGAATTGGAGCACAAGGCATTTTGGGCCCTTAAAGAGCTTAACATGAGTGAAGGTGTTGCGGGAATCAAAAGAACTCTACAGTTGCATGAGTTAGAAGAGTTGCGTTATCACTCTTATGAAAACGCAAAGTTGTATAAGGAGAAGACCAAGATGTGGCATGATCGTCGAATTAACCATAGGGAGTTCATGGAGGGACAACAGGTATTATTGTTCAATTCTCGTCTTAAACTCTTTCCAGGTAAGCTAAAATCTCGTTGGACGGGACCATATACCATTGTCAAGGTAAGTCCTTTTGGAACAGTGGAGTTAAAGTCCCCACAGTCGGGTCAAATATTCAAAGTCAATGGGCAGAGAGTGAAACACTTTCTGCATGAGAGTGCCCACATTCCATCCCACTCTCCACCCCACTATGGTTAAGAAACATCGGGATCGCTTGTAAATATTTTATTTCAGTTATTTGCTGTCTTTTTATTATTTTTGGTCTTTTTAACCTTGCATGGTAGTTTGTTTCAATGTGTGTAGGAGAAATTGCCGCTTTTTGGAGGAAAAATCAAGAAAAAGCTTCGCAGTGGGGAGATGCATGTCCCTATGTTCCCCACTCCACTTCTGAAGAAGGATAGGACAGTTTTTGAAGGACTCTGCTGCAGGTTCATCGCAAGCAACCCTGCCCCGTTGAATGGTTTTTTTAAACTTTGGTTCCACTCGTTTGCTCCCTAAAAAAACAATTTTAATTTATGTTTGATTTATGTTTTATGCCTATGGCTAGGCTTTTGACACTTTGCTGAATTCTTATTTTGGTTACTAATGCATGAAATCCTACCGTTCGGTAGGTACTTTTGGGTACTAACGTTTTTTGTGGTTTGAATGTTTGTTTGATCTCATTTCCTTCCAAAGGTACAATGTTCGATTTCCAACTTAAAAAGGTCCCTTTTGTAAGTACGAATCTCAACTTGTCCCATGAAATGATTTAGGCCATTTTTCATACCCAAACACGATCCTTTTTGTACCCCAAAAATCACCCCCTTTGTTCGTTATTTCTATGTCACAGTGGGGACACTGTGAGATTTTAAGTTTGAGGTGGGGACTTCCAGAGTGACTTCCAGTCTGCCCACAGTGGGGACACTGTGAAGTCCAAGTTTGAGGTGGGTAAGCCATACCCACCTCCGAAAAAAGCGAAAAACACAACAATACAAAAACATAAGAAAATCGTAGTATCACTAACAAAATTGATGGTGTGCCTTTTTTGGACCATCAAAGTGCTCACTCCCAGAAAAAGATGGTGTGCCTATTCTGGACCATCGGAATACCCACTTTCACAAAAATAGCCATACCCAAATAAAGCCTGAAAGTGTACGTACTTTTCATTGCAAAATACTAAACACCTGCTTTTCGAAATAAAAATCTCAAAGCGAGATCTTCGGTCCATGTTTGGAAATTCTTGCCAAAACCCTTGGGAAAAGATTCAAAGCCATAAACCCTTCAAACCCAAGAAAGCCCTATTGATCAAATGGTAAACAAGGGAAAGATTTCGGCAAGTACAAAAGTGAAGTTTTTAAGTTTGGGACCGAAGAAAGTATCGAAGGAAGGAGATCAACGCCCATTCAAGTCAAGAAGTATGTAAGTCCCCCGAGGTTCGAATGCATTGTTTTTCATTTTATTTATTTCTTTTTATTACTTGGGGACAAGTAAAGATTTAAGTTTGAGGTTGTGATAACTCTATTTTTAGAGTTATTATTTCATTTTATTTTACATTTTATTTTGTCAATTTTAGCCATTTCACTTCTTAAAACCCCCATTCTTGGTATATTTCATGAAAACGAGCAAAAGGAGTGAACCATGATCTTTAATAAGTTATTTGGTGGAGTTTGGGTGTTTTTCACGATTTTTATCCACAGTGACTTGCGGAGTGCCCACTCCGCTCCCCACTCCTGAGCTGACGAGAAGACAAACCAAAAAGCAATTTCTAGTTGGGATTTAAAAGATTTCTGGAGCAAGGGAGTATGGTGCATGGAATGGGTCAACAAGAGCTGAAAAAGTACACAAGACACCTTCTTTCTAAGTGAATAGTGAAAAAGTACAACTATTGTCCTTAAAGTAGTATTTGGTGAAAAGTGGAAGACTATTCATGGCATGGGTGCAAAATCAGATCTGAAGCATGGGACTTACCTAAGACTTTTTGTGCCATGGCCATACCTTCATGCAAGTATTTAAGGAAGCCAAGGGGTGCCATTTAAGAGATCGGTTTTTATCAATTAGTTTTTATGCTTCTTAGTTCTAGTTGTTATTTACTCTCATAATAGCTTTGATAGATGTTGGTAACACTTAGCTTTAAATTCTCTTAGCTTTAACATTTATTTTCCTGCACTAGTTAGCTTTCCATTTCTGCATTACCTTTTGTAGTTCGTAACACACAGTGGGCAGTAACGAATTCTCGTTCCCCACTGTGAGCAGAAATCAAGTCATCTTCAGTTTTATTATGTGCAACTTCTACTCTTTTGCTTTCTTTACTTTAGTTATGAGCTAAACATCCTTAGGGATGTAGAAAGGAGAAGTACCTGGATTTTATTAAAAATGCTCGAGTAATCTTTATACTTGGAATATTTGTTGTTTTGGTCATTCATTCTCGATTCATGCCCAAGGATGCGAACAAGCCGATCACTTGCAAGGATCTAATATCTAGTTCTCAACTCAGAAATGAGTAGAACGCAGTGACACGAGCTTGGATGATGCTAGGGGATTCGAAAGAATTCTTGTGACACTTACGAAAGTGAGGTCGGCACAGTGAGCTAATCTCATCCCCCTGGATTAGTAGGCAAGCTAGTTGGTGTATCTAAAACAATTAGAGTATTTGTCTCTACACATTCCATCGAGGCCTGAAAAGGTCCGTTTTTGAGATTACCATTGACAAAACAATAAATACTAAGAGTATGGGATTTTTATCTTAACGGTGTGAGTATTTTGTAACCGGGCTTTTCTAGCGAAAATGCCCACCTCGAATACAAGGATCACTTTGAAGACCGAGTATTTAGTATAAAATCTAGGGAAAATCCAACCTACATTCCTTCTTTTAAATCTTTAGTAAAATCGTCGAAGTAACTATTTCACCAACCAAACCAAAGAATTATTTTCCTCTGTTATTGAAACTTGTAAAAGGAGCTCATGAGAACCGTATTGTCTTGATTGTCCAGTCTCTGTGGATTCGATTCTGGTATTTTACCAACTATTACTTGCTGTGACGATCATAGTGGACAGTGTACACTTGCACTTCCCACTGTGGACAGTTTGCAACCCACTGCGATTAAAACACATATTTCGCAGTGCACGACCTAAGATTCTTTTTTCAGAATTTGGGAGGAAATGAATCTTCTCTTTTGAAGTGGTCATTTTGAGGTTCACCGATCTGGGAATAAAATCGGTGGAAGAGGCCACAAAATTGTTTTTGGAAAGATTTGAAGAATTTTCTTTTAAGAAAGAATCAGCACCCAAAGACTTTTCTTTTTCAGAGATAGAAATTTTTTTGTTTGAGTTGGAAGAGGATGATGCATCATCTAAAGTTAAGATTTTTAGAGAGTCATGAAAATGATTGGAAGAGTCATTGGAATCTTGAGCCTTTTCCTTTGGAAAGGAAATGGGATTTTTTGCCTTTAAAAACATTCTAAATTTTAAAGCTTCAGAAGAATCGGTAGAATTCATGGACACAGACCCAATAGAATTAGAATTTGAGGTTTCACAAAAGATAGGTGAATCACATGAGATGGGAGCATGAGATTTTGAAGATTGATCAACTTCCATTTTTTCAAAGCCTAGACCAGTTTTGTCATTACAAGAAATCTGATCTTGAAAAATCTTTTCCAAATTTTTGGAAGAACTTGTCAATTTTCTCATGATTTCTTACTCCTTTTGAAAACGTTTAAACATTTTGTTTTTCTCCTTGGCAAGAATAAAGTTGATGGATTTTAGATCTTCAAGCTCAGCCTTAACCTTGTCAAAGTTTTCCAGTTGAGAGTGACATAATAGCAGTTGAGAGGAAAGATATTTTATTTGAGCATTTGCCTTTTTCTTAGCAGTTTTAGCATCAAAAAGATCAATAGATAAAGAATCAAATGCTTCAATCTTTTCAGCATCAGAAAGAGATAGAAATGGATGTACCTGTGATGAGGAGGAGAAGCACTTGGCTGATACAAGAGCAGTTGAGGAGATGTGGCCTTCTGAATCATCCATGTCATTTATCTTGGCCATGAAACAGACATTTGAGGTGTCATTCTCGCTTTCAGATGTGGGTTCATCTGCCAAATCATGAGTTTTAGCAGGCAGACCCTTTCCTCTTCTGACAAGTCTTTCATTTCTTTCCTTTTCTCTCTTGTATTTTTCCTTGTATCTTTCAGCCCGGTCAAAATTTGCAGAAGAGAGGTGTTGGCTGAACTTTTGGGAATCATATTTGGATCTTCCCGATTTTGAGGAAAATCGGCCTGAGGAAGCAGTTCTGGGTCTTTCAAGGTGTTTACTTCTACACTCAGAAGCAAAATGACCCTTTGTCCAAAGAAGAGTGTTTGGAGAGAGAAGAGGATGATTTTCTACCAAACTTAGATTTTCCAGAAGAGGGGTGAGATTTGGATTTAGAATGTCCATCCAACATGGCCATTTCATCAGATAATTTGTCAACTGAAGTTTCCTCACATTCATCCTCAGCATCACTAAGATATGCCTCTGAATGGTCATTGGGATCTTCTTGACTATCATGGTCAGAGTCGGATGGGTAGGTGATTCTTGGAATACACTTAGTCTTTTTGGAAGAGTCACTTAGGAGAGCTATGGAAGAGCCCTTTATATCTGTGATGACAGGCTTCCTTTGCAGCTTAGTCTGCTCATAGTTGAAAAGAGTTCCATAAAGAGAAGTGAGAGGCATATGATCAAGATCTTTGGTTGTCTTTATACAAGTACATATATTTTCCCAAAAATCAAGAAGACAATCCATAAACTTGGACAAGATTTCCTCATTGTCATACACTCTACCTAACAGCTTTAAGTAATTAAGAAGACTGTTAAAGCGGTTATAGTAGTTGGAGAGAGATTCTCCTTTCTCATAAGAAAAGAGTTCATATTTTCTAACAAGAGCAATCTTTCTGCTCTTTTTAACTTCATTTGTACCTTCGTACAAAAACACACAGAGTGGACCACATCTCTTTGGAAGTAGAGAGATTTACCAGAGAGTGGTACACTTCATCAGGAAGAGATAGAGCAATGATAGTTCTGACTTTAGAATCAAGAGACACAAGACGTTTTTCTTCATCAGTATATTTCTTGGGATTCTTAGGAATGTAACGACCAGTAGCAACAAATTTTTCTTCATCAGAGGAATCATCAGAATCATCTTTGTCAACAACTTTCTTATCGGATTTCTTGGTTTCATAGCGAGACCAGACTCTAGGGACTATGGGTCCCTCACTGAGAATGGTTGGATATCTACTATCCACTACTTCCATGAAAAGCATCATCCGGCTTTTCCCCAAAGAAAAGTTGTTGGGGTTAAACTTGGGAGGTTTGGCTATAGAGCCGTTTTCAGAAAAAATATTTTGAGAGAGAGCTTCATTTTTGGAAGAAGAAGCAGCCATTGCAGATCAAGTTTTTGAATTAAACTTTCTGCTCTGATACCACTTGTTAGTCCCAGATGGCTTACAAGAGCAGGAACAGGTATTGTAGAAGGGGGGTTGAATACAATACACAATTTTTTCACTTTAATTAATTCTATTATTGAAAATATTCAAATCAAGAATTACACATAGAACACATAGAACAATTAGATTGTTGCGGAAAGAACAGATAAAATCTATTCTAACAATCTTCACAAAGTAATACTGAAAACTAACTAACTTCTAAAACACAAAGATTGAAAGCTATAAAATTCAAAGAGAGAAAGGAGTAGAATATCTTGAGCACAGAGTAATCTTCAAGTCTTTCAAGAGATTCAAGAGATATTCTGCATGGAGAGGTCTTCATCTTTATATAGTGCTAAGAGTATGTGTAGCATAGGACACTTGTCACTTTGTCATTTGAAGGTCAGGTTTGACTCTCAAAAGTTGATGTGTCAATTCCTACAATACTAGAAAGGTTTGATGGAGACAATATCTAAGAATGGGAAAAAGGACAAAATAACCTTTTTCTTCCATACCCATACATTCTATCTTTGAAGAGAAAACCTTTTAGCATGGACAAAAGGTAGGATCCTCCTATTTGAAGATCCCACCGACATGTCATGAACATGGTAGGTGAGAGTCTTCTTAGGAGTGAAGTTATGAGTTGATCCTCCAACTTTGAGGATCCCACCGATGTATATTTTGACACTTGTGACTCCACATGAAGAAAAGCATCCATCAAGACTTCTTGAGATCCCACCTATTTGAGAGCCTTCATATGTGGGATATTGTTGGCCGACACAGAGAGAGGTCGGTGGAGAGGTGTCCACCGATGTGTGGGAACACCATCGGTGGACAATGACTTGTAGTTGTTGATGTGGGATCTCTCACTTCCACAATGAGAGGATCTTCAATCTTGACTTTGGTTGATCTTTGACTTCACCAAACATTTGCTATATTGTACAAGCCATTACAAAGAACTATCCAAAATTTCTCTAAGTATAAAATGTTTTTCAAAGTATAAAAGGAGATCATGAGGTCATCTTCAAATCTTGATGACCCAACAATATATATATATATAGGCTGGGTATCAAATACAAACCAACTAGTTTGTACAAACTCGTACAAACCATACATAGCTTCATGATTTTGTAAATTTGGCTTCATGAATGTATATATATATATATATTGGCTTCATGAATATATCATTTGGCATTTTTAACTAATTTTTTTACAAAAATACCCTAAAATACCCTTATTTTTGTAAAAAAATTAGTTAAAAATGCCAAATGATATATTCATGAAGCCAAATTATATATTCATGAAGCCAAAATATATATATACATTCATGAAGCCAAATTTACAAAATCATGAAGCTAGGTATGGTTTGTACGAGTTTGTACAAACTAGTTGGTTTGTACCCGATACCACCCCTTTATATATATATATATATATATATATATAGAGAGAGAGAGAGAGAGAGAGAGGAGAGTTATTATGAAAACCTACTTAAGTTTGAAAACTTTGAAAACCACCTTCAACCAATCAGAATTTTTCTTAATCATTATTCCATAATTGTAATTAAGAGGGCAATTCCGTCATTTTGTATTTCGTGGTTTTATTTTAGGTATTTATTGATTAGATTTATTTATGGTTATCTTCCATATATGGCTATCTCTAATTTGAATCCTAAACCCATGTTCCACACGTCCACCATCACCATGTATCTCTGACCCCGTCGTGAACCACCATCCGAAAACCAACTGCCGCCGCAAGCCGGCGCTGCTCCTGTCGGCCGACGAAACCCACCATCCGTTGTCATTCTTCTCTCTTCTCTCTCTTTCGCTCATCGAACGCGGTAACCACTCCTCTCCAACCTCTCGATCGGCGAACTTCCCCTCTGCAGTAACCGCCACTCTCACCTCTCGACGTTCTGCCGTCACCAACCGGTGGCCGTCGGCTGTCCTCTCTCTTCCTCATCGATTGCGCCAGGCGCCGCCATCCGCCGCTGCTCCTTCTCTTCTCTCTCGATTCTCATCTCCTTCTCCCCTTTTCACTACAGCAACCGTATCTCTTCTTATTTCTGTACCAAGAAAACGATTGTGGCCATCGTGAACCAGCAGCTAATACAACATCTTGACGGATCTGTAGTGTGCAGAGGGTCTCCAAGTCGCAAAATGATTGCTAGTGTGCAGAGGGTCTCCCCTTCATGCAGAGGGTCTCCAGTTTCATGAAACAGATTCATCTCCGGTTCATTTTCGTTTCATCTCCGATTGCATCTCCATTCATCTCCGTTTCATCTCCTTTCAACTTAGTTCATCTCCGTTTCATCTCCTGTCAACTTTAGTTCATCTCCGGTTGCATCTTCGTTCATCTCCGGTTGCATCTCCGGTCATCTCCGTTCATCTCCGTCCACCAAAATCAAGATACTTTTCAGTTTCATCAATGGTGTGGGTGATTAATTTGTATGAATATTAGAGAGAGAAAAAGGTATTTCTTCAAATTCACGGAAAAAAAGGGATTTCATTCCCTTTTTTTTCAAATTGGATGACAAAAGGACAACAATGCCCTCCTATTTCATTATTTTAATTTTTTTAATATTAATAAATTACGATATTACCATAAATAGAGTGAAATGATCTAGACCGTTAGCGATTACATCAAGGGTAAATAGGTGGGTTTCACGGTTTGCAAAATAGCATAGGTTTTCACATGAAACGGCCTCTCTCTCTCTCTCTCTATATATATATATATAGGGAGAGGTTCAAATGAGAAGTGCTAAATATTTGAGAAATAAAGAAGTGATCTTAGTAATTCATCCGGTCAAGATCGACGGCTTTGACCGAGAAGCAGCGGATAAATCCCCGTGTGGTCTGCGCATGGCCTGCACAAGATAGAGGGGTAGTTTCGTAAAAAATACGCGGGACGAGTTCATATATAAATCTGTGTGATTCATATATGAACCTTTGTGTTCATATATGAACCTTTGTAATTCACATATAAACTCTTTTTAACTAATTCATATATGAACCTTTGTGATTCATATATGAATCAGTAATTTGTTCATATGAGAATTAGTTAAAAAAAATTCATATATGAATCACAAAGGTTCATATATGAATCAGTTAATTAGTTTCATATATGAATCACAAAGGTTCATATATGAATCAGTTAATTGGTTCAACTGATTCATATATGAACCTACAGTTAATTAGTTTCATATGTGAAACGCAAAGGTTCATATATGAATCACAAGATTCATATATGAAATTAGTTATAAAGAGTTCATATGTGAATTAGAAAGGTTCATATATGAACGTATAGTTCATATGTGAATCAAACAGATTCATATATGAACTCGTCCCGTGTTTTTTGTAAAAGTTACGAAATTGCCCTTCTATTTTTGGAACAACCGCAACTTTTGACCAGTTAAAGTCGCAACATTTGACCAATTATAACCGATCTTGACCGAATAAATGGTCAAGATTACTTCTCTACTTCTCAAATATTTAGCACTTCTCATTTGAACCTAAGGCTATATATATATATATATATATATATATATATATATATATAGAGAGAGAGAGAGAGAGGGGGGGGATAATAAATTGTAAACCTCTAAATGTGTGTAAACTTTGGATTTCATAGGTTTTCTTGATGAAATTGTTTCATGAAATTGTTTATTTTGATGAAAGTGTTTCATATCATTCATTTCTTGATGAAATTGTTTCATATATTTGTGTTTTTAGGTAAAAATGACAAAGTTTCATCAACTGAGAAAATATATGAAACATTTTCATAGAAATGAAAAACACAAATATATGAAACACTTTCATCAAGAAATGAATGATATGAAACAATTTCCTCAAAATAAACAATTTCATGAAACAATTTCATCAATAAAACCTATGAAATCCAAAGTTTACACGGGAAAAAGTTTACAATTGGATGAGAATTGGATATAATTGGATGGTCATTGGATTGGATCGGTTCGATCGTATTAGATTACGGATTGTCATTCAAGAACCGACCGATCCAATTTGGATGTTAAAATTTTGGATTCGGTCCAATTACAACTGGATATTTGATTATGTTCGATCGATTCTAATTGAATCAGTAGGTTTAATTTTATCGGATGACCTCTTGCACACCACTAGTTTTAAGTTATAAAGTTAACAGTGTCAATTTTTTTAACAACCAGTCTTAATTAATATCGGTCGAATGTTCTTATGTGTATCAACTTTTATAAGACAGTTTTTTCTAAAAGTTTGTAAATTTAGACATAAAAACTTGGTTTGTATAAAACTGACTTTGAATTTTAATAGGATATAGTTAGTAGTTATTGATAAGTTTGGCCAGTTTTAAATCAGGTTTTTTTATCATGTTGCTCTTATAATCTGGTCTAACACAAAAACCAATGCATAACTGTTACAACCTAATCATGCCTTAACTTGGGCTTTGGTCTCGAGATTCGACCGTGAATGACTATCTCTAGTTCTCGAGGCAAAATTGATCTTAAATTGATCCGACATTAAAAGTATTGAGGTGACATTAACAATCCATTAAATTTATCAAACCTATAATGTACTTAATTAGATTTATATCACATCAATGTTTTATCCTATGTGTCACTTAAACAATTTATTATATTTTACCATAATGAATAGTTTAAGGGTGTGTTTGGTTCGCATAATGTTTTTGAATTGAATGGAAGTTGACTTTAAAAGAATTGGAATGAAATGTTATCAGGTTTGACCATCTGATTGGTTCACATACATTGGATTGGAATCTGTTAAAGGAATTGGAATTTTCATGTTTGGTTCACATAATATAGCTTTGGAATTGGAATTAAATATTAGTAAATGACCAAAATACCCTTTTTGAAAACAGTGGTTTAGAACGGTTGTGGTTGGCGGTGGTTCTGAAGGTGGTGGTCGGCGGTGGTTCAGATTGGTGGTCGTCGGCGGTGGTTCAGATTGGTGGTGTCGGTGGTGGTTCAGATCGGTGGTGGTCGGCGATGGTTCAGAATGGTGGTGGCCTGTGGTGGTTCAGAACAGTGGTGTCCGACGGTGGTTCAGAACGGTTGTGGCCGACGGTGGTCAGAACGGTGATGGCCGACGTTGGTGGTCGGCGGTGGTTCAGATTGGTGGTGGTCGGCGGTGGTTCGGATCGGTGACGGTGGTTCCGAACGGTGGTGGTTGACGATGGTTCAGAATGGTGGTGGTCGGCGGTGGTTCAGATCGATGGTGGTTCAAATCGGTGGTGGTCGGCGGTGGTCGACGATGGCTCATATGGGTCTGGGTAAATCAAGTAAAGAAGATGGGGATATTTTTCTCTCTTTGAGAAAATGGGGTGGAATGGAATTGAACTTTTTCTCATTTGTGATGGAATGACCAAATCCATGAATGGTGGAATATGTGGAATTCAATTTCATTCCATAGGTAACCAAATGCCTGAACGGAATTTGGTCAATGGTATTCATCATTCCAATTCCGTCAGAATCCTACGAACCAAACGTCCCCTAAGAGTTTGTTTGTTAGCAGTTTAATGAGCTTAATGAGACTTATAACTTATTCAATTAGCTATACATGACTGTTTGGTAGTGACTTAATAATATAGAAAGTAACTTATTCGGTAGGAATTTAGGGAAACTTTATACATAAAAACAACTTTTTTTCAAACATGTCTCTCCCAATTAAAAGCACACTCCTATTAATGAAAAATTATCCCAAAAAAATCTTATCAGTCCATACATGTATACTAATTCATATATACAGTTTTATCCATATTAAAACCCCCTAAGATTTATATGGATAAAGAGTAAATTTTGAACAACAAACCCAAACTTTGAAGGGACATGCTTTGTGCATTTCTGTATTCATCTTATTTTTGCCTTTCTTTAAAGAAACCATTCAATCATGCAATTAGGTTCATTTCCATCAAACATGATTCAATATAAAAAATAAAAAAAGGGAAATTAATTAAAATACTCAAAGTTCAAAATTAGTTTGCAAAAATACCCAAAATCCCTAACTCTATTGCCAAAATACCCGCGATGGGGTCCGCGGTCGCGAACTGGGCCCGCGATGGGGTCTGCGGTAGTCCCGCGGTGGGCTGAAATTACACTTTTGGCCCCTCCACTCCGTGATGGGGTCTGCGGTAGTCCCACGGTGGGCCAAAATTTACACTTTTGGCCCCTCCACTCGATGGGGGACGCGATTTGGAAGCAGAAATTTACACTTTTGGTCCTTTTCACGTTTTTTTGCATGTTTTTACTATTTTTTTCCACAATTATTGTACTTGGAAGACCAAATTGTGGTTGAAATTCACTGGCTTGTTTCATCAATGTTGAATTATTGTAGTTGGAAGACCAATTTGTGGTTGCAGTTCATCTTGGTTGTTTCATCAATGTTGAATTATTGTACTTGGAAAACCAAATTGTGGTTGTAATTCATCTTCCTCAATGAGATTGCATCCATAAATATCAGTAAAATGCAATCCATAATCATTCATCCATTTCATTGTGGTTGCAATTCACATCCATTCTATCCTTCTTTCTTGCTTTCTTTCTTCATCATTTCAGTATTTTCTTTTTGAAATACTACTGAAAAAATGAGTTCATCTGTTGCAAAAGCTAAGCTATATTTCTGTTTCGATGGTGAATGGGTGCAAGGCAATAATGAGTGGAATTTTGCTTATAAATCCAAGCATGGTGTAAAATTGTCAGTAAACTATACTTATCAGAAGTTTGTTGCATACGCCATGCAAAAATGTGGAATCGACCCTTCTGCTGTTTACAAGTTAGTGTTCAAGAATGATGATGGGTCTATTGTGGAGTTATCCAACGATGGGGATATCTCTGGTTTTCTGCACTTTGCAGCCCAGTCAGAAAGACCTCCATCACTTTTTGTGTATGTCGAATCATCGGTGTGCGACGAAGGCGATGACGAAGGTGATGACGACGGTGATGACGAAGACCTCCAAATGGAGAAGGCTGATTCTCAATTTCAGGCGTCCTACGACCCAACAGTTTATTCGGATCATGCATATGGTCTTAAAGACTGTTATCGTAATTTTGTTCCGGAGACGCAACAACAACAACAAGACGAAGAAGACCGTTTTGCTGGAGTTGCTGACGACGAAACCTATGTTTTCACAATGGGTAGATCTGATATAGACAGACCAGGTACCGACAGTGATGAGGACGAAGAAGGATAAAAATATACCCCTAGTGGTAAATCATTTACTCAGTTAAATGACTTTTTTGATATGCCCCCTATTCTTCCAACCCCGGATACCCATACACAAACCTACGAACCTAAACCTTATAATCACAGTTCAAGGATACAAGTAGGTGGAATATTTGATTCTAAGGATGACTTGGCCACACAAGTCGGAATTAAGCTCATACAAGAGGGTTTCGAAAGTTACACGTCGAGATCCGACAAAACCAGATACGAATTTGTATGTGCGAGAGAAATTTGTAATTGGAGGTTGTACGCGAGGTCCGTGGGCGAGAAAGGAGGGATGTTTGTCATTAGAAAGTTGCACGACGAACACACTTGTTCGAGGACGCAACTGAATCCCAACCACAAACAAGCCAACAAAAGGACTTTGGGTGCATTACTGAAAGACAAATTTCTTGATGCTAGCAGGTCATTTCGTCCAAAGGACATCGTCAACGATGTAAACCAGCAGTACGGGGTCACAATTGGTTACTACCAAGGATGGCGTGCGCGATGCAGGGCACTGCTAATGGTCAGAGGCACGTTCGAGGAGTCGTATAAACGACTCCCTGGGTATTTATATAATTTGCAGTTGCAAAATCCAGGTACAGTCACCCAGATAAGGACCGATTCAAATGGATGTTTTGAGTTGTGCTTCGTTGCCGTTGGACCCGCGGTACGTATATTAACACGTCATATGTTTACACATTATAAACTATAACATTCACAAAGGGAAACCACCTACGTTTTTGCAGATCCGCACATTTTTGAGAAATTTACGTCGTGTCCTGGTAATAGACGATACCCATTTAAAGGGGCCTTACTTGGGTATGATGTTCCTGGCGGTTGCCATGGACGGGAATAACGCCATCGTTCCCGTAGCTTTCGGAGTAGGCAAGTCCGAGACCGGGGAGGAGTGGACTTGGTTTCTGTCCATGTTGAGACAAGCTATCGGAGACCCGGAAGGGTTGGTGTTTATGTCCGACAGGGCACCTTCCATAAGCGCTGCAATCTCGGCCACGTACCCAAATGCCCTTCACGCCTTATGTTGTCGACATTTGGAGATGAACGCCAAAAGCATGCAGAGCGTATACGGCTCGGGAGTTTGACCGGTACATGAATGTTCTACGAGTTAGTGCCAACAAAGCAGCCAAAGTTATGGACGATGTTAGACCAGAGAGGTGGTCGACGGCCCATTTTCCTGCACAACGTTATGACATTCTGACCTCCAATAGTGCAGAGTTGGTGGATGCACTCTCTCGTTTTGCGCGTAGATTACCGATTGTACAACTTATGGAGTACTTTCGGTCATTTCAACAGGAGTGGTACCAAATTCGACGCCGAAAAGGAGGTGAGATGCTTAATAGACTCACACTAAAGGCGGAAGAGATAATTCTCCTCAGGGCGGGACAAGCGTCGGCATGGAGGGTAGCCGAAATTGGGTATGGGAGGTACGAGGTTCGTGATAACCTATTTGACTCGATTGTAAATATGACCGACCATATTTGTTCATGTTTTGAATGGCAAAAATCTGGGTTACCGTGCGGTCATGCCATCGCTGTTGCAAGATATATGGGTCGTAGAGATTGCAGCGACTTGGCTGTAAATTTCTTCACGTCCGAAACTTACCGGGCAACATACCAGAAGGTAATAAATCCAACTGGACCTCCTGAAGCATGGGTGTCTCCACCCGACCCCCTTCCGCCATGCTATCCACCGTTAAACACTAAGAACAGAGCCGGGAGACCGAGAAAGAACGATCGACGTCCATCACGTGGTGAAGGTTCGACAGCGAAAATGTACTCGGTGCCAATGCGTAGGACATACTCGTGGAGAGTGTCCAAATCCCGCCCCTTCAAGCGTGCCAAGGAGTAGACGTTCAGTCAGCCAACTAACTAACACGCAGGGCCCGTCGGAGCGTGAACCACATGAAAGTATAACATATGATATCGTTGATCTGAACATTGATTTCCCTTGATTGGGACGATAAATCTTGTATGCTTACTGCTCTTGTTTTATATATAACATGATTTTATCTACTTTATCGTCCCGTGTAATTTATCAAACATAAGTGATCTACGTTGTAATTTAACAAACAAAAAAGACCCAAGTTGAAAAAAGGGACAAAAAATTAAAATGGGAAAAATATTTTCTGTAATTAATTTTTATATTAAATACCTGAAACAACTCAGACAGTACGTGTGAAAAAAAAACAGTAAAAACATGCAAAAACACCTGAAAAATACATAAAATGATAACCTAAAAGCTAAAGGGGTCAAAAATGAAACATTAGGGGCCAAAACCCTAAATTTCGGCCCACCGCAGACCCATCGCGGGCCCAGTCCGCGATCGCGGACCCCATCGCGGGTATTTTGGCAATAGAGTTAGGGATTTTGGGTATTTTTGCAAACCAATTATGAACTTTGGGTATTTTAATTAATTTCTCGTTCAAAATAACCATTATATTCTTCAATTTAATTTCTAAATTTAAAATTGAAAAACAAAAACTAATATAAAGTAAGGATATTTTCTAGTCAAATTTAGAAATGTGAATAAAAAGTTTATTTTTTATTTATAGTTTATACTTGTGTATTTTTATAATTATTTATTTTTTTAAGAAATTAATTAAAATGTCCCAAGTTCAAAGTTCGCTCACTGAAATGCCCAAACTCTCCCCAATTTAACCAAAATACCCAAAATTTCCATGAAAGGGTCCGTGATCACGGGCTCCTTTGTGAATTGGAGTTTTGATCCGTGAAATGAATGTTTTGTCTGTGAAATTGATGTTTGGTCCGTGAAATGATATGTGCTTCCTCAAAATTGAAATGATCCATTTTTATGTGAATAATTAAATCAATTTCACGGACAAAAAGTAATTGATTTCTATTTTGAATAAAAATCAATTTTGAATAAAATCAAACTTCACGGACATGAGAGTGGTAGGAAGAGGACAAGGACAGTGGTGGGTATTAAAAAATAAACTCGGTTCACGGACCAATTGGTGCTTCCTCACGGACCAAAATTCAATTCACAAAAGGAATCCGTGATCACGCACCATTTCATGGATTTTTTTTGGTATTTTGGTTAAATTTGAGAGATTTTGGGCATTTTAGTAAATCAACGGTCAACTTAGGGTATTTTAATTAATTTCCCTAATTTTTTATATATTTTAACCATTAAAAGTTCTAAGTTAAGTATTTAAAATCTATATTTATATTTATATATATACTATATTACTAGTTATTAAAAAAAAGGGCGCATATAACCATGCCAACAAATAATAAGACTCAACAAAAAAATGGATTAATTATAAATGAGTTTGAAAGAAAAAAATATATAACATGATTTTTATATGTATGATGGAATCGAAGTAATTCCTACTTCAAGTCTTGTATATTTGAATTAATATTATTCCATTCCAATGATATAAAAAATAATCTTAAATAAGACTCTGTGACCATTTATATTTTATTCACAAAAATATAAGTAATTAAGTTTTTTTGTATGTCTTCGGCGTAAAGTTCAGTTGGCAAAAGGACGACACAACTTTGCCTAACAAGATAAGTCATGGGTTCAATATCAGGCTCTTTCGCTGGCCTAAACCACTAAGAGCATCTCCAACCATACTTTGAGTGTTGCAAAGACTGAGGTTTTCTTGTTGTCCTTCGATGACCAAAATTCTTCTTTCGGAGTAGTGCTGGCAAGTGAATCTCCTTTCTTCTAGGAGCACAATCTCATTTGTAGAACGAGCATGCTAATTGAAGATGAAGTGTTTCAGGTTCTTAATACTACACAGGAAGAACCAAAGGTACGAAAGATTTTAAACGCCAAATACAATTTTTTGGCGTATGGTTCACTCCAATCACACGCCATATGGAAAAACAATATGCCGTCCCTGGAATTCGTACGCCAAATATGGCGTCCCATTTTAACACTGCAAATACATGGGCCCCACCACTATTCATTTTTTTATAATATTTATTTTAACTTTTAAGTATTATATAATTAATATATATATATAGTTAATAATAAATAAAATATGTTATTTTAATGTAGGCTCCATAAATTTGGTGTTTTTTTGGAGTATGGTTGGAGTTGAGGTTTTTTTTTTATGTTGACCCACCATAATTGATGTTTTTGGTGTTTTTTTTTGTGTGAAGGTTGGAGATGCTCTAAGTGAGTCAAAAGATAATTCATCACATTCATGTTGGAGGCATGTTCGATATAGAGCGGATAATCAATTTTTTTGTCCAAGTTGAGTTTTCTTTATAAAATAACTTGACATAAGTTTTTAAGTAATATTTCATATGCACAAGTATAGTTTATAAATTAAAAATAAAATCTTGTTTAAATTTGTAAGTTTGACTAAATAATACTCAAAAAGTAAGTGTTCACAACGAAAAAGACGCATAATTTTAACAATAATTATTATATTTTTGATTAAATAAAAATCAGCTTTACTCTCTTTTTTTTTTGGAAGGGTATCTGAGGACATTGCCTCGACTAATCCCGATAAGGTGAGTCAATTGTCTCAGCTGCTAAAGCGTGCAGCCCTGAGTTTATCCCCAGTGGCCACAAGTTGGAAGCGCCTGGATTCGAACTTAATAGAAAAAAAATATATATCCTGAATCTCATAATTAAGAGTAAAACAGGAAAGTAAACAATTATTTTTAAAAGTAGACACTTATTTTGGTACAAACTACATAATCGTTTGATTGGTTTTCCAATTAAATCGTGTATGGATAAAGTTTTTTATGTGGATTAATTTGTTCGTATCGATTAGCAGGGCCGGTCCTAGGGTTTTTGATGCCCTGTGCGAGAATGTTAAAAAAATGCCCCTATGCCTACTTTCTTAAGCAAATAAAACGACTACAAATGAGGAATTTTTTTGTAAAGATTTTGGAACTAGTCAAAATAGATGGCTCATCCTCATGTTGACTTTTATTAATTATAGTTAAAAATATTAAGGGGGATATAAAAACCAAAACCTCAAATTACAAAATATAAAATGATTAAAGGGTAACATTTGAATTAAGGTTGTGCTTCCTTTTTTCCGTATTCATCACAGTTGAACCTTTATTTCAATATTTGGATCTTAAAACTTAAAGATAACAAAAACTATAATTAGTTTTAACTAAAATTGTAAATTACATCGATGTTAACGTCATAGTAACTTAGTAAGCAAAGAGCAAAACTCACAAAGTTACAGGTCTACAAACTAAATTTCAACATGCAAAACGAATCGAATGAACAGGAATATATACTTGTCCGTGTTCGCTCGTTTTAACTTAATCGCACAAACAACCAATCACGAATGGTAAATGAAAGAAAGTTTTTGTTTTATTGTTCGTTTGTTTAACTTAATCGAACAAACAAACGAAATGGTAAACAAATGGGATTTTTTGTATTCTTGTCATTAATAAAGAAAATGTGTTCGTTAATGTTCATTTGTTAAGATGCTATATATAGGGTCTGGTTCAGGGAAAACCTCAAATAAACGGAAAACTAAGGAACACTCTGTTAGCCCTTCATCTGGGTGGTATGCATTTGTGCATACATGTTATTTGTAACATGCATTTGTGCATATATGCACAAATGCATAATGCACTTGTGCATAAAACCAAAAAATAATATAATTTACCTACATGCACAAGTGCATACCATCCAGATGAAGGGCCACCAGGCTGTTCTTCAGTTTTTCGTTTTTTTGAGGTTTTCTTTTGAACCTCCCTCTCTCTCTCTCTCTCTCTCTCTCTATATATATATATATATATATATATATATATATAAACGAATGAAGCTTTCTGTGTTCATTTTCGTTTATTAAGAAAATTTGTTTGTTCGTTAAACATTGGCATGCGTTGTTGAAATGTTGTTAAAACCCAGTTGTCCAATTCCCAAATTATTAAACCCAAAAGTAGTAATGGATGACAACTTGATGCCCCCTTGGGCTTTGATGCCCTGTGCGGTGGCACGGGCTGCACATGGTCAGGGCCGGCCCTATCGATTAGAAATATCTTTGTTTAGAAGGGTTTTTTCATAAATGTATAGTCTTTTAATTGAGAGAGACAAGTTTAAAAGAAAAAAAAATTGGCTTATGCACAAAGCTCCTCACTAAAAGCTTACTAAGTCATTTACTATATCATTAAGTCGCTACCAAACAGTCATGTATAGCCAACCAAATAAGTTGTAAATCTCATTAAGCTCATTAAGCTACTAACAAACCGGCACTAAAATAAAAATGTGCGACTTATTTTACGACAAAAAGAGTAATATCAACTTTTTTGGGCAAGTACCAACTAATCATATACGGTAACTCACACACACTTCGGCTTCAACCATTGACCTTATCGGGGTCTACTGATAATCCAGATACTGTTTTAACCTTTGGTTTGAGGGTATGCATCTCGTTTCCAACATTTCAAAAGCATTCCACAAACAAGAATCACAAGCTGCCAATTTTTTGAAGATTAGAAAACAAAGGGAATCAATCATCCACAGAAAAAAAAACATAATTTTTCAAGATCAAAAGTCATCATCTTCTTCTTCTGTTTCCCCTGTCTTCCTACTTATTCATTCCATTGCCCCATTTCGGCATCCAAATCGAATGTAAACGAAATATTAAAAAAAAAAAAACGAATCCTAACCGCTCTGTTCAGGTGCTCAACGAAAACAAAGAAAGAAAACATAAGAAAACTCGACATTTGTTTGGATTGGATTCTTAATGCTTAGCTTGGTTCGGGTGCCAATACTTTCAGACTCCGCATCCATTCACAGAAGCTCGGTTCATCAAAGTGAATAAAACTGCTTTTCAACTTCGTCCTTTCTTCTATACTCAATGTTCTAAGCTGCGGAAATCTTGCTTCCTGTCAACAAAAGTTCACACTTTGTGTAAAAAAACCAAACGAGCCCAGTATATGCCACCTGCGGGTAAAATCTATGCAGACCTGACCTCTACCCCTAAAGAGTAGAGTGGTTGTTAAAGTGTGTGACAGGAAGAAATACAAATAAATGTATCCACTTGGTGTAAAAAGAGTTAAAAACCAAACGAGCCCAGTATACCCATATACCCCACCAGGAAGTGGCTGGGGCCTGGGAGGGTAAGATGTGCGCAGAACAAACCTCTGCCCATAAAGAGTGTTAAAGGAAGAAATACAGATAAAAAGTTAAAAAAAAACAGACGGGCCCGGTATATCCTACCCGGAGGTGGCATCTGGGAGGGTAAGATGTGCGCATACCTTATAGCAAATTTCATCTTTTTGCGGTTAACATCATAAATAACCACATGGGGAAAAAGGTTTTACTTTTTAGCCAACTCCAAACTTTTTCTCGCCAAATAGCCAAGAAACCACAAGACACTTTTCCTAGCGGTTTCTGACATTTCTGACACACCGAGATGAAAAGTGGGTCCACCACAAAAATAAATTGCGGTGTCGACGCACAAAAAGCAAGCCAAAGCCGTAACTTGCAGCACCACAAGAAAAACGGTGTTGACTTGCATTTTGTGAGGAAAAAATAAAATGGTGGCTATAATATATAAATAACTTTTTTCATGAGGTGGCCATGATGATAACCCGTTTGTTTCACTCGCCACCTGAGCTCGTGGGCCCCACTTTTCGGGAAGGAAAAAACTTTAGCGAAAAATTGTGGATGCTCTTAGTTCATTTACCACTAATCCTGCACAAAAAATCTACACAAGAATGACGGAAATCCAACACGATCATGATCCACTCACTTGCTCATAGGGAGGGTCCTTGTGTGCAGGGATTAGCCGAGACACGAAATACCTTGCCTGAGAGCTGCCCTCCTGTTACAAAACCAGTTTTCCCGTAAAAAGTTAAAATCCCTTTTATAAAATACTAACTATAATGGGTTTTGAAGAAATACAAGTTATCGGATAGAAAATATTACTTTGAATGCAAGAATTCTAGGAGCCGGGAACCTCATCTCGGTCAGTTCTTCTGCCAACGTTCTGCATGCCGCTAGAGCTGCTGCACTTCTTCCTTCCTGGACCGCAAGTTCAGCACCCTGAGTTGAACTCGCCAAAAGTAAATGATTAGAATATTCTTGAATCTTATTACTAAATGACAACGGGTTATTAAGAACACAAGAATAGAAAGCCTGATTTGTGGTTTCGTGATTCCAAAGAAAATGCTGGGTTCTTCTACAACAAGCCTAAGGGGTTGTTCACCTTTTTTTACATTAAGCCCTGTATGAGTTAAGTTGTCTTCCTTGCTAAATTTGTATGTATGAGGGATGGCAGACAAATGGGTTTGAGGTAGGCAAAGAGAGAGGGTTGGATTATTTTTCGGCATTTCTGGTATTAATTTGTTGGGGATGGCTTAACGGGGACAAGTGAGGGGTCCTAGCTTATTCCATATAGTCATTTTAGCGTAGTGGCTTAACGATTAATCCGTAAAGTAAAGCTCACGTATGGATTGTCATCTTTGTTTTTTGGTTATAAGTTTTAAAACCATTAAACTAGCCATCATTTATCTTTTTAAGACCGTGAGTGATTATGAAAAGAGAGAGACCGTGTACCGACTTAAATGTCCTTTTTTCCTAAGAAATGTAACAAGTTTGACGATAAGTATGGATCAGATTAATCAGGCAAAAAAAACAAAGCGTTGTCTATTATGACTGTTTTAAAAGGTGTTGAGGGCTAGACTTAGAAACGAAAGCAAAAAAGAGAGGAGAAAAAATATATATATAAGCAATAAAAAGAAATTTTGAAGACATGCCTTATTTCTTTTATTAATATTTCCAATTTCGGTTTCCCTAAGATCCAAACTAGTTTTATACATAATATTGCCATCCAAAGGTCAGGAATAAAATCGTTTTATTTCCTTCAAAGGGAGTTGTGCAACATGTTTGCATGTGTAAATGAATTGTAACTTTTAAAAAGCTACAACATAAAATGCATATTTAACTACAAGACCTTAGGCAAGAAAGATATCCAACATACAAGTGCAAGATATAATATATATATAGGGTCAGGTTCAGAGAAAACCCCAAAAAAACGAAAAACTGAGGAACACCTTGCTAACCGTTCATTTGGACGGTATGCACATGTGCATAAAAACCAAAAA
Organism: Saussurea involucrata; assembly: GCA_033807775.1. Taxonomy (NCBI): domain Eukaryota; kingdom Viridiplantae; phylum Streptophyta; class Magnoliopsida; order Asterales; family Asteraceae; genus Saussurea; species Saussurea involucrata. Next base: position 131,475,167 of record CM066315.1, on the reverse strand, counting down.
AGCAACTTCAGTTACTTATATGCACATGTGCATGCTGTCTAGATGAACCCTTACTTTTTCGTTTTTTTGAGGTTTTCCCCTGAACCTTATATATATATATATATATATATATATAGGGTCAAGTTAAAAAAAACCCGCAGAAAAACGAAAAATTGAGGAACACCCTGGTAACCACTGTTCAACTAGAAGGTATGCACATGTGCATACAAGTAATATGTAACATGCACACGTACATAAAAAGCAAAAAAACAGTTTTGTGCATGTTATGCACATGGGCATATGCATGTGTGCATGTTACATATTACTTGTATGCACATGTGCATACCTTCCAGATGAATGGCAGTTACCAGGGTGTTCCTTGGTTTTTCATTTTTTTGGGGGTTTTCCCCTGAACCTCCCTCTATATAAATATAATATATATATATAAAGAGAAAAAGAGTAACAAGGTAAGTGGCTTACCAACCAAATAAAGACATCAGTCCCATGATCAAGAACAACAGCTGCATCAGATTGCATTGCAAGGTCATGAGCCGGCAGCTCCTCAAAAGTGCCTCCTTCACGGTGCATAAGACATCTAGGCGCCACCATTCGAAGAGACAAATCAAACGGCGCATTCAAGAAGATATCCAGCAAAACCAACCTCTCGTCCTCATGCCCAAGAATGCTACCTAAAAGCGGGCCCCTCCTAAGATGAAACAGCAACTCAGGTAAGTACGATAACTCCTTCGGAAACTGATAAATCTTCGACTTCGGCATTTGCGATCCAAATCTATTAGTAATATCTTTAATCCGTTCATCCACCGTCTTCCGCACATCAATCGCATCGGAAAAGTTTTTTGCCCGCAAAAGACTCCTTTTCGCAATAAGCACCGCCGCCACTTCATCTTGAACACTATCGAGATAAGACGAAACACTATCCACCGTCGGCAACCTAACCGTAATCACCCTCGTGATATCCGCTTGATATAAATTCGAGAACAAAATCCCGAACTGAAAATAAACGTAATCGCTTTTGATATTTCCATGTGTTTCCATCGACACCGCAAAACACTGCGTTTCTTCCACGCTCAACATTTGTATCGAAACCGAACTATCGTTCTTAAACGCTTCATGGTTATCCGTATGCGCCTCCTCACCCGGACCTATAACTTGCGAAACCGTTATATCATCTGAACAACGAATTTCTATCAAACCATGAGAACCCGCTGCACGAGTCGAAGCTCTCTGCAAATTTACACCAAACGCTTCACCGAAATCATCGTGGAGAATCAAAATGCCGCCGGAAGCTTTCACGAGCGGCTGCAGAATCGGAACTCTCACTGGGCACGTCCCCGCACATAAGATATCAATTAACGTATTACGCTTATGGGCTTCACGGCCCAAATGTTCCATCCATTTTAAAGCGGTTTTTTCCATATGGGGATAATTCGGATGACTAAACGAATGCGGGACCGATCCGGGCCCGTACGTGTTTGGTCCTCCCGCACAGACGATTATTCTACTACTACCTCCGGGCTTTTTTATAACCCCTTGCGACATTTCGGCCGATGGTCCTTGAATAATCGCCAACGCAACCTCGATTGCAGCCCCCATGCAACGGTCTCTAGAAGCTTCCGGAAGATTCATCTTATACGGCCTCAACGACGAAAATATCGAGTGTGCCACAGGTAAGGAAGCGTGAATAGGAGACAAATAAACCCCGGTTCCATAAACCAGTTGTTTCAACGATTCTTGATTCGGAGAAGCGTTACCGGGTAAGAGGTCAGCAGACGCAATCGATCCTTCTGAAAGATCGTAAACCGAAACCGTGCGTCCGTACGACACGATGCCGATTCTCGTTGTCGGAGAAAGCGAGTCGAGAAACGCATGTAACGAGCTCTGTAAATGTTGGAGATGGGGTTCGTCTAAACAATCATCCACCACGAGAACGATAGGTGCCGACATTCTTGAATCGGAGACGGGGACGAAACCGGGTCTTCGGGTCCCGGTTTGGACGAAATCAACCATTGGAAACGCGAGTTCCGGTAGATTAAGAAGCTCTTCCTTGCTAGAAGCTATGTATTCGCCTTCACTTCCGTTCAGATTTCGGCAAATTACGCATTGCCACTGGCCTGACCCAAGTAAGATGTTGCAATAAAGATTTGCGTAAGCTCCACAGTTTTGGCAACGATGTGGGTCCCGCTGAATTATTTGAGGACCGAGCAGAACCTCCCTCCCGGGAGAAACCAATGCCCCGAAACCCAAGCTGGGTACATTCATCAGTTTCTTTTGTTTCAGTACCTACATAGACCAAGGGCCTGTTTGTTAGCAGCTTAACAAGCTTAATGGGAATCAAAACTTATTTGATCATGTTTGGTAATAGCTTAATGATATAGAAAGTGGCTTATTCAATAAGCTTCTAGGGGGGAGCTTTATGCAGAAAGCCAAGTTTTTTGTCCAAACTTGTCCCTCTCAATTGAAAAAACACTCTACTTCCACTTATGAAAAAACACTCCCAAAAAAACCTTCTCAATCTATACAGATAGATTAATCCAAACAGACAACTTTATCTATACATGACTTAATGGAAACCAACCAAACAGAAGTGGTAACTGGTATGCGAGTAAAATCTTTCATTTATGCCATGGATAGCCAACTCTAAAGGATGATAAATATGTAGCAATTCAATAGGGAAATCATCCAAAATGACCAGTTTTCATATGGATTTTTACAAAATGACCAGTTTTCAGAGTTTTATCACAAAATGACCGGAATTTTCGCCAGAGTGGGTCACACATGCATCATAAAGAGGCTGGCGAATTTCTGGTTGCTTTTGGGTGATTTTCTTACACAAATCGGTCTTTGTCCCCTCTTTTTGATGCATGTGGGACCCACTCTTACACAAAAAGCATTTTCACCAGCCTCTGGCGAAAATCCCGGTCATTTTGTGATAAACCTCAGAAAACTGGTCGTTTTGTAAAAATCCATATGAAAACTGGTCATTTTGGATGATTTCCCTATTGAATATCTCACAATAAAACATGGAGATAAAACAAATTGCTTGTGGTGCCATACGAAAAAAAGAAGTGGGTTTTAAAGAATACCTTACGTGCTGAGAGTAGAACATTTGGCGCATCAGAAAGCGACACCATGTCCTCCGTGTCACTCAAAACCTGCCGCTGAAACTCGTTCGTCCCATCTGAAAAATTCGAAGGGGGCGAGGCAGATAACGACGGAACTGCAGAGAACGCAACGGGTTGAGGAGTTGCAGGAGATGTTCGAAACGGCACTGCAGCCGGTTGTACAGGTGAAGAAAACACAGGAGGTCCTGGCGGAGTGCTCAAATGCGGAGAGCTTCCCGTTCTAATGCCATTTGCAGATAAAGACAATTGTGAGGGCTTAATGGAAGGGGAAAGTAGCTGGTTTGTTTGCACCGGGGGCGGTGCAAATCTGGGACCCGAAGGCGGGGTGAAAGGAGGAGGGGTCAATTTGGTATCGGGTCTACGTGATTGTGCCTCGGGGGTGGAGGGGGTGATTCCGACGGAGTATCCGGTAGAAAAATTAGGTTGGTCGGCCATTGCAACTCATATGTGAACCTGGACCTTAGGATCAAGATTTCTTTGAATTGCTGAAACTATGGACCTGTTTGATGAAACTGAATAAATAGGTTATATATAAATAAGCGGCCTGGCTGAATTAAAGGATGTGTTTGGAATTAGTGCTGAATGAATAGTAATTGTTTCATAAGTGTTCTGAATAATCATCAAAAATCATTTTAGCTCTGAACTATTTTTGAACAAGAAAATTTGTTTGATAATAAGATTGATAAATGTTGAATGATTTTATCACAAAATAATTCCCAATTTGAAGTATTTTTAGTAGTTTATTAGCAATTTGGTAACCAAATTATGAATAAACACAAAAGCAAAAGCAAAATAATTAATGGAAAATATACAATATGCTGAATTATATGATTTATATCAATACTAAATTCTATCAAATTGAGCAATTCCTCAAATAATAGTAATTCAAACCAAAGATACATAATTCCATCTTGATGTAATAAACATAGGTATCAATCCTCAAAACCCAAAATTCTCTGCACCACATTTGGACATTTAAAGACTAAAAAATACCCAATCATACATCCACAGCAAATATAATGCCAAGATTATAAATAAATTAATAATTACGAATTAAAATTTCCCTAATCAGTTTATCACATTTCTTGAAACAGAAATGGTCTCCATGCAAATCCAGCTTTAGCAGTTCAAGCCAATTATATCAGAAAGGTTTTAAGTACAAAGAAGGTTAAGGGGCTGTTTACTTACAGCTTAATAAGCATAATGGTCTTGGCGGCTTATTCGCTCAGCATACATGAGTGTTTCTTTACAGCTTAATCGTTAATCCATTAAGCTAAAATGGCTATATGGAATAAGCCAGAACCCTTCACTTGTCCCAAATTAAGCCACCCCAAATAAATTAATACCAGAAATGCCCGAGAATAATTCAACCCTCTCTTTTTGCCTCCTCAAACCCATTGCAAATTTATGGCTTAATGTAAAAAAAAAGTAAACAACCCTAAATGTCTTTACCAACTAATCAACACACACACATGGACACGATAGATACACAATTCTGTATCTAACATCAGCACCGCACAAAGTACCTCCTTATAGGGTCATGAAAAGTGTCCCGGTATCAATTTGTTGTGTGTCATCGTATATTCGTATATATTTTGAAAATACAATGAGGACAGGGTTGGTTTGAAAGGCTTTTCTTCCATCCCATACCCGAATTTGAATCTTGTTAAGTGTCATTTTCTTAGTTTTTAGCTTTCCATTTCAGATTTATTATGTTTCTGGAAAAAAAAATTGCAATTAAAGAACTTGAACAGAGGACCTAACATATATGAAAAGCAATGAACTAATCAACAGACCAACGATGATTTTGTGAAAAATAACCCTATATTTGTTTCTTACAGAAAACAAAAGCCACAATAGAACCAACAATGTTTTTGTGTCTGAAAAAGAAAATCAAAAGAGAATATGTATGAACACCTGATGATAGATTTAGTAGAAATTCAACGAAAAATATAATCTACGTGCCACTGCATCATGTTAAAAGCAAACTACTTCGCTATTTTATATCTCTGATTAATTAGGGGATATTTTGGCAAATGGGGCCAGTGATAACTTTTCTCGCATAATTCAGATGATCGAGCATGTGCATTTCTAGAGAATCATCATCAAATTGAACTACAAATTATATAAGTATCAGATCTTCAAATGTAGATACTCAAAACCCTAAATGAAATTAAGATCTTCAAAACGAAAACCCTAGATCAAGCATTCGAACAGGCACAAATTAGGGGGAAATCGGATGAAATCAAATCGATTAAACAAGACCCCTGTTGAAAAATCTTACTAGAAGCAAAACCCTTGGTGAAAGTAACGCAAATTTCGATAAGAAACAATTACCCTAAAATCGAATCGAAAGGTAAAGAATAAAAAAGAATCTTACTTGAAGATTCGAAGACGTAGAATTGAAGAATTTTGCGGCTGAAGGATCGGTGAAGAGAAGAAGACTTGGAAGAATCAAGGCGTTCTTGAGGTATGTCGGGATTAAAAAAGAAATGGGGGAGAAGGGTGGGTAATTTCGTAAAACAGAGGCTCTGAATACGTTAAGTGGTGGTATCAGGTCTGAACGATTTTGATCGATACCAACAAAAAATGTCCAAACGATATCTTTTGAAGTTAAATTTTTTTTTTGGAGATTTTTATTTTATTTTTTATTTTTTATTTTAGATAAATTGTTAGAAATATTTTTATAATTATTAAAGTATAGTTTAAATAAGAACGGTAATCAAATAAAAGAATGTGCGGGTGACATGGCCCATGAACTCATGTTGCAGCCAAAATCGTGTGATTCGTGATTTTACCGTTTTCTACTCTTATTTGATTACTATTTTCATATGGACCTAACTTTGTAATTATATATAATATACATTACTAGTTATATACCTGCGTAATATAACGTGGTGTAAAGGTTCATTAAGATTTATTCAATTTCGAAATATCAATTTTTTCAAGATGTCATATAGCCTACTACAATTGTATCTATGTTAGATTTAAACTAGATATGTACCCTGCGCGATTTGGCAAGAAACATCTCGAATCTAAAACTGATAACTCGAAAGAATATTGTTTCATATTTTGTTTTATTCTTAATCACACGATGTCAATTTTATGGTTTTATATGTTTTTAAATCGCATATCAGATATCCAAAATTCAAGGTTAATATGATCAATTGGTAAAAATAATTGAAAAGGATTCGCTCGATAGTGGGGTCTTCAAATCCACGGAAAATGGATGGAATCCATCATAACTTCCATGTTTGTTACCTACATAAATGTTTGGCCGGAGAAGAGAGTGCCATTCCCTTGTCGGAAATTCGGGTAGATAACGGCAATCGTTGTATAGAGGAAACCAAAAGCCATTTTGGATATGAAATCAAGGAAACACAACCATAACAAGGTGATTATGGTTAAGGTTCAGTGGAAGCACCATCGGGGTGCTAATGTGACTTGGAAAGTCGAGGAGGACATGAAGAGGTGATATCCTCACTTGTTTGGATAGGACGAAATTTCGATGACGAAATTATTTTTTAGGAGGGGAGTATTGTAACACCCGTAAAACTGTAAGTAAGTTAAAATGGGTATTTATCTTCAATCACTTATATTTTATGTTGGTATTATAAGTTTATAATTTTGAGGTCTACTGTTGAGTTATCGACCTTCCAAGCTTGGCTATTCGGCTAAATAAAATCGGTTTTGTGTAGCTTGGAGCAGTGTGGGCAACATTGTCAACGACTATGACAGGTGGTCTGGTAGCCTGCCATTGTTGTCGATAAGGAACAAAAAAGGGGCAGTGTTGGCGACATTGTCAGCGACTATGATAGAAGGCATAGTAACCTATCATTGTAGCTTGGAAGGAACAGAGATGGGGGCAGCCCGGGCGACCGCCAGGCATAGTTGTCGGCGTGCTCTGTTGGTATAAAACCCACTTTGGCCGATTTTTACCCTCATTTCTCTCCTAAATCAATCTTGAGTACGTTTTTGGGAGCATCTTGGACGATTTTGAAGTCTTGAAACCCTCTCCTCGTTTTATTGCAAACCTAGGGTTTGGTAGATCATTTATTGAGCATCAAGACTACTTTGTGGATCATTAAGTGTGGAACTTCAAGTCAAGATCAAGTCACTAATCTCATATCCATCAAGTTTTCTAGGATTTGCCAAGTTTATAGGTTTTCCTAAAACCTAAATGGTGAGTTTTAAAATGCTTTGTAAAACTAGATACATGTCTATATGTGTTTATACATCCTCATTTCATGCTTCATCTTGATTACGTTCTTCTTATTTTGGTAAAAACGTACATACTAGCGTGTTTGGAGGTCACTGAGTGTTTTCGTGTAAACTCTCATATTTATGTCTTAAAACTCATGGGTTTATACCTAAAGTAGTTTGGAGAAGTTTTATGGAACCTCATTGGTGGTTAGATACTTTTATGCAAACATACATATTTTGGAATTGTTGACCTAACTTGAGGGTTTGGCCTATATGTGACATTTTATGCTCAAATACTAATTGTTCTTGGTCTTGTACATGTGTGCCCAATAATATGTTGTTCTACTACTTGAGAATAACCCATATGGGGCCATATCTCTATTTGACTTATTTATCGGTTCTTAAGTATTACGTTAAGCTCATTTCACATTGAATGTGGTGGGTGGACCACAAGCTTACATTTATTGGTATTATATACAATTTTCTTGGAGTAATGTGTCTAATGGTATAAGTGGAAAATGTGGATGAACCGTCAAGTAGCCACTAAGAGGATTTAGTATTGTGGTGCCACCTTGGAGGCATGCACATAGATCTCCGCCATTTGGGGTAATACCTTGGAGGTAGTCCTCAATGTGTCGGGCCTTGTGGTGTTCGTGAGAGTAGACACAAAGGTAAATCGACTATTGAGGTGAAACTTGGTTGGAGTTATGGGTCTCCCTCATTGATTCTGTTAGTCTCAGATGGCTAATAAGAACAAGAACAGGTATTGTAGAGGGGGGTTGAATACAATACACACATTTTTACTTAATTTAATTCTTTATTGATTTATAAAATCGAGGATTACACTTAGAACACTTTAGATTGTAGCGGAAAGAACACATGAAATCTATTCTAACAATCTTCACAAAGTAAAACAGAAAACTACACAACTTTTAAAGACACAGAGATTCAAAACTATTTAGTTCACAAGAAGGAAAATGCAGATTGTCTTGAGCACAGAGAGATCTTCAAAAATGCGCAGTTTGCATGGAGAAGTCTTCACCCTTTAAATAGTACCAGAAGCATTTAATGCATATGACACTTGTCACTTTATGATTTAAGGAAAGGTGTTGACTCTGAAAAGTTGACATTTCTTTTCTACCTTTTTCCTCAGTACCAGGAAGAATTTGCACGCCTAATTGAGACATTATCTAAAAATGGGAATAAATGCAAGTAAGCCTTTTTCTCTGACATTAGATACTGTCTCTCAAATAAATGATCTTCTCTGCAAACTTCTTGGGAGGATCTCACCGATCCTACAAGGAAAAGTTTTTGGTGAGCTCCTCACCGAATTTCATGAAGAAGTTCGGCAAAAAGATTGTTGATTCTTAGTTTCAGAAATTTTGGCAATATACTTACCAATTTCCAAAGAGGAAAATCGGTGGTAACAGCTTAGTTATTGTTTAGAAGCTTATCTTCATTCTACAATGGTAGACTCACTTCTTGTTGATTTCAGTTGATCTTATACTTCACCGAACATTGAAAATTTGACTAAGCTATTACAAGGAACCAAAGAATTATTCTAAGTAAAATGATAAAGAGATAATTGGGAGGTCATCTTCAAATCTTTGGTGACCCAACAATCTTCCCCTATTTGAAGTTGAGCTCTATACTTAGAAATTTCTGAGAGTAAGTAAACTTTTAAAGTGCCTCTTGACCCTTCCTACTCTTTACGGGTTCTTTTCACATATACCATATATATATATATATATACTTAAGATCATGTGAGACCAGACTATTTCCGTGAGACCGTGAGACCAAAAAATTAACACTAAACCTTCACAGCAAAAGACTGTGAAGGTACTGTGATGGTAAACCTTCACAGTGTTTTTGCTGTGAAGGTTTGTTGTTTTTCTTACCTTCACAGTGAATCACTGTAAAGGTTTAGTGTTAATTTGTTGGTCTTACGGTCTCACGAAAACAGGTTGGTCTCACGTGAACCCAACCCTATATAGACTTATATATATATATATATTTGTTCTTTTTGGTCTTTTTGTCTTTTATGAATTTGTTAATTATATCCAACATTTACAGTATAAAGGAAAACATTTACAACATATGAATTAAAGTATCTATAGTTCTATACTATGGACAAAAGAAAATACTTGCATTAATCATTCAATGAGTACATCGGTAAGATAGTACAAGTACAAGTAGAGGGAAAAACTACTTAATTCTTTTTCTCCTTTTAATCTCGGCTACAATGTTCTAATTAAAAGGAGCAACTTCAGGAATGTTTGGCATGAGGTTAAGGATGCCTTCGAGGAAGATGATGTCGGCCAAATGAATTTGAGCAAATCGGAAGAACCTTCATTGACCGAAACCATCATTGAAGAAAAGTTCAGGGAGCGATGAGAGAACCACAGTAGTAGAAGGATACTCAATAAAAGTTGGTATTGATAAGTCAAGATTATAAACATATGGAATTCTCCCATTTGAGGCAAAGTCCTTAAATACCGTGTCCTTCACCGATTTGGTTCTGGTGGAGGGAGCCTTATTTCTTCTTTGATACTACGAACGTGAGCAGCTTCTTCGGTAGAAAGTTCAATCTGATATTTCTTTTTAATATCTTTCATCCATGTCATCAACCTGCTTATGTATTTGAGGAAGATATCTTTCTTTGGATTGATGCAGTTGACGAGAAGTTTTGAAAGCTCGAACCATTCGATCATTCCAAAATGCTCCAAGTGGCGGTCTCTGATGTTCCTCACCGACCCATCTTGCCGATCGACTATCAGCCGAACATCAGATGGAGCCGATTTAGAAGTTGCTATTTTCACTCCAGTAATCTTTGACTTGTCGGTAGGGCTGGCAACGGGTAGGATATGTGTAGGGTAAGGGTTAATTCGTTATTCGGTCCATTTAAATAGAGGTGTTACGGGTAATTATCCATCTCATAAAACCCTTATCCATATCCTACCCTACCCATTAAAACTACCGGGTAACGAAACGGGTAATGGACAAATGGTAAAACAAATTTTATTTTAAACTATAATTGATATTGTTAAATCTCAAATGTATAAGTAAAACATAAGCTCATAAACATAGTTACTATTTTATATCTAATATGTATACTAAACATTTTATTATTTTCAAAGAATAATCATAGTATAATATCAAAAAAAAGTACAAGACTAAGGGGCCGTTTACAAAACGCTTACTCGGGTAAGTGCTTACCAAGTCACATTAGCTTACCTGATGAATATGGCAAGAACTAAGAATCTTACCCGGTAAGAGCGGAAGCAAGGATCGAAAGTCGAAAACAAGGACCGAGAATCTTACCTGGTAAGTGAGTGTGACGACTCTTACCACGGTTAGCGTTTACCGGCTAAATTGTTGCATACGATGCCATTTTGGTGGACTAAAATCTTACCCGGGAAGTAAGTGATATTGTTGAATTTTACCGGTAAGCACTTACCCTTTTAAGTGATTAGGTAAACGGACCCTAACACTTTTCATTGTATTTATTTTCTTGAACACGTCTTGTTTTTCGTTTAATCATATTGAAATCTTTTACTCGATAAATATAAAAAATAAGTTAAAGTACATATTCATATACAACAACATTATGAAGAATATTAATAATATATAATTATGTATATATATACACACACTAATATTTAATTATATATATGTATATATATATATATATATATATATATATTATATCGTAACGGGTAATGGATAACGAAAAAACCGTTTATCTATATCCTACCCACTAAAATTTCGGGTAAACGGGTAATGGATAAGTGGATAAATGGATAAAGTTTTATTTATCCATACCCTTATCCAACGGGTCGAAACATAACGGGTAACAGGTTTACCCTTACTCATTGCCAGCCCTACTTGTCGGTTCGATAAGTCATATATATCTTGTACCACTGAATTTCCGCCCCCCTTAGTTCCTCAGCTTTGTTCACCGATTTTTCAAGGGATCCCATTTCAGATTTCTGGGCTTCGATGGGATCGATGGTTTTGCCTTTGGCAGCTTCTTCCTTTGCTACTTTCAAGGACACGACCTTATCAGCATCCAAGATTTTTTGAGCTTCAGTGGCCTCCTCAATTTCTTGAAGAGGAAGACCAAGTTTGGGGACAACTCCTTGAGAAGGAGGTTTGAGTTTAAGGGTTTCTGCCCCTATTGGTCTTGAGCCATACTTGGCTTCCTCTCTTTTCTTCTTTTCGGCCTTGGCCACTTCCTCAGCCGATAGCTTACCTTTTCCCTTGTCTTTAGGATCTTCAGCCGGACCAGGTTGCTCCCCCTCAGTTGATCTGTCGGAACCTTTTCTACGTCCGGTTCTGTTGATGAAGCTTTAGCAGCCGACATGTCCTTCACCGCTGATTTCGGCAGTTGGTCGTTGGATGCAAGTCGAATTGAGGGTTTTCTTGGAACCCTCTTTGGACCTTTCTCCCCCTCAGCGACCAATAGAGAGGACACACCCAAAGAGTCAGACACCTGATCCAACCTCCGAGCCATTCGAAGAAGAACATCCCGATCAGTATTGACGAAAGCATAGTCCTCAAGCTCAATATCCCAGTCCAGAGACTTGGAGAAAGCATCCATTTTTCGGTGCAAAACATGCATAGACTTCAAGAACTTAGAGTTGATGTTCTGTTGTTGGGTCTCTCTTTCCTTCAATCGGCGAACCTCCGCATCTCGAGCATCGGAGGCCGATTTCAGGGACGCCATAGAGATTGAAAAATGAGAGTTGGAAGTGATTAATTCCTCCAACTTTCTGCCCACAAAGTTAAGGAAATCGGTGAGAGGCTGAAGACAGGCCTGAAGCGGAGCATCAAAGGCAGGTCGAGAAGTTTGATCTTCCAAAGAACGAACCCGTTCAGCGGTTTGGGAAATGAGGGAGATCAAAGCTTGCTTGAAGGTTTCAAATTGTCTCCCCATCAAACGATATTGCCGAGTAACATCTTGAATTTCATCGATGAGGTCGGTGGGAAAGTAGGATTTGGAATCCGAAGGCCTGAGGTTTTGGCGAGGGGGAAGATGAACCTAGGTGTAGTGGGAGATGGTGGATGGTGGGGAAAAAGTTAGGGCTCGGTGTTGGTGGAAGAGGAAGGCATGTCTGCAATGGGATCGGGGCAACAAATCGGTGAGGTAGGAGGAGAGGATTGGGGGGATGAGTTATCTCTCGAAGAAGAGGACCGAGGAGAGGCGATAGGGGTGTGTTTCGGTGGGGTTGGCGATCGGGGAGAGGGTTGCTTCGGTGGGGGTAAAGGCTCCTTCGATGGTGAGGGTGGGGAAGAATGACGTGGAGAGGTAATGGTTTTCGGAGATGGAGACTTTGGTGGAGAAGGTACTCTTGGAGGAGAGGTAGAAAGTGATATGTGAACAGGAGAGGGATCACGTTGGTGAGGGGTAGCTGATCGGGGACGTGTATCCTGCAGTAAAAACTCCAGAAAATCCATACCCTCTGTAAAGCCCGTGTCCCGTTATGGATTTATTTTGGTTTATTTATTGTTTCAATAATTTCTCTTAACGAATATTTTAACGGGGTTTAGCAGGGATGACCGAAAATGGTAAAATAGGTAAAAACCTTAACTTGTTGTGTAAGGGTTTGAAAGTGAGGGACTAGAAGTGTCATTCTTGTATAAGAGTGCATGGGATCGGCCCATATAGGGACCGACCCCTTTTTCCTTCTCGTTTTGTTCTTCTTTGACGCAAACAAACAGCAGCCACCAAAAACCCTAATCGTTCTTTAGTTCTTCCTTGCTGCCACCGTGAGACCACCACCAGCAGCCGTCGGCGCCGCTGTGGTTCCTTGCCGGCGAGAGAGAGAGCGTGGGAGAAATACGACGAAGAGCGAGTCGTGAAGGGAGTCGGGTCTCGCTGTGTTTGGGTTGTGTTGCCATCGACGAGTGTAACGTCCCAAAAATTACAAGCAAATTTAAATTTTTAAGTAAACATTTCATTTATAACAACTCATTAAATGATTCCAACGTTTCGTTTGTAAACTCATAATTAATATCTTCATAATAAAAACCAGCGGAATTAAACGTTTAATTACTAAAAACCAGCAGAATAAACGTTTAGTTATTAAACACCATAAAGCAACCAGCTCTCCTCGCGCGCCAGTGTGTACTCGTCACGCCTTGGAGCCGCCCGTACCTGAAACCACAATCTATTGGGAAAGGGTAAGCACGAAGCTTAGTGAATTCAAACACCATAAATAACACAGTTATTTCCACACCACCATAAACAGATAATTGCACATAAACAGCATACAAGTCTACGAACAAATCATAAACATGTATATCCACACCAACCCACCTAATGGGCACACGTCGGTCCCACCGAACACACGACCATCATGTAAACGCAACCCGGCACCCCCGGGTTCATACGCCACCCGCGTATACAACCTTCGGTCCCACCGAATTACTACGCCACCCGCGTATGTGATCCTCGGCCCCGCCGAACTCCTACGCCACCCGCGTAGTCACAACAATAAAGGTCCGACTAGACACCCCACTATTTAACCCCACATCAAAAGCAAATAGAACTACCACATACATACACAACGTAATGTAAAAATAACCGACATTAGTTATAGTGAGAGAACTCACCTCGAATGCGCGCCTAGCTTAACAATACAATTCAAGCTTCACAATTATGGTCACTTCCCAGCACCTAAACGCATGTTAAAACGTGTCAATACGAGACTCGGACCCTATGACACGACACACGCTTAAACCGTCACTAAAACTATTTTCCGCTCTCGCCAAACAGGTCTGTTCGGGACCTGTTTCGACCCCTTTAAACCTAGAAAATTCCCAATATTATTTCATGATTAGAAAGTACTCTGAAATAGGGTTTCAAGGACATATTATACGCCTCCTAACGATTTTTCTACAATTTACTACGGATTTTACAAAAACAGTTTCCAGAACAGCGAAATTCAGCACCTTTCAGTATAAAACGACAATTTGACCCATGCTACGTCCCGAACTGGGTTTTGCACAAAACACAGAAAAGTTTCTAGACTCAAAAAGGGAACTTTTGACACCGGTTTCACCCCAAACCGAGTTACGAGCAGAAAGTTATGGTTTTCGAAAGATCAAGGCAGATTCCAGAAATTTTCACATGAAATGACGAAACACCGAACTTGCGACCACTTTTTCGCCCAGCTAGAGACCGAACCAGTTTTCCGCTAAAACACGGAAAACGTGCCCGACCCCGAACTTGAACCGTGGGCATCAGTTTCGGCTTAAACGGAGTTACGAAGAGAAAGTTATGGTTGACGCAAAACAGTGACAGAAGGACGTCTTTCACATAAATTGACGATTTTATAAAACGGTTTACGCGATTCGGGTTTGCAACTAAGATTCACGCGATTAGGATTTTAGGTTATAAGGGCTGGGTCAACCTCGCACCACCCACTGCCACCTCCGGCAGTGGTGGTCGCCGGCGACGGCGGCGGCGGTTTATAAAACTTTGGCGATAACGAGAAAACGAACAAACCAACTAATCCTATCACGTCCACCCCCTTTACACACGTTCGACCCACCCTCAAACAGCCCACCATTACAGCCCCCGGCGGCAGCAACTGGTGGCAGCCATGGCTGCGGCGGCAGCCATGGTGGTGGTTTCGTGATGGCGCGATGGCAACGAAAAGAAACAAAAAGAGAGAAAACTCACCTCGCGACAATAAAACCCAGCAGCGTCTCGACGGGATCCCGGTCACCGGCTCGATCTTTCTCTTTCTCTCGCACCCCCTCTCTTTCTCGCTGCACTCTCTCTCCGGCGAAATTCAGCGGCGGCACCGGTGGTGGTGCTGGTGGTTCACGGCAGCAGAAGGAAAGGAGAGAGGTGGTTCTTGGTGGCGACGAAGGAAAAACGAGGAGGGGAGGGGAGGTCTCAGCCGTGAATGCCAGGAAGACCAAAATAGGGTTTTCTTTCTTTGTTCCCACGACAAAAATCCCTAAACAAAACATGGAATACTGAGTTGGGTTGCATGGGCCGAACTTCCACACAAGTTTGGCCCTTATACAAACTTAGCCCCTCAACTACATCTTTCTAGCAACTAACCAATGTTGATGACATATTTTGACTATAAGATCCAATTCGTCTAGCCCCGTTAACGGGATCCACGATAAATAAAACTTAAAAGAAAAGAATTAATAAAACGAAATTACATACCGGGACACGGGCTTTACAACTCTCCCCCACTTGGGTTAGACTTCGTCCCCGAAGTCTACGTCCGCAAACAACTCCTAATAACTCTCTGGCATTTGATGATATCCCAAACTCAATCCACTTTCAAGCTTTAACCATTCTAAAGCTGCTCACAGTATACCCTACAGGATACTCGACTACGATCATTCCTAACCTTAACTGTCGATTAACTACCACGAATTCTAATAGACTCCAAAGATTTTCAATAAATTATTATCAACGAAACATCGACCCCCCTGCCGAACATCGGTCTAACCGATCACAATAACAAACATCGGCCACCCGCCGAACATCGGTCCAACCGATCACAATAACAAACATCGGCCACCCGCCGAACATCGGTCCAACCGATCACAATAACAAACATCGGCCACCCGCCGAACATCGGTCCAACCGATCACAATAACAAACATCGGCCACCCGCCGAACATCGGTCCAACCGATCACAATAACAAACATCGGCCACCCGCCGAACATCGGTCCAACCGATCACAATAACAAACATCGGCCACCCGCCGAACATCGGTCCAACCGATCATAATAACTCACATAAGCGTGGTATTATCCTAGACACTAACACAAATAGATATCCCCCACAACCAAATCAACTAACACACACGTAGGTCATTCCACCATAACCATCCATCACAAGTGATCATTTCAGGGTTACTACTACCGTCACCATGATTATCTTAAAATCGGCTACAACTCTCCGATTATACTAAAGGTGTTTGGCCTCAAGCCCAAAAGTCGACACCTAAATATACCACCTACCTCAAAATGGTTGATGCGCATTTATTCTCTTAATAACAAAGGGCATCAATCCCTTAACCGATACTATTCGGCCTACAGTACTAACGCGCGTGGAATATCTACCTTCCACCGTCGACGTATCATCCACACTTGCTCTACGAAGCCAAGTCACACCGTATCGAGGATACACCTTGACGTCTACCTCCCAGGTAACGCCTCAAGACCCAGTACACCGGAACTACCTCCCAGGTAAGTGCCCACAACTATATCCTCCTAGTACCTACTGGAAAGTCTAGGTTAAAACACATGACTACCGGGGTCCCACCCCGAGATACCCAACCGACCATTACCAACGACTGACTAACGTGTCTAAGGATCCAAAGCAAACAGCCTACCAACAACATGCCTATTCCGGATTGACTCACTCACCCAAACATGTAAACACTCAACGTGCAAAGAATGCCAAACGGTGCGACAAAAACAACTCATCAACTAGACTCCACATCGAGCCATTAAAACCGGGCAATTGGCCCATGACTAACTCCAAGTCAAAACCGAGCAAAATGCTCCACGCTTGCTAGACCCATAGGTCGGAAAATGCGTTTAAATAAAGTCTAAGCAAGCAATACTCTGAAATCAACCTTAGTCCCAGACTCAACACGGGTTAAACAAAAGAGTTTTCCAAAAGGACTCACACCCTTAAAATTCTCGAAATGACACATAACACTTAAGATATGCACCTCGTGACGTTAAACCCACACGACTCGACATGCCGTAAAACAAAACTTATTTTAACCAAATCACTCAATTAGCTTTATACAGGCACCGTGGAATGTAACTTTTCGTCTCAACTCTAACATACGTGGATGAGTTCCAATGTTAAAGTCACAAGCCGTAGTCACTTGCCCCACATTTTAAACACCACAAAACACGGATATCATCTTACCCGAAAGAACCGTTGGAAAAATAACGAAAATGAGACAAATTCTAACAAAGTTTGCACTCCCGTGATAAAACGATTTCATACACTTTCAAAACCATATTTCAAAATCTTGTGCGTGTGCTGAGCAGTTCCCAAAATTCCAAAACACCGTCCATACAAAGATTTGAAACACGAGAATTTGTTAATGCCATCTTATTTTCAAAATAACTTCGTGCATGACTCATTCGGCATTCAACGTCTCGACCCCTACTACTCCGAAACTCTCCGGTCTACTATTGTTATCCAGACATTTAAACCTCTTAAGGCAAGTTGGGAAATCACATCAAATCATCTTACAGGTTTTCCTCAAATCAAAGTCGGCTCTATGAGCCTACGACTCTAGCACAATCTTCCATCTTGGCCCGAAATGATCTGCTTACAACAAATATCATCCTTATCGTCACTCCAAGTGACTAATATTAGAATCGTCTTTCTATTCCAACGACTACTAGTTTAGGACCTTCATCACTACCCCCAACGATCATCACCTCAAAACACTTCGAGTACACACATGTACCAGTAGATTTAATATGGTTGTTTCTCCTAATGATGGCCATTCTGGGTAGATAACACAACGCGTTAATAGCACATAATAACTCACACTAGCAACACTCACGCTCAACTCCTTGGATTCCTCGCGACTTTTCCCGGCTCGAGCATTGATCCTGTGCTTCCGGTAGTAGGAGCTCTACTACTACCATCCACACCTATCATCGCCCGTTCCGAGTTCCATCCCAAGGGGTCCAAGTAGCTCCTTGCCGATAACTATACCCATATGCCCGCATCAGCATATGTACACACTCTTCCTAGCTCCCTAGGAATTCCACCCCCAAACACTACCCTTGCTACAACGAAATTTCTACTAGTCATGACGAGTCGCCTCGCGAATGCACAGTCGCACACAGTGTAAACCAGATAGACATTCGAATGTAAGATTCTATCCTACAACGGTTGGACTCAAACAAGAGCTGCGCAATAGAACTAAATCCGACATTCTAAGGCTATTCGGTTCCTACCCATACGACCTATAGTGCATTCACCTAACAACCTATCAAGGCTAGCATAACCTCCTATTAGCAAGCAACAAACATGCAATACAGTGTAATAAGCACCGAGCAATTTAGCATACATACTCCTATGTTCTAGAAAGCAATCTAGCACACATACTCATACATAAACACCCTTCCCAGCTCTCTAGGAACTTCCTCTTATCCCACTACCCTTGCTACTACCGAATCCCTACTAATTATAACGAGCGACCTCGCGAATACCCGATTATATGTAGTGCGAAATAAATAGACATTCGAATACAAGATTCTATCCTAGAACGGTTGGACTCAAACAAGAGCTGTGCAATAGAACTAAATCAAATATTCTAAGGCTATAAATCTCTTACTGCATACAACCTAGAGGGCATCCACTTAGTAACCTATCATAATTAGCATAAATTCCTAATAGCAAGCAGTACAACATACATCATAGTGTCCACAACAGGCAATCTAGCATGCATACTCTATGATCTAGAAAGCAATAAAATACTAAGTACTGTACCTTTCCCCTTTGGCTCCGGCTGACTGTACACACTGCGCCTCCGATCACCGTTTCTCAAACGGATTTTTCCTTCTTTTTATTTCCCAAAAACTCTAAGAAAATTTTTATAGCCGCAAACTTGAGATCAAACACACCGAAATGCGTTTGATTCACTCAAGCCGTGCTCTGATACCAAGTTGTAACGTCCCAAAAATTACAAGCAAATTTAAATTTTTAAATAAACATTTCATTTATAACAACTCATTAAATGATTCCAACGTTTCGTTTGTAAACTCATAATTAATATCTTCATAATAAAAACCAGCGGAATTAAACGTTTAATTACTAAAAACCAGCGGAATAAACGTTTAGTTATTAAACACCATAAAGCAACCAGCTCTCCTCGCGCGCCAGTGTGTACTCGTCACGCCTTGGAGCCGCCCGTACCTGAAACCACAATCTATTGGGAAAGGGTAAGCACGAAGCTTAGTGAATTCAAACACCGAGTTACGAGCAGAAAGTTATGGTTTTCGCAAGATCAAGGCAGATTCCAGAAATTTTCACATGAAATGACGAAACACCGAACTTGCAACCACATTTTCGCCCAGCTAGAGACCGAACCAGTTTTCCGCTAAAACACGGAAAACGTGCCCGACCCCGAACTTGAACCGTGGGCACCAGTTTCGGCTTAAACGAAGTTACGAAGAGAAAGTTATGGTTGACGCAAAACAGTGGCAGAAGGACATCTTTCACATAAATTGACGATTTTATAAAACGGTTTACGCGATTCGGGTTTGCAACTAAGATTCACGCGATTAGGATTTTAGGTTATAAGGGTTGGGTCAACCTCGTACCACCCACTGCCACCTCCGGCAGTGGTGGTCGCCGGCGACGGCGGCGGCGGTTTACGAAACTTTGGCGATAACGAGAAAACGAACAAACCAACTAATCCTATCACGTCCACCCCCTTTACACACGTTCGACCCACCCTCAAACAGCCCACCATTACAGCCCCCGGCTGGTGGCGCACGGCGGCAGCCATGGCTGCGGCGGCAACCATGGTGGTGGTTTCGTGATGGCGCGATGGCAACGAAAAGAAACAAAAAGAGAGAAAACTCACCTCGCGACAATAAAACCCAGCAGCGTCTCGACGGGATCCCGGTCACCGGCTCGATCTTTCTCTTTCTCTCGCACCCCCTCTCTTTCTCGCTGCACTCTCTCTCCGGCGAAATTCAGCGGCGGCACCGGTGGTGGTGCTGGTGGTTCACGGCAGCAGAAGGAAAGGAGAGAGGTGGTTCTTGGTGGCGACGAAGGAAAAACGAGGAGGGGAGGGGAGGTCTCAGCCGTTAATGCCAGGAAGACCAAAATAGGGTTTTCTTTCTTTGTTCCCACGACAAAAATCCCTAAACAAAACATGGAATACTGAGTTGGGTTGCATGGGCCGAACTTCCACACAAGTTTGGCCCTTATATAAACTTAGCCCCTCAACTACATCTTTCTAGCAACTAACCAATGTTGATGACATATTTTGACTATAAGATCCAATTCGTCTAGCCCCGTTAACGGGATCCACGATAAATAAAACTTAAAAGAAAAGAATTAATAAAACGAAATTACATACCGGGACACGGGCTTTACAACGAGAGGTAAGTCTTCTTTTCGTTCATTCGTTTTTCCTTTTCGTTGAGTAACCACAAAACCACTGCCGCCGCTGCAGCCATGGCTGCCGGCGGTGTGCGCCGTCGTCGTGCGCCACCAGTCCGGTGGCTGCGACGGGCGGGGCTGTTCCTGTTAGGACTTGGTGTTGGGTGTGTGTGACCCAAGGGTCGTTAGTGAGATCGTCCCTTTGCATCGCCGTTTTGTTTTAGCAAACCATCACCACCGCCGGTGGCGGCTGCCGCCTCCACGCCGCCGTTTACCGCCACTGCTTGGGGTGGCCGTGGGTGGTGATTGGGTTAGTCCAGCCCTTAGTGACCTAAAGCCTTAACCCCAATCGCGTAAACTCTAAACCGACTTCAAAATCGTCATTTTATGTGAAAACGTCTTTCTGTCCCTGTTTTGTATCGGCCATAAATTTTCCGTAGTAGCTCGGTTTGAGGCGAAACTAGTGTCCACGGTTCACATTCTGTGTCGGGCACATTTGTCGTGTTTTGGCGAAAACCTGGTTAGGCCTCTAACTAGGTGCAAAGTGGGCATTTTTGCAGCAGGTCCGAATCTGCCAGCTTTACGTTTCAATCTTAGAATAATTGTATAAAATTATAGGAAAATCGTTAGAACGCGTATAATATGTCCTTGGAAAGCTAAGACCTAGACCCTCCTGTTTGTGGGACTTAATCTCTGGATTAGTGGGTCTAGAGGGGGATAAGCAGGTCCCGAACAGACCTGCAGTTTAGACCGAAAAACTGAAATGTCACTCTTTTAGTCTTATGTTTACTTTTGAGGGTTGGGGCTTCGTTTTGACACTTGGTAGCACTTCTTTAGGTGGAAAGAAGTGAGTTGGAGTGGCAGGCTCGTATTGCTGTTTGTGGACATCTGCGTTGCTTATCGAGGTGAGTTCTCTCACTGCGTAGAATAGGGATTATATGTACATTACGGTAGTTTGTGTGTATTAGCTGAATTGTTGTGTGTGCTAGCTGAATTGTGATGCGTAGTACTAGGTTGAATTAATGCCTAGTATAAATGAGTGTTATATACATCTCGGTGGGACCGAGGAATTGTGTACAAGTAAATGAGTGTTATATACATCTCGGTGGGACCGAGGAATCGTGTACAAGTATTGTGTGAACTCGGGGAGGCCGAGTACTCGGTGGGACCGAGGGATGGTGTACAAGTGTGGGATGAACTCGGGGAGACCGAGGGATGCCTACACGAGTGTTGTATAATCGGGGAGACCGATGGTTTTATATATACAGTTGTTGTTGTATGATCGGGGAGACCGATGGTTTTATATATGTACAGTTGTTGTTGTATGAGTTGCCTGTTTAGGATATGTTCTTGAACTGGCATGTGTGGATTAATTGTATTTATCTGTGGTTAGGGGTAGTGTTCATATGATTGCTATCCTATGTTAGTGTTTGAATTCACTAAGCTTCGTGCTTACCCTTTCCCCTATAAAATTACTGTTTCAGGTGCGAGTGGCAGTAAGACGTGACGGTACACACTGGCGCGTTGAGAAGACCTTCGTATTTATTTATTTTTAAACTTAGTACAGTCCCGCCGTTTTATTTGAGATGATCATTTAACTTAACGAGGTTTTGTATAAACGTTTATTTGGAGATAAACGCTTGTGATTTAATCTATTAAAAATGGTATTTTAAAAGTTCAAATTTATTGTAATTTTTGGGACGTTACAACTTGGTATCAGAGCACAGCTTGAGTGAATCAAACACATCTTGGTGTGTTTGATCTCAAGTTTGCGGCTATAAAATTCTTCTCTTAAAATGTTTGGTAAATAAAAGAAAGGAAAACCCGTTTGAGAAACGGTGATCGAGGGCGCAGTGTGTACAGTCAGCCGGAGCCAAGGGAAAAGGTACAATACTTAGTGTATTTATTGCTTTCTAGATCATAGGGTATGCATGCTAGATTGCTTGTGTTGGTTACACTGTACTGTAGGGTTATTGCTTGCTAGTAGGAATTAATGCTGGTCATATTAGGTTGTTAAGTGAATGCCCTATAGGTTGTATGCAGTAAGAATCACATAGCCTTAGAATATTTGATGTAGTTCTATTGCGCAGCTCTTGTTTGAGTCCAACCGTTCTAGGATAGAATCTTGTATTCGAATGTCTATTTGTTTCACGTTGCATGTGACGGGGTATTCGTGAGGCAACTCGTTATGGCTAGTAGGGATTTCGTTGTAGCAAGGGTAGTGTTTTGGGGTGGAATTCCTAGGAAGCTAGGAAGAGTGTGTACATATGCTGGTGCGGGCACATGGGTATAGTTATCGGCGAGAAACTACTTGGGCACTTCGGGATGGGACTCGGAACGAGCAATGATAGGTGTGGAAGGTAGTAGTAGAGCTCCTACTACCGGAAGCACAGGATCAATGCTTGAGTCGGGGAAAGTCATGAGGAATCCAAGGAGTTGAGCGTGAGCGTTGTTAGTGTGAGTTATTGGGTGCTAATAACTCGTTGTAATATCTACCCAGAATAGCCATCACAAGGAGGAACAACTATAGTAAACCCGCTAGTACAGGTGTGTACTTGATTTGCTTTGATGTGATGATCGTTGGGGGTAGTGATAAAGGTTCTAAACTAGTAGTCGTTGGAATAGAAGGATGATTCTAGTATTAATCACTTGGAGTGACGATAAGGATGAGGTTTGTTTTAAGTAGGCCATTTCGGGTCAAGATTGATGGTTGTGCTAGAAGCATAGGCTTATTAAGCCGACTTTGAATTGAGGAAAAACCGTAAGGATTATCTGACGTAATTTCCCAACTTGCCTAAGAGGTTTAAATGTCCGGATGACGATTGTGGATCGGGGAGTTTTGGAGGGGTATGAGTCGAGACGTCGAATGCCGACTGAGTCATGCACAAAGTTTATTTTGAAAATAAATTGCATTAACTAATTCTTGTGTTTCCAATCCTTTTATGGATTGTGTTTTGGAATTTTGGGAAATGTTCAGCACACACACAAGATTTCGAACTATGGTTTTGAAAGTACATGAAACCGTTTTATCACGGGAGTTGCAAACTTTGTTAGAATTTGTTTCATTTTGTTATTTTCCAACGGTTCTTTCGGGTAAGATGATATCCGTGTTTTGGTGGCGTTTAAAATGATGGACAAATGACTACGGTTTGTGACTTTAACATTGGAACTCCTCCACATATGTTAGAGTTGAGACGGAAAGTTACATTCCACGATGTCTGTATAAAACTATTCTGGTGATTTGTTTAAAATGAGTTGTTAAACAATGTTGTTTATGGTTTTACCGTGGAAAGAGATTTTTGGGATTTTGGCGTCTCATACCTGATTTGCTTTTAACAATTTGACTTTGGGGGCACAATGTATGGTGCTATTTTATTGACTTAGAGTCATTGAGGTTCATGAAGTTTGTGTTACTAAGTATTTTGTTGCAAATAGTTCAGTGTATGGATTGATTTATGCGTGACTTAAGTGATGCATGGAAGAATATTTTGGTAACATTTCATAATGAGTTGTTTGGTGCGTTTTTAGTCAGTTAAATGTTTTATTATCATTTCCATGAAAATGTGCTTTATCGACTTAGGGGTATGCATACTTGGGTAAACTTTGTTCTCGACATTTTGATAAACGAGTCGTGCATGAAATTGTTTTAGTTCCTTCTTGTCGGAATGAAAGACCATTTGGTCAAAGGAGTGTTTTAGTGTTGTGAATATCATGCATACGTTTACAATGTGTTATATTTTGAAAATATAAATGCGTAGATTGTTGACATTCGGTTAATTTAGAATTGCCGATTATTTTTGGGAAATTAAAAACTTTTGCTTTGGAGGGAACGAGTATTTTGAGCATTTTTGACAAATACATTTTAAACTTTGGTGTTTTGACGTTATATGTCCCAAGTACGAAATGTTGAGGAAATGCTTCGTGATGACGATTTTAGAAAATTCCTTATGGAAGTGTTACCAGTTTGCATGCCTACCCTGATTTAAGGTTTTATGATGTTTTAGTCGATATTTTTCAAATGATGGAAACGAATTAGTTGTCTTTAAACTTGGAACTTGCACAAGTTATTTTGTGTTTTGATTGAGGTGTAATTATGAATCGTTTCCTTGTTTTGTATAATAAACTGACGCGCACAAATTTTGATTGGTAAACTTTGTTCCATACCATTTGGATGGTCAGAAAATAATTTTGAGCAAATTGCCGCTTGGGCTTCTTTTGAAGTACGTGTGAAAATTGTTGCACACCGTTAAAATTAAGCAGTTACCTTGCGTGTATGTCATGAGTCAATCCATACCAGAATTGTGGTGGTTCGTTTTAAAAGAAATTATTTACTACGTTTTGCGTTTTGTGAGTAAACTGAACTGCAATGGAATGATTTTTCAACATGATTCTCCTACGTGGGACGAGCGTGATTATTTTTGCGTAACTACCGACCTGGTAATAGTAGTTTTATTGCATATGATCTTCTTGAGATGAAAAATCTTGGTGTTGAAAATATTTTGTAAAATAATTTTTGTAAACCATTTGAGAAATGCACTTTTGAGTGTTATGTGTCATTTTGAGAATTATAAGGGTGTGAGTCCTTTGGGAAAACCCTTTTGTTTAACCAGTGTTGAGTTTTGGGGTTAATGTTGATTTAGAGTATTGCTTGCTTAAACATTGTTTAAACACATTTTTTCCGACCTATGGGTCTAGCAAGCGTGGAGCATTTTGCTCGGTTTTGACTTGGAGATAGTCATGGGTCAATTGTCCGGTTTTAATGGCTTGGTGTGGAGTCTTGTTGATGGGTTGCTTTTGTCGCACTGTTTAGCATTTATTGCACGTTGAGTATTTACATGCTTGAGTGAGTGAGTCATCCCGGGATAGGCATGTTGTTGGGAGATTGTATTGCATTTGATCCATAGGCATTATAGTCAGTCGTTAGTAATGGTCGGTTAGGTATCTCGGGGTGGGACCCCGGTATTTATGTTTTATGACCTTGACTTTCCAGTAAGCACTAGGAGGTTATAGTATTGAACAGTTACCTGGGAGGTAGACGCCGAGATGTATCCTCGATACGGCCTAACTTGGCTTCGTAGAACGAGTGTGGAAAATACGTCGACGGTAGAAGGTTGGGTATTCCACGCGTGTTGGTACTGTAGGCCGAATAATATCGGTTAAGGGAATGATGCCCTTTGTAATTAAGAGAATAAATGCACAGTAACCTTTTTGAGGTAAGTGGTATAGTTAGGTGTCAACTTTTGGGCTTAAGGCCAAACACCTTTAGTGTAATCGGAGAATTGTAGCCGATTTTAAAATAATTATAGAGATGGTAGTAGTAACCCTGGAATGCTCACTTGTGATGAATGGCTATGGTGGAATGACCTTCGTGGGTGATTATAAATTTACTAGTTTGATGATTCGTGTGAAATAAATTTTGGGAGTCTTTTAGAACTCGTGGAAGTTAATCGACAGTTAATGGTAGGAATGATCGGATTCGAGTATCCTGTAGGGTATATTGGTGAGCAACTTTAGAATGGTTAGAGCTTGAAACTTGAATCGGGATGTATGGAATATCTAAGGTTGGGAGACAACCGAATTCGTTTGACTAGGAATGATTCCAGTTGTTGGAGTGTTCTTCCGATCATAATTTCAGTGTTCTTGAAGGAGTTTTGTTGGTAAGAAAAGTATTCGAGAATTTTTTTTTTAGTCGGTGTGAGAAATTTAGATTCCAGTTAGGGATGTCGCCAAGAGTACAGAGAAATTTAGATTCCAGTTAGTGAAAGTCTAGTGGCAACACCGAAAGGGTTCTGAGTGGACTTGAGAACCCGAGGTTGAGATGCGGGAGAATTATCTGGAGCTATATGCGGACGTAGACTTCGAGGACGAATCATAATTCAAGCGGGGGAGAGTTGTAAAGCCCGTGTCCCGTTATGGATTTATTTTGGTTTATTTATTGTTTCAATAATTTCTCTTAACGAATATTTTAACGGGGTTTAGCAGGGATGACCGAAAATGGTAAATAGGTAAAAACCTTAACTTGTTGTGTAAGGGTTTGAAAGTGAGGTACTAGAAGTGTCATTCTTGTATAAGAGTGCATGGGATCGGCCCATATAGGGACCGACCCCTTTTTCCTTCTCGTTTTGTTCTTCTTCGACGCAAACAAACAACAGCCACCAAAAACCCTAATCGTTCTTTAGTTCTTCCTTGCTGCCACCGTGAGACCACCACCAGCAGCCGCCGGCGCCGCAGTGGTTCCTTGCCGGCGAGAGAGAGAGAGAGAGAGCGTGGGAGAAATACGACGAAGAGCGAGTCGTGAAGGGAGTCGGGTCTCGCTGTGTTTGGGTTGTGTTGCCATCGACGAGAGGTAAGTCTTCTTTCCGTTCATTCGTTTTTCCTTTTCGTTGAGTAACCACAAAACCACCGCTGCCGCTGCAGCCATGGCTGCCGGCGGTGTGCGCCGCCACCGTGCGCCACCAGTCCGGTGGCTGCGACGGGCGGGGCTGTTCCTGTTAGGACTTGGTGTTGGGTGTGTGTGACCCAAGGGTCGTTAGTGAGATCGTCCCTTTGCATCGCCGTTTTGTTTTAGCAAACCATCACCACCGCCAGCGGCTGCCGCCTCCACGCCGCCACTGACCGCCACTGCTTGGGGTGGCCGTGGGTGGTGATTGGGTTAGTCCAGCCCTTAGTGACCTAAAGCCTTAACCCCAATCGCGTAAACTCTAAACCGACTTCAAAATCGTCATTTTATGTGAAAACGTCTTTCTGTCCCTGTTTTGTATCGGCCATAAATTTTCCGTCGTAGCTCGGTTTGAGGCGAAACTGTTGTCCACGGTTCACATTCTGTGTCGGGCACATTTGTCGTGTTTTGGCGAAAACCTGTTTAGGCCTCTAACTAGGTGCAAAGTGGGTGTTTTTGCAGCAGGTCCGAATCTGCCAGCTTTACGTTTCAATCTTAGAATAATTGTATAAAATTATAGGAAAATCGTTAGAACGCGTATAATATGTCCTTGGAAAGCTAAGACCTAGACCCTCCTGTTTGTGGGACTTAATCTCTGGATTAGTGGGTCTAGAGGGGGATAAGCAGGTCCCGAACAGACCTGCAGTTTAGACCAAAAAACTGAAATGTCACTCTTTTAGTCTTATGTTTACTTTTGAGGGTTGGGGCTTCGTGTTGACACTTGGTAGCACTTCTTTAGGTGGAAAGAAGTGAGTTGGAGTGGCGGGCTCGTATTGCTGTTTGTGGACATCTGCGTTGCTTATCGAGGTGAGTTCTCTCACTGCGTAGAATAGGGATTATATGTACATTACGGTAGTTTGTGTGTATTAGCTGAATTGTTGTGTGTGCTAGCTGAATTATGGTGCGTAGTACTAGGTTGAATTAATGCCTAGTATAAATGAGTGTTATATACATCTCGGTGGGACCGAGGGCTCGGTGGGACCGAGGAATTGTGTACAAGTAAATGAGTGTTATATACATCTCGGTGGGACCGAGGAATCGTGTACAAGTATTGTGTAAACTCGGGGAGACCGAGTACTCGGTGGGACCGAGGGATGGTGTACAAGTGTGGGATGAACTCGGGGAGACCGAGGGATGCCTACACGAGTGTTGTATAATCGGGGAGACCGATGGTTTTATATATATACAGTTGTTGTTGTATGATCGGGGAGACCGATGGTTTTATATATGTACAGTTGTTGTTGTATGAGTTGCCTGTTTAGGATATGTTCTTGAACTGGCATGTGTGGATTAATTGTATTTATTTGTGGTTAGGGGTAGTGTTCATATGATTGTTATCCTATGTTAGTGTTTGAATTCACTAAGCTTCGTGCTTACCCTTTCCCCTATAAAATTACTGTTTCAGGTGCGAGTGGCAGTAAGGCGTGACGGTACACACTGGTGCGTTGAGAAGACCTTCGTATTTATTTATTTTTAAACTTAGTACAGTCCCGCCATTTTATTCGAGATGATCGTTTAACTTAACGAGGTTTTGTATAAACGTTTATTTGGAGTTAAACGCTTGTGATTTAATCTATTAAAAATGGTATTTTAAAAGTTCAAATTTATTGTAATTTTTGGGACGTGTTATCCCCGTGCTAAGTCGCCGAAGAGGGACAATTGATAATAAGGGTATGATATATTATTTGGGACTCTTAGCTTTGAGAATATGATATGAAATGTTTTGTGCATTCGAGTAAATATGCACGTATGCTAGTAAGTGTAATGGATCCATAGGCATAAAGTAATTTGTAATTCCCGTTGACCTGAAATGTGGAATAGGCATAAAGTAAATTGTAATTCCTATTTCGTAAGGTGATGTGAAATAAGGAATAGGCATAAAGTAAATTGTAATTCCTATTTCATAGTGTGACGTGAAACGTGGAATAAGCATAAAATAATTTGTAATTCCCGTTTACATGGAAATGAGGAATAGGCATAAAGTAAATTGTAATTCCCATTTCGTATTATGATGAGAAATCTAGGAATAGGCGAGAGTTAATCGTAATTCCTGATTTCTATGGGAAGGTAAGAGATAGGCATAAAGTAACCTGTAATATCTACTTCCACTCCAAGAAATAGGCATAAAGTAAATTGTAATTTCTTGGACATGAGCTACGATCTCGAATCTATGATGATTCGTAGTAGGCTCTCGAACGTGATGATACGACTTACTGAGTGTTAGTCATATTCATGGAATCGGGTATGCTCCCGTCATCGCAAAATGAGTATGTGTACGGTAAGAATGGTGGCAAACCAGGTTTGTTTATATGCTTTGTTTACATTGATTTCCAAAGCTTATAAAGTTTTAATTTGAAATTGGATGTTCTCACTAGGCGTAAGCCTAATCGTTTCAAATTAAATTTTCTTACCAGGTACGAGCTCGGGGAAGTAACAGGAAGAGGGACGAGTGATTTCTGGTATTCAACTTTTGGTGATAAGTGGAGAAGTTAGCATATACGAGGATGTTTTGGAGAATAGTCTAAACAACTAGAATAATCTGATCTTAGTGTTCAGGATTAGATTAGTAGGTTGTTTTGATAAGCTCAATTTGTATATATGTGAACCCTCATAGCTAATTCTCCATTTATGTATAAAAGTTTGGATGAAATTATGTATAACTTTGATAAATTTTAAGGTTTAAATTTATCCTGGTTTTTGGACGTTTCAGAAAGAGACACAATAAGAAGCAATTAGAACTAAAGTTAAATAAGATAAAAGATGACTAAAATTAAGAATATTGGGTAATATCAACCACATATTTTGGTAATGGTGAGAATTCATTTTTCTCAAAAATACTTCAACCCTCTCTCGAGGTGGGAAAGCTTTTCTAACCAAGATATGTATTTACTTTCGCAACACATATACATTGGAAAGAAACATTAATATTTAAAACGAATATATATCCCAATCAACATCCCTAACTATTTACATGTTAGGGTCGTTGTCATCGATCAATTCAACCCAAGTGAAGACCAAACTTTCGTTTTTATCAACAACCAATTGAATTAACTAGATGATTCATTAAAGCCCAATTAAATCAATTCAACTTTCGTTAAAATCGAAATGGATTAAAATTCAACATCCGTTTTAGAAACAATTGATCAATACCAAAACCTCGGTCCTAAGGCGATGATTACCCAATAAAACGAACTATTTAAACGAGACCAAGCACGAGTTACTTAATTAGACTCTAACGAAATTAAAACCGAAATTAACCTCGGACTACAAAAAAATTACATTAGACTCAATCTAACAACAATTAAACACTAACAATATGAAAGATGAACAATAAGTTATTAAGCAAACATGTGCAAGAAATTAATCTAATTGCATAAAACTAGTCGATTGATGAAATTTAATTAACCTAACCTATTTTTGTGCAGAAAATTGACTAACCTAAAACTAAGTGCAAAAAATAATTAAAGTGCAGAATTTTAAACTAAGTGCAGAAAATTAGGGTAGAGAAGAAGGATAGAGATGCAAGAGAGTGAAAGAAAACACAACAAACATAAGAGAGATGGAAGAAAACTAAACCTAATACAACAATTAAGAACATAGATGAATTGATGAACAAAACATTGTATTCAACCAAAGGAAAAAATAAGAATTCAACAACCAAGTAACTTAAGAAGATAGGGAAGAAGATACTAGTATGAAAACCGGTAGCAAGTTGGGTTCCAATGGTCTAGGTTCTTTGCGATTTCATCTTCTTCCCCCAATTTCTTGAAGAACTCGTTCAAAATAAAAAACCACTCCTTAGAAACTGAAATGTCATGTAAAAGTTGTCTATCTAATCCAAAAGGAACGACCTAATATAATAAAAACACAAACCTAAAAGAGTTTAAAGACACAAGCCCAAAAAGTCCAAAAGAAAAGGCCGAGAAAATTAAAGAGTCCAAATGACTTTCATGGCCAGATAGTTTTCTTCGCGCCCGTGAAAGTGCAGCAGAAACTTTCAGCCTTAAATCGAGTGCTTTTCATCGCTTTCAACTATCTTCTATCCTCCGCTCTCCGCTTCCTCACCTACGTACACTTCATCTTTCCATCCTTCTTCTTCACGAGCATGCCTCCGCCCATCTCACCTTTAAAGCAACGCATAATCTGCACAAAATATATACCGAAAGCATAAAGTGTTGGTTATATATGCTCAAGAATGATTATAAAATAATATTGCCGGTAATATATGATTCTATAGGGTCACACCGAACAACAAGTAGACACCGAATTAATATTTATAAGAATTTGATTCTTGATAAATATTATTATTTCTTGATAAATATTATTAATTATATTATTGAATATAATTCTTGATATGAGATGCAAATAAGAATTCTAGTTTATTAAAATATGATGATTTTAATAAATAACTATAATTTAAAAGGAGGGACTAAATATAATATAGCTTAAATTGTTAAAATGATGATTTTAACTAATTTAAACTAGGAGGACTTAAAAGGTAAGTTTGCATGGAAGGCTAAAAGCTCATTGGACCTTTTATGTGGCCAAGTAATGGTTGCTTGTGTAAAAGATTGTCTTTTGACTTTTAAATTAAATAGAGAGAATACTTGAGAAATATCAATCTCTTGAATTTTTCTCTTCTCTTCCTCTTTCTCTCCCTCTTGGCCGAAACCACCAAGTGGTGGTGGTTTTGTGTTCTTTTTACTATTCAATCTCTTGAAGATTTGGATTAAAAGCTCCATATTTGCATCTTGAATAAAAGGAACTAGCATCTTAAAAGATGTCAGTGCTTGTGGTGGATACCGATAGAGAGGAGCTACTTTGGTCCTTATTGCCATCTTCAACAACATCTTTTTGGTTTGATCAAAGTCTTTAAAGGTTGTACTTTTGAACTCTCTTGCTACTTTATTTATTTATCTTTTTCATGCATGTAACAAGATCCTTGGTGGGAATAAAAATGGTTTTATTTTGCTTCCGTTGCCTAACATTTTTAACTCTTATGAGTTTTTGAAACCCATGTTTTGAACATAAATTCACCAACATAAAGACCATCCCAAAAGGAACTTCCAACCGTGATTAAAGAAACTAAGAAAAAATGAATAACTATGCATGAAAAAGCCAAAGTAGACACTAAAATAGAAAGAAAATGCAACTATTATATACAAAGTTAGGTGCATAAAATGCACTTAACAAACTACCCACAAGCTAAACTTTCTTGTCCCCAAGAAAGAAATAGAATTTATTCGGGTGAACAAAGAGAGAAAGGAAAATGAACGAAAACCCTTGAAGATGTCAAGACGAGTTATCCCACAATCTCACTAACATAATTAAGCATTAAGATCACATATCACAAACAAAAAACCAAATGCCACATGTTGATAATAGTAAAAGCAATTAGGAACCTATGATTACCAAAGTGTCAAACCAACAAACACCAGTCAAGCATATCGCAAAACATCGCAACCTAAGAAGATTTTGCAAACATACCATAGCCGCTAGGGGAGAGGGATGGTGATCTATATACATGGATGCTCACGGTGTCGCTCTAAGCTCTTAAGTGTGTTTAGGGATGTGTATACGCTCAAATCCGTCCCAATCGAGACAAATGGAATGCAGTCTTGACACGATTGAATTTATTCTCAAGTCCAAGAGTTTACGATAGTAATACATGCAATAAGGGCTTTGAGGTACGATTAGGGGTTCAAGGTGGGATTATGTTTGTTTATTGGTATTGGAGGTTTAAACGGTTTACAGATTTTTTTTTCTTTTTGTATGCACATAAAGATTATTTTCCTTATGTTTTTGATGGATTGAAGGCTTATTTACTTTTGCTCCTTTTTTTGTTTTGATTTTGTGAACCCACAAGCTATGCTTGTTTTAGGGGCTCAAGGAACTACCTACAAGCTTTGCTTGTGTTTATTTTTAAGCTAAATGCCAAATCCATCTATCATCTCGAATACTTCAACAATGTGCATTTTTTTGTGGGGGTGGGGGGGGGGGGGTATGGGTGTACAAAAGAAGGGCTAGTGCTTAGGCTCAAAATGGGTTACAAAGGGAAAATATATTTTTTCGATTTTTTTCGAATTTGCACGAAACGAAGGCCTCTATGTATGTTTAATGATAAAGTTGGACGAGAAACCATTCAAAAGTCTAGAAATACACCTCGACGGGAGGTAACACACAAGAAATGAGAATTGAGATAGATTACATATGTGTCAATCCAAAAGGCCCAAAATCTCACTAGGTAAATCCATCCACTATAGTCACATTTGTAATGTAGGCTTACCGGCGGTTAGTGACGGTGGCGGCTGAGGTTCTCGTTGGTTTTCCAGATGGAAACGAAGGCGAACGGGAGGAGAAGACAACAGCGGGTTGATGGTCGAGAGAAGGGGAAGAGCAGCGGTGATGGATGTCGACCGGTGAATGATCGAGAGGAAGAGAGCGCCGACGTCTGTTGTGGTCGACGGCGGAAATGACGAGCGGGTTGTGGATGGTGGCGTCCGCTGTTTGTGGCATTGAAGAGGGAAGGAGGCGGAGAAGAACCACAACGACACCTGTTCCGGATTGAGAGGCTGGACAGGAGAAGGTCGCCG
This sequence comes from Saussurea involucrata, assembly GCA_033807775.1. Lineage (NCBI taxonomy): Eukaryota > Viridiplantae > Streptophyta > Magnoliopsida > Asterales > Asteraceae > Saussurea > Saussurea involucrata. Next base: position 131,441,677 of record CM066315.1, on the reverse strand, counting down.
ACGACAGAAGGATGACGATGGTCAGTTGCAGTGGTGATGGGTGGCGGCTGAGGGTGGTTGAGGGCGGTTGTGCGACGGGAAGGAGAAGGATGGGAGCAGTACGGTGAAAAGAGGAGTACAATTAGGGTTATTTACTTCCTAAATTAAAAAAACTGATTTTATTTATTTATTTTTGAAAATTAGTATTAATTAAAAAGGAAAAGAAATGAAAAGAAACAAGGGAGGAGGAGTGGGCTTGTTGTCCGAGTTTCACACCCGGGGGGTTTGTCCCTCCCCGATCGGGGAGATTTCTTCACGGGCGGGGACCTTAGGTAGAAAATTTGATTTTTGAGCAGATGCTTTTTGCACGCCTGGGGAGATTTCTTCACGGGCCGGGAGTTTGGACAGAAAAAACTTTTGAACTGATGCCTTTTCATGCCCGGGGAGATTTCCTCACGCCCAGGGAGTTTAAACAGAACTTTAATCTTGAACAATTTCACTCTCGGCGAGAAAATTTAACGGGCGGGGAGGTGGGTCAGAACTTTAAACAAAACGATAAAATTATAAAAGATATATATATATATATATATATATATATTTGTATATATACATATTTATAAATGGTATAAAACACTTTCGGGTCGATTTTCAAATATTTGAAGTCCGAAAAACCGAAAATTTGTGGTAGAACAAAGAGGGAAAAACGGAGACTCGTTTGAAATCACGAGTTTGATGAAGAATTATATAAAAGGAGAGAAGAGAGGGCACGACGGAGGTCAAAGTATTGACTTTAAGAGTCCCCGAGCTCAGAGAGGAGGGGGAAAACACACGAAACACATCCCACGATTGGTGCATTCGGTTGATAAAGCTTTAACCGCTGTCCATTGACTTTAAAAGTCCCAGACTCACTCGACACTTCTACGGCTTCGTAAGGAAAAACATGAACTACCGTAAATGGACCCGACCAACGCGAACGGAGTTTGCCCGGAAAAGGCCTAAGACGTGAATTGAAAAGGAGAACAAGATCTCCTTCTCGGAACTCTCGTCGCATAATCCGTTGGTCGTGCCACTTTTTAGTACGCTCTTTATAAATACATGCATTCTCATACGAATCAAGTCGGATTTCATCTAATTCATTGAGTTGCAAAAGACGTCGCTCACTCGCATCTTTATAGTCAAAACTGAGGGCTTTAATGGCCCAAAGTGCTCGATGCTCGAGTTCCACCGGAAGGTGACACGCTTTGCCATAAACTAACCTATAAGGAGATGTCCTAATAGGAGTCTTATATGCGATTCGGTAGGCCAAAGCGCATCGTCAAGCTTCAAAGACCAATCCACTCTTGAAGAGGCAATGGTTTTCTTAAGGATGGTCTTGATTTCACGGTTAGAGATCTTGACTTGCCCACTAGTTTGGGGATGGTAAGCGAGTCCAACCCGGTGTTGAACACCATATTTCTTGAGGAGGGATTCAAATTTGGATTCAATGAAATGCCGCCTTCCATCACTAATGATGACTCTCGGCACACCAAACTGAGGGAAGATAAGACGCTTAAAGAACTTGGTGACAACACGAGCATCGTTAGTAGGAGCAGTGATTGCTTCAACCCACTTTGAAATGTAGTCCACCGCCACAAGGATATACTTGTTGGAATGGCTTGATGGAAACGGTCCCATGAAATTGATACCCCACACATCGAATAATTCAACTTCAAGGATGGAATTGAGGGGCATCTCTGGTGTCGTGAGATATTGCCGGTTCGTTGGCAACGATCACAAGATTTTACGAAAGCATCGACGTCTTTAAACATAGAAGGCCAATAGAAACTGCATTGGAGGATTTTTGCAACTGTCTTACTTGTGTCGGCATGACCACCTCAAGGCCAAGAATGACAATGTGATATAACGGATGCAGTTTCATCATCGGGAATGTAACGTCGAATGATGTTATCGTTACAAGATTTGAAAAGATAAGGATCGTCCCAATAAAAATATTTGACATCATGGAATAATTTCTTGCACTTATAAGATGATAGACTATGAGGGTCAATCTTACATGCTAGAAATTTCACGATATCCGCAAACCAACGGGTTGACTTTGAAGAAACGACATAAAGATGATCATCGGGGAGAGAATCATCAATAGGAGGAGAAAGGGGGTTAGGGCTAAGATGGATACGAGAAAGGTGGTCGGCAACCGAATTTTCAGTACCTTTCTTGTCTTTGATTTCCATGTCAAATTCTTGTAATAGAAGTATCCAATGGATCAAACACGGTTTGGCATCCTTTTTGCTCATGAGGTATTTAAGGGTCGCGTGATCCGTATGGACTATGACTTTAGAACCCACAAGATACGACCGGAACTTCTCAACTGAGAAGACTACGGCTAGCAACTATTTCTCGGTAGTAGTATAATTCATTTGGGTTGGATCAAGAGTTTTGCTAGCATAGTAGACAACACGAAGTTTGCCATCTTTCCTTTAACCTAAGACTGCCCCCATAGCGAAGTCACTAGCATCACACATTAACTCAAAGGGAAGCATCCAATCCGGCGGTTGAATGATGGGTGCTGAGATTAGTGTCGCCTTTAGTGTGTTAAGCGCTTCGAGACAAGAACTAATGAAAAAAAAGGAGCATCTTTCGCCAAGAGTTCAGTCAAGGGTCTAGCAATTTTGGAAAAGTCCTTGATAAAGCGTCGGTAGAAACCGACATGCCCAAGGAAACTACGCACCCCTTTGACATTTGTCGGGGGTGGCAATCCATCGATGACTTCTACCTTGGCCTTATCGACCTCAATACCACGGTTAAAAACCACATGACCCAAGACTACACCCTCGTTGACCATGAAATGGCATTTTTCCCAATTAAGAACAGGATTTACCTCTTGGCACCGATGGAGGATTTCAGTTAAATTAGAGAGACAAGTGTCAAAATCAGCTCAACGGACAGAGAAATCATCCATATAAACCTCTATGGCGCGCTCAATAAAATTAGAGAAAATGACCATCGTGCAAGGCTGAAAGGTGGCCGGAGCATTACACAATCCGAATGGCATACGTCAGTAGGCGAACATTTCATAAGGACATGCAAATGTCGTTTTCTCTTGATCATTCGGATAGATCAGGATTTGGAAGAAACCCGAGTAACCGTCCAAGTAACAAAAATAAGCATGTTTGGCCAACCTTTCAAGCATTTGGTCAATAAACGGAAGAGGAAAATGGTCTTTTCGGGTGGCAAGATTCAATTTACGATAATCTATGCACATACGCCACCCAGTGACCGTTCGAGTAGAAATAAGCTCATTTTTATCATTTTTGTCAATGGTCATTCCTTCCTTTTTAGGGACTACTTGGATCGGGCTAACCCACACACTATCGGAGATATGATAGATTATTCCGGCCTTTAGTAGTTTCATGACCTCTTTTTGCACAACTTCTTTCGTATTAGGATTTAGCCTACGTTGATGTTCAATACTTGATGCACTTTCATCTTTAAGAATAATTCTATGCATGCAAAAAGATGGGCTAATCCCTTTCAAATCATCAATTGAGTATCCAATAACCGTTCTATACTTCCTAAGGACCTTTAGCAATTTATTCAATTCATTATCACTTAAGGAAACACTAACAATTACCGGATACGTATTATTACTACCAAGGAACACATACTTCAAATGGGAAGGAAGGGGTTTGAGATCTACCTTAGGTGGTGACGCATGCTCCGCTCCTTCTTCTTTTGGCAATACAAGTGATTCAACTTGTGTCTTCTTCGTGTAGTGACTGCTCTCGTCAAAATCCTTGGCAATAGACTTCAAATCATCATCCATCTCTTTCAACAACTCGTCTTCATCTAATCCGCCTTCGGTAAACATGCTCTCCAAGGCGTCAACAATATGGCAATCATCCATAATCGGAGGCAATCCCATTGATTTTCTAAGTTCGAACTCCACGGTCTCTTTTCCCACGCTCAAAGAAAGCTTCCCGTTCTTAACATCAATCATCGCACCCGTTGTAGCGAGAAACGGGCGACCAAGAATAATCGAGATATTGGCATCTTCAATCATCTCCATGATCACAAAGTCACAAGGAATGATCAAATTGCCAAATTGAAGTGGAAGATCTTCTAACATACCCAACAGATACTTGATAGATCGATGTACAAGTTGCAATGAAACATTAGTAGCCTTAAGTTCTCCAGAATGAACCTTCCTTGCAACCGCCAAGGGCATGAGACTAACACTTGCCCCCAAGTCACAAAGGGCTCGTTGTATGGTCACACCACCAATAGTGAAAAACACTATCACTTCAATTACATCTATGTTTTATGTAAAACATATATATATTATTTTCACTCTTAAATTGGTAAAAGTTAAATGGCAAGAAAGAAAAGTGGTAGAATTTTACATGTTGATAACTATAGGAGCATAAACCAATTAGGGTGCGTTTGGTTCGGCGGATTCCGACGGAATTGGGCGAAATTGGAATGGTCAATTCCATTGACCAAATTCCATTTCGATGTTTGGTTTCTCATGGAATGGAATTGAATTCCATAGATTCCCCCCAAATCAGGAATTCACCATTCCTTTCTAAAATTGATGGAATTGAAACCCATTCCACCCAAAGTTGAAAAAATGACAAAAATACCCTCATCTCAATCTAAAAACCCTAGCAACACATCATTTCCATTTCTATTATGCTTCTTCAAGAAACCGACATAGGGCATCACACGACAACAACTTCAAAATCGAACGAACAACAGGTAGTATTTATTTTCTGGTTCGATTTCTTCACGTTATCTGTATGGTTTCTTCTCATGTTCGATTTTTCACGTTATCTGTTCGATTTTTTGAAGTTATCTGTTCGATTTCTCCCCCTTATCTGTACGATTTGTGCTCTGTTGTTGCGATTTGTTTGCTGTTGTTGCGATTTCTTTTCTGCTCGATTTCTTCTCTTGCGATTTCTCTCCTGTACGAGTTCTAAACATTATCTGTGACGATTTCTTCAATTATATGCTGTTGTTGCGATTTTTGTCACTGATTTTTGTTGGGTTAAACAAACTTTAAAGAAATGGTATTTTTGTCATTTTTCATAATTCCATTCCGATTCCATTGCAAACCAAACAGACATATTTCAAGATTACATTCCATTTCCTGTCAACCAAAAAGTTGATCAAACCTCAAAACATTCCATTCCAATTCCTTCCAGATTCCAATTCCTTTGACAGATTTCATTCCTACAGAAATCATTCTGTGAACCAAACGCACCCTTAGGGAACTTCCTAGTCTCCATCACGGAAGATATGGTATATTAACTAACATATTAATAGGTTATTAGGGGTTCCCTTGTAATTCAACAAAGGTAAAGTGTTGAGTTGTGTAATATGCCACATAGTAGGGGGTTATATGTAGTTTATTTAAATTGGAAGAAGAGTTTGTATTATATTCTATTAAAGGGATTTAAATGTAATTATTCTAATCTCAAGGTATGTTTGTGTAAAATAACTCTGATTAAATAAATACTAAAAAAGTTAAACCCTTCCAAGCGCAAAACCCTTGGAAGCTCTGAACTTCAACAATGGCGGATTACCAGTCGCCGCGAGCAGAAAAGAGCAGCTCCAGCGCCATGAAGAGAAAGAATAAGAGAAAGCTTCCGGATTTGGTGAAGAAGCACGAGGAAAAGGCTTCGAAATCATCCCGTATCAGTCAATCAGACGATTTTGTAAACGAACCAATAGAAGAAGATATGGAAACAACAACGGAATTGCTCCACGATTCAACTATGTGGAGAAATTTGCTGTTAGTTTTGTCATTACAGAAGAAGAATATCGATATTGAAAAGTAAGCATTTCTTCCCATTGTAGCTGTGTATGTCACACTATCCAGGTTTTTGTTATCATTTGTGGTTGCTTATTCCACAAATGCTTTAAGGAAACTTTTTTTGTAATAATGAGAAAAGTAATATTTGGCTGCAAGTTTTGGTTATATCTTTCTGACATTTGATTGAAAATTTGTGCAGAAAGGTGGAACTGGCATATAAGTTTGTGAAATTGAGTTTCAGTCAAGTAGCAGATGACACAACTCAGGCGTCAGAAGCTGTTAGCTTTGAAAGAGTACTTGTTTTTCTCAACAATTGGATCCAGTCAACATTAATCTCTTCAGAGAAAGAAATTAGGATTGAAGGGATTAAGCCTCAGTATGGTGTAAGTGGGTCTTGTTTAGATTACAGATGCTGGGAACTTTTCAAGTTCTGCCTGGAGGAGGGTAAGAAGTTACATGTTTCAATGAGCTTTGCTCGGGACATCTTAAAAGTTGTTCATTGCATTGCCAAGAACATGGAAATCAAAGATTTGAATGATGATGAATTGACATTATATAATACAATGCTTGATTGCATTTCATCCATTTTCACATCACACGGTGGGGTTTCCAATGAAAATTTAGAATTGTGGATTTTACTGGTTGGCACTTTACTTGAGCTTGTTCTGAAAGTTATTACCAGCAAACTTGACTGTAGTAAAACGGGCACAATCATCTTGAATTGGACATGCTTAGTGCTTGAGCCATTCACCAAGTTTTTGAGGCTTCATCCGAATCGGAAAAATGGTTTTCATGATTTTGTGGATCGGCTTTTAGAACCTCTGCTGAGCTTGCTGTATGTGTTACCCCCTTCTGTTCTTGCCAGTAAATCTGTTTGGATGAGTAAATTACTGAAGTTAATTGAAGAAGTTTTATCTCAGGGATTGTTTCACCCTGCACACATTGATGGATTTCTGACCTTACAGAGCTTAGCTAAGTACAAACTATCTGATGATGGAAAGCCAAAAGACTCAAAAACAGTTATCAAAAGTTATCACAGACACTTGTTTGATAGGCTGGGAAAAATAGGGGTGGAGAAGAAAGCCTCGGCATTATTTGGTGAAGGGGGGCTTTTTCGCTTATATGTCCACTGTATCAAAAGGCAAGAAGGTGTTGAAGGTCATAGCAAGTTTACTGATGATTTTTCAGGTGAAATGTCTAAAAGATCCCCCGGTAGCCATAGTGAAATTCATCATGTAACTGCTTTAAGTGCCGAGATTCGGAAGTCACTATTTGATTTCTTTGTACAAATTATGGAGCCGTTTTTAGGTGATATTGATACATACCTTCAAGATGAAGTGGAAGTAGGATCTGTGTTGGAAGAAGTTCTTTGCACACTCAAATCAACCAACTCAATTCTTGACAGCTTAATGGAAGAGAAAGTATATGTAAGGGTAGATGACACCTCTGAAGGGGCTTGTGCTAATTTCTTGAAACTGATCTGTGATAAAATAACACTACTTTCTGCCAAAGTAGGTCAATTAGTGCCATCAATTTTTGATGTAAAAAACGGAATATCAAAGGAGTTGGTGGAGGAGGTAGCGAAAGAGCTTATTTTATGCTTACATTATTTACTGGAAGTTGATTATGAGGTTCTTGGGAGTGATCTAGAAAGTTTATGGCTTTTGATGTTATCATATGGAACCCTTGGACACACTTTGACTGACTTGCAGGATAAGTCGGTGGTAATTCCAGAAATACTTCATCTTGGATGCCACATCATCAACCTTTACAGCGAGCTTCGTCAGGTTAGTGGAGCATTCTTTGATTTGAGTTAATACTTTGTTTGACATTTGTACAGATTAGATAAGCCTAAAAGTTGTTTTCTTTTTCGGTTTAGGTATAATCTTTAGCCATTGACAATTTACTGCCACTAGCTTGTATACCCTCCATCTCTATGTCAATCTTTTTTCAATAGGAAAGTGTGTGGTTTTACGTGTTTATGTATATTGTTATTTGCCTGTTCAACTTTTGGAGAAACTAAGGTGGTGTTTGTTTTTTCAAAAAAAAAGCTCTTATTTGCCACTTGTGTCTGATTTTGTTAGACCTAAGACAATTAAGACCGTTTTTTTCTTTTCTTTTCAGAGCCTCTTAACCATTTATGTCCTCTGATAAATTAAGTGATAACCTAACCACTTAATTACCTCTTATTTCTGTCCAGCACCGTTCTTTCGATTTCAACGTCGGTTTTAGGCCAGATGCACCCCGAATTTGCGAAAACGGAAAACACGAAGATTGTAATATGATTAAAACTTCACAACCTCACAAATCTGGCAGCATCCTTCTTGTTTTTTTTATCCTTCTTTTGTTTCTTTTTTTCGTTCCTTTCTTTGATCATCTATGGTCACTGCAATTGAGGACTTGACGTATTTAAGCCGAATTTTTGAAGATTAAATAGACATTTATACATATTCATACGTTTGTCGGTTTACAAAAACAAACAGTCTTATAGGTTCAGACTTCAGCACCACCTCTTAAAAATCAGAAGTGAAATCAGACTTCAGACTTCAACACCTCTTTAAAAACAAACGCCACCTAATCCTTCTGTCATGCATCCGATCAGTGCTGATAAGTTCTCTAGAACGTTTTTAGTGAAGTTTAACTTTCTAACATGAACTGTTGATATCTGATAGGTGGGTACTTCTGTTTTTGCACTCTGTAATGCAATCAGGCGTATGGCATCATCTGTAAGAGACATTGAAGCTAATAATTCAGAATCATGGAGATCCTATCATGAATCATGGACAAAGTCATTGCGATTGATAGTATGCTCACCAAAGTTTAGGCTTTCTATTCATAATGCTGTAAAGTCCATACCTGAAGGGCAAGTAAGTTTGTCTATTCGAGAATTAACTACTGATCTCTCTGAATCCCTTGAATGGATGAAGGGTAATTCTGGAAATTCATCTCAAGATGGGTCTAGCTCTTCATGCTTCCATTTGAAAGCAGAGGTTCTTGGTAGTGGTTTATCTGAAGTTTATGCTTTATTTCTGGATTCCTTGATGGTCACTACTGGTAACAGTAGTCTTATTGGAGTTTCTCTAAATGCTTTGATGGAAGTAATTCGTCCTAGTATGAGTATTTTGATTTCACAACCAGCGGATGGAGTTTATGAGTTTCTGACTATAGTTTCCGGAAGGAAGTTCTCCAATCAAGCCGGATGCAAAGATGAAACATTCTCTGCTCATTGCTTTTTTCTTTTCTTTTTTCGTTTACATATGTCGTGTAGAAGCTCATATCGTCAGGCAGTCAGTCTTGCACCTCCAACTACATCGGAAAAGATGTCTGAACTGATGCGGGATTCCTATACAGCTTATTCCGGAAATGATTGGTTGGAGAAGACCGAAAAGGATAAAGGGTATTTTTCTTGGATCGCCAAACGTCCGGTCTCTCTTCTTCTCATTATAGAAGCAATTTCAGGGATTTGTCCTAAAGAAAGCATGTCAGACCTTTCCCCTTTAACATATGTTTTGAATTCCATGGCTCTTCAGAGGCTTGTTGACTTGAATAGGTTGATCAATTCGTTTGACTTTTTGCTCAAGAGGAATGAAATGATAATTGCCAAGGCGAACGAAGAGGATGGTAGTTACAGTAAACAAAATAAACGGTTGCGGAAGTGTTTTACAAAGTTAGCGGAAGAGGCATTGGGTCTTACAAATTTTATGATGGGACACCTCTCTTTATTTAGTAATCCATCAGCAGAAGATGGATGGGATTTTGCGGTGGCTGCAATAGATAAGAAGTCATTGCCTTCTGCATTTTGGTGCATTATTTGCCAGAATATCGATATTTGGAGTACTCATGCAGGTAAGAAGAAATCGAAGATGTTTCTCTCACTTCTTCTTCAAAATTCTCTTCCACACCTAGGCACCAATTTCAAGCAATTCGGAGAGCTTAATGCCAATAAAGCTGGAGACTTGAAGAAAGTCACGCCACGAGAAATCTCATTGGAGCTTCTAAGCAACACAATGTTATATGAGGAAAAAGTAAGATGGTATTGTAAACTGTATACCCTATCCTTCTAATATATATCTATACTATATTATAAAGCATTTATGAAAAACTCTTAAAAACAACCCCTAAAGCTTTATGTACCGCTATTTAATGCTAATTACTTAAAATCTCTTAAAAACAACTAATGAAGCTTTATGTACCGCTTTTAATGCTAATTAATTGATTAATATTTATCTCTAACAATCTTCAAATCCTTAAATCGTGGACTCTTATTAATTAATCCTTATCTCTAACTACTTTCAAATCCTCAAATCTTGAACTCTTTAAAAAGTGTCATTCTTAAAACAAATTTATAAAAAAACATGACCGTTTTTTTCAAAATCACACATTAAAATAAATTAGAACATTAAAATCGAGATATATCGCGCTGCATTGCGCGAGTAGACTTCTAGTATATATATATGTAAATAAGTGTGTGCTAAGGTTTGAAGAATAATTTCATCTCATATTGTTCTTTTAATTAGTTTGTTCGGAGGCATATGGCATCAACGTTTTGCCGGTTTCTGGAGGAGGTGGTGTCACCGTTATTTAGTAATGGAGTAGACATTGAATTGCAAGCACAACCTAATTGGGCCGAGGTTTTAAGCTCTCTCAAAATTCCGTCAGTTGATTCAAGCGATGCCAGGAAAAGCTGCAGTGAGCAAGAAGTTGATCCATCAATTAGGATGGCATATACGGTTTGTCAAAGTTCACTCAATTTTCTCTGTTGGATGCCGAGAAGATGTATAAGTTTTAAATCATTCTCTCTCTATGCAACTTGTATCTTAAACCTTGAAAGGTAATTCCTTCTCTTTTCTTATTAATGCAATCTCGTAAATTATGCTAGCTGTACAATAAGTATTCCAAAACCAGGTCTGAAAGTTACATTTGCACTAAGGATAAAAAAATTTGATTCGAGATCAAGGTGAATGCCCAGAAATGCAGGACTTCCCTTTTCAAGTTCATGTTGCAAGTTTGAGCTTTACAGCTTTTATATAGATGAAGAAAAGAAAAATTAAAAATCGAAGCTTTGTGATTTGTTTATTTAGTTTTTCTATTGGGTGTTCAATGGTATGTTTTCATAAATCTCCAGCCTACTGAGATAGAGATTATCTTTTTTTTTTCTGTCATGAAATTGTTAAATTAATAACACAATCTCTTATTGTCATTATGGAAGTATCTATTATTATTCCATACCAAAATAGTTTCTAAACCAGGTTCTTTGCAAGTTTTAAACGGATTATCATGCCACAGGCACAAATATGCTACCGTATTGATAATCAGGTTGTATAGAAAGTTTGAACATATCAAGTTTTAAGAACAATTGTTTATGCTACAAGATAGGTTGGGGTTGAAAGAATCTTCAAATATAAACTTTGTTTCTTATTTGTTTTGAGATGTCGAATTGAGGGATCGTCGAGGAATATTTGTATCAAAGAAGCCATTGATGAAAGCATGGCTATGGCAGATAAAAGTAATCCGGACTATATAGTTTAGAGCTTTGTTAATGCTCTTCATTGATATAAATTATAATTCCTCTTTGTTCTTTCTACTCTTTTCACTTCAATAAGAGAATGCTTTTTTTATTTCAGGCTTTTAGTTGGCACTTTATTGGGTAATAATGGTGCTGCTTCATTGAATGATCAGTATGAGCTCTTACAGCTCTTCCTTTGCTGCCGCAAAACCCTGAAACATCTGATGGTTACATTTTGTGAAGAGAATTTGGAAGTCAGTCAAAAGTCACTTGGTGCCATACACTTCGGAGGCAAGTTTCCTGCTTTGTGGCTTTTAAAGTCGTTATTCTCGGTGCAGCATGCGTTTTCAAAAAATGGTGACACCAAGGTGAAGGATCTGATGTTCTCACTGATGGATCACACATCTTATGTGTTTTTGACACTCATCAAGGGCAGTCTTGTCCATTCAAGTCATTATCTTATATCTGCTAGGGAAAGTTTTCAACAGAAGGCTGTATCTGCATTTGATCGAGAAAATAGTGGTCATTCTGGGTCTACTTCATGCTTAGATCAATCAGAGAGTCTTGATGCATGCAACTTTATGATCCATGTAGCTGAGGCATTAAAAGATCACTCAAAAGTCATGATTACCCCTCAAAGGGAAACCATTTATTGTGGAAGGGGTGTTTATAATCTTCAGAAGCTTTCATCTATTATTTCTTGCTTTCAGGGTTTTTTGTGGGGCCTCTCATCTGCACTATGCCATATGGATGCACATAATAATAATCTTAAACCCATATTTCTTAGGAGAAATTTTGAACCAGTTGACAAATTGAAACTCTGCATAGATACCTACACAACTTTTATTAACGATTTTTTGTGCGAGTTGGTTCTTCAAGATGATAAGCACCTTAAAACAATATCAGATTCTCAAGCTTCTCCTGATAGTTTTGACGTATCGGATCATAGAGAGCCAAAGACCTCTAGAGTCTTGGAGAAAAGATTCAATTTGGAAAATGTGGATATGGGCAGCATGTATATAAATAACTCCTTTTTGCGCAGCCTTCTAGACGGAGAAAATCTTGAATCCGCATTTTTCCTCAGACAGCTGTTTATCGCCTATTCAGCCTTGCTTAGGCTGAATTTACAGATAAAAACTTCCTTGTCTTCAAACTTGGTTAATACATTTATAGGCATTTCAGAAGTTTTGTTATCGGAGTTCTCAAACAACATGGGAACATTATCACAATTTACTTTTGTATTCTTGGATGGGATTGGAAAGTTTCTTGAAGAATTGGGCAACCACCTTTCTTTAACTAATCCCACCTTGCCTACAAATGTATATGCAAGATTGATTGATTTGCACTTGAAGGCTATTGGGAAATGCATTGCGTTACAAGGGAAAGTAGCTACTTTAGAATCTCACGAGACTGAATCAAGTATGAAGACTCTGAATGGTTCAGTTGGGTTCTCTGAATGCACATATTCTAGTGGACCTTCTCATTTGGATGAACTCAAAAGCAGGTTAAGGATGTCATTCAAAGTTTTTGTCAGAAAACCATCAGAGTCATACATATCCTCTGCACTGCAGTCTATTAAAAAGGCTCTGGTTGGGCTGCAGAAGGGCTCCATGGTAAATTATCAAATATATACCGGGAGTTCAGGCGGAGGAAAAGTTTCTTCAATTGTTGCAGCTGGGATTGATTGTTTTGATTTAGTTCTTGAAGCCATTACAGGTAAAATTATATCACACACCTCCAATAGGTTGGTTAAAACCACTTGAAAATGCACAATATATTGATATTCTATCTTTACGAAATTGATGAGAACACTTATACTTTGATGGACCATGTTTTCATTTTCGTTGTTTTCTTACCCCATGAGATTTGATATTTATTGTCCAAAATACCCTATTGAGGAAGCTAAACTCTCTCACTGCCACTTTTTCAAGGCCCTCTCTACTCTCCATCAATGTAGAAAAGCTTGTTTAAAACCAAAAAAAAAGAATTATAAATGCCCACAAGATTGTAAGAATGTAGACAAACTAAAAAAGTATAAACTGGCCAAGATAGATGGTAAGACAATGGTCAGAGAAGCTAAAGGTATAAAAAACATATCAGGATTTATAGGAAAACATGGAATGAAGGAGGGAGAGACATATGTCTGCAGGTTGGATAGGATAAAAGACAAGAAAACGAGGGACACAATCAAATCAAATTTATCGAGGTTGAGAATTAAAAACTATTAAGACATGAGGACGAGGCTAAGTAGGGACTGAGAAGCTACTTAGGTAAGTTATTCTATGAAGATTTAGGGTAATATTGGAGAACTTGGATTCTTTTGATGCCATTTGTAGCGTTCTATTTAAAATTAGAAGGATGAGGTGAAATATAACTGCAGCATTTACATGAAAAATATAACTGCAGCATTTACATGAAAATGATATTTCAAATTTTATGCTATTCTCTCTGTTTGAGCATGTTGGTTAATTTCTACCCATCTACTCACCATAAGCACAATACAACCCCGAAGAAGTAACTTAAAGTGGGTTCAATCTCATTCTGTTTGGTGATCAATATATTTGAAGGAAAATATGGGTGGTAGTCATAAGTCATAAAGTCAATAATAGTTTATCTATTGAGTGCTATTATGTGCTTTGTGTTTGCAACCATTTAACATTTTGATGATATGAGGGAGTTTCAGGGGAAAACCTAAAAAAAATGGAAAACTGAGGAACACCATGGTAGCCCTTCATCTGAACGGTATGCACTTGTGCATACAAGTAAATTAAGTTGATTCTTTGTTTTTATGCACATGTGCATATGCACTTTTGCATGTTACAAATTACTTGTATGCACAAGCGCGTATTGTCCGGATGAAGGGCTACCAGGGTGTTCCTCAGTTCTCCATTTTTTTGAGGTTTTCCCCTGAACCTGTCCCTTGATGATATTGGAATGGAGAATTTAATGTATAATACTGACAATTACCATTCTTTTAATAGGGCGGAAGAATCTGAACACAGTCAAAACGGATATCTTGGGTTCAGTTTGTTGCCTCTTCAACATTATTATGCATTTGCAGGGCCGGCGACTCTTTTACACGGATTCCGTTTTGAATATACATTATTGTGCTGATCCAGATCCAGGATCTGTTGTTCTTATGTGTATTGAAGTACTTACGAAAGTATCGGGAAAACATGCTCTTTATCAAATGGATGCATGCTATGTAGCACAAGCACTGAGTATTCCGGCTACACTTTTCCAGAATATTCTCCACCATAATACATCTGATTTCCTGAGGTTCTCTAATACTGAAAGTATGAACGAGAGCATGAACACCAAGCTTTTCGATCGACAATATTCAATTGAATTATATGCAGCTTGTTGCCGGATGTTGTACACTTTTCTTAGGCATCACAAAAGGTTCGCCACCCATCCACGCCCACCCCAACGAGAATGGTTAAAAAATTTGGTTTTGTTTGAGCATATTCAGGGGATTCATACTAATGAGGCAAACTGCATTAAATGCAACGTATTTTGGTCTCATTTGTATAATCGAAGTTTACTTTTAGACCAAGGTACATTGCATTATTATGCATTCTCAAATGTAAGGGTGCGTTTGGTACACTCGATAGAAACAGAACAGGGATCACTGTTCCACATTTGGCATGACTTTTATGTGGAACATGCTCCACCCCCACCCCATGGAACAAGGTGGAATAAACTTATGTTTTACCAATATAACCTCAAAATAAAATCTAATTTTCTCTTCTAAATATCAAATACGTCTTCTTTTTTATATTTTATTCATTCTTTAAATTCTATATATTGTATTTTATGCTTTTTAAACTTTCAATTTACTGTCCTCGGAATATTATTTTTATATGGTTTCTATGTTTTGATTAATTTACGTAAATTATACTACATAGTAAAAAAATATAGAAAATGTTAGAATTTAAAATTTGGAAACTACAATAACCTTTTATTTTGGTGTCACTTTAATCGTCTTGAAGAAAACTTTCTAAATAATATATTTTGTTATAAAAAATATTTATTTCATTTTAATTTAATAACTTACATAATTAATCAAAATATATAAACAACTTATTAGGGGTAAATTGGTCATGTTATCTGTTCTGTCCTGTCTAGTTCTGTCTTACCAAACGCTGTCTGTCTTGTCCTGTCTGCATACCAAACGCACCCTAAACTAGGTACCTAAATGTTTGAGATATCACAATCTAAGATACCAAAACGATGGTTTTGATTGTACGTTAACCAAAATAGGAATCAGATTAAAATACGTTGTATTTTCATGCAATTTGCCCTTACTAATAAAGGATTGCAACTTGCAGGGAAAGTTTACAGCACATTGCGCTACTTCAAGCTTCTGTTTCCGTTCTTCTTCATTGTTTGGAGACGGTAAAGGATGAGCAAACTGTGCGAAAAAGCTCTGTTGTATGGGGGGTACAAGAAGGAGCAAAATGTGGTGCTTTTCTTCGAAGAATTTATGAAGAGGTTTGTTTTTCGTTGGCACCACCATATATTCGTCAAGATTTTTTATTTATTTAAAATATCTCTAGATCGTCAAGTATTTAGCAAGTCTCATGTGAGGGTTGGGTTCCGGTGAAAAGTTGAGGTTAACATGAGAAGCTTGAGAAGTGGTTATCAATCGTTGGATGAGAAATGGATGCACATTAGGATGAGATGCACCGAGATACACCGTATCAATTCCCTTCTAAGCAGCAATTCATCATGGGAGGACATTTGATTAAAAGTGATCAACGGTTCAGATCCACTTCTTACACTTCTCACGTTAACCTCAACTTCTCACACGATCCTTCGCCCCTCATGTGATTGGTTCCAAGTCGTTTATATTTACTAGATCGTTAGTAAGGGTTGGGTTTCGGTGAGAAGTTGAGGTGAACGTGAGAAGTGGCTATCAACCGTTGGATGAGAAATGGACGCACATTAGGATGAGATGCATCGAGATAAGATGCACCCGATCAATTCCCTTCTAAGCCGCAATTCATGGGATAGCATTTAGTTAAAAGTGACCAACGGTTCAGATCCACTTTTCACGCTTCTCACGTTAACCTCAACTTCTCACACGATTATTCGCCTCCTTAGTAAATGCTCATTTGCAGTTCAAAACAAAGTTTTTTAAGTAATTTAATAGATAATCTAATAGTTTACCAGTTAAGGACTTGAGGTTTTAATTGCTTCTCTGCGGTTATCCACAGATTTTACAATTCCTCATTAATTCGAGATCTTTTTCTGAAGATTGAAGTTTTATTGCAGATACGGCAACAAAAAGATGTTATTGGCCAGTATTGTCGCCTGTTTTTATCTAGTTACATAGTGGTGTATTCAGGATGTGGTCCCCTGAAAGTTGGCATCAAGAGGTGAGTTTTATAATCTTAGATTCAGACTTTCTATTTAGGGTGCGATTGGTACACTGGACATGACATAACAAAACATAGATCATTGTTCCACGTTTGGCAAGACTTTTATGTGGAACATACAACAACAAAATGGAATAAAGTGGAAAAGACATGTTCCACCCCCACCCCATGGAACAAGGTGGAACAGATCTATGTTTTACCAATATAACCTTAAAATAAAACCTAATTCTCTTCTAAAACATCAAATACGCCTCTTTTTTTACATTTTATTCATTTTTTACAATCTATTTATTGTATTTTATGTTCTTTAAACTTTCACTTTACTTTTCTCAAAATATTATTTTTATAAGGTTTCTATATTTGAACTAATTTATATAATTTATTAAATATCAATAATAAAAAATAATATAGAAAAGGTATAAAATAGAAATTGGTACATAAACTTTTTTTTTGGGTATCATTTTAATCGTGTTGACGAAAACTTTCTAATGATATATTATGTTAATAAAAATATTTATTTTATTAATTAGAGTACATAAAATATGTAAAAAACTCATTAGGAGTAAATTGGTCATTTTATCTGTTATGTCGTTCCAGTTTTGTCTTACCAAGCGCTGAACTATTGTTTAGTCATGTTCTTTTCTCCATCCTGTCTATATACCAAACGCACCCTCACAGAGTCGGTAGCTTTCATGTGGTCACTATGTATTTCCACACCTTGGTGCAGAACCGAACCAATCATAAATTGGAAAAATTTATAACTGAAAGATGTCAGATAAGAAGTGTATTTGCTTTCTATAACGCGGTTGTAGAAACATACATATGCACACAACATTCAAATATTATGTTTTACTTCTTCAGTCCTAAAATAATTGTCCATATTCCTATTTAAGCTTGTCCCAAAATAAGTGTCCACTTTCAAAAATAGATTGTTATGAACTTATGATTTACTAAATTTCCAATTTTCCCCTTGATTATGATGCACAAATATTTGAGAGTTGATGAGATGGAGAGAGAGGAGAAGGTTTGCCTTAATCATTAACGATAAAACTGTCATTCAATTAATTAAAATATTGTACTCCCTCCATCCCATTTTAAATGTCCACGATGAAAATGGCACACGATTTTAGAAATGTGTAATTCTTACACTTTTTAAATAACTAAATGACACTTTTACCCTTAATAATAAAGAGAGAAACTTTCTCCATCTCGTAATTAAGGGTAGAATGGGAAAGTGGAAACTTATTTTTAAAAGTGGACACTTACGTTGGGACAAGTTAAAATAGAAAGGTGGACACATTTCTTAAACTCTGTGTTTTACCATCATGGACATTTATTTTGGGACGGTGGGAGTATAAGATTAAGAAAAATGAAACGAGTTCAGTTCCAGTTTTGATAGGTTTGAACTGGACCGATCAGCTCCTGGTTCAGCCTGGACCTGTTTGTGTTTTTTTTTTTGTATTCTACCTGTTTGAATCGACTTATGCACACACCCTAGAATATAATCGTTTGACTAAACTATGATGATTTTTTATTATTATTATTATTATAGGGAAGTAGATGAAGCTTTGAGACCAGGTGTTTATGCTTTGATCGATGCTTGCTCACCAGATGATCTGCAGTATATCCATACCGTTTTAGGAGGTAATTAATCTCTCGATATATCATCTTATTTTAATGATACGATGTTAAGTTTCATATTCATGCATAATTCCTATTGATTAAAGGGTTCAAAAGATTTCTCGTTGACCCCCAAAAGTGGAATTCTTTTGAGGGTTCTTTGTAGCAGCAAACATGAAAAGAAACTGAAATCTAATTAATTTTCAAAATCAAAACTGGACCTTTTTGTGGTATGGAGGGAGAGTTTTATTTTGGTGATGTTGATATCATTTCTACAAACACAGCTCATAACCGTTCCCTTGGTGATCTTCAATTTTCAGAGGGTCCGTGCAGAAACACTTTGGCAAATCTACAACACGATTACAAATTGAATTTCCAATACGAAGGAAAAGTGTAACCGGAAGCTTTTTAGGTGTTCTCTTGTCGGGTAAGTCGATCTGCATTACTTTACACAATGATATATCTATTAGACATCCAATGGCTGTAGTTGCTGCATCTATTAATCTTCTTGAAACCTAACCGGATTTGTAGGTTCTTGTTACGTTAGGCAACAGAAGGACGATTGTCAAATGGGTTTTACCCATCGGTCACCTACCCCCCCCCCACAAAAAAAGAAAAACTCATTTATCATGGGGGCTGTGACTGAGGGTGTTATAGTGTGAGGTATGGAACAGGGCACCCAAAATTATTGGGGATCAATTATATATGTTTTAATCTTTAGCCCAATTATAATGTTACAGTGGTTATTTTCTTTAAGTGAATTTCATATGTCCATTGTTATTTTATGACATTTTTGTTGTTTTATTGGTCAATAGAAATGGGACTCAAAAGTGTTTTAAGATACAATCTACAAGTTTTTGGAGTTCCAAGTGGGTTTGTTTCATTACATTAGGTAATGACATGATAGGGTTGGGTTCACGTGAGAATGAAAGTTATGGTAAGAAGGGATCTTCACCCTTGATGCACAATAGGATGAGATGCACCTAGATGCATGGGATCAATCCTTGTATCAAGCGTGATTCATGGGTGAGTTTGAGATTAAACGTGACCAAGGGTCCATATCCCTTTTTACTTTCTCACATTGACTCTTCTTCTCAATGATCTGGTGCATCGTGTTGCATCTCATCTCAGTGCATCTCATTTTAATGTGCATCCAAGGTGGAGATCCCTTCTTACGCTTCCCACCATAACTTCACTTCTCACCGTAACCTAACCCTAAATGTATATAATAATATGTTTATCTATTACATAGCTTTCCCAAAATCGATTTGAAGTTTCTTCAAATTGAGGATTCACTTTCATCATTCTTTCTTGGGTTTTCCTCAAATGAGTTTGTTGATTTTCTTCAATTGGTGTATGTGTGGTGTGATAGCAACCAAGATAGTCTCGATGATTTTTGGTACTGTTGATAGGAACCAATAGGGATCACCTATTGTTGATTTTTCTTCAATTCTTAATAAGTTTGCTAATCTGATGAATTTTGGTACCAAGGGTAAAAAGGTCATTTTTATAATTCAGACTATTGATTTAGAAAGAAAAGTAAACACCAAGACATTTTTATCGAGACGGTCAAATTTATCTGGCAAGACAAATTTATTCATACAGGGCTTAATAGAAAATTTGGTAAACAACCCCTAAGGGGCTGTTTGGTTGGTTTTTCATTAAGTCCTGTGTGGATATAGATGTCTGTCTGGATTCTGATATCTTGCTGTTTGTTTGTCGTGCTGATATTTTACCCATTCTTAGGATTTATGATGTTTTTATTAAAATTTCGCCAAACTTTGACATCATAAGTGTTAGAATCAATGAACACAAGAATCAAATTCACATAAAAACTTTATTGAAAATACAATATCTGATACAAAAATGAATTCATCCACAATCGCTGATCATTCCTGATTCTCGTCTCACATAAACACTGAAAACGAAAAATCCAATACCACACAGATCGAACGATCATAGATCGATAGATGATTACTAAATTTACCTTTTATACATTAAACAAATCGATTATCCTACACAAATTCAAGTGAAATCATGGTGCAACAAATCAAAAGTGAAAAACATAGACGTACGAATCAGGTTTTTTGGGTGGTTTTGTGATACTTGTCTTTAATCCATTGAAGACCAACATAAGTGCCATGTTTCACCTTCTTAGCACCAGTTGCAACCACCTCTTTCGTCTTCCCAAATCCTTCTCCCACCTTCTTCCCGTATTTTCCGGCCATCCCTCCGCCATCGTTTTTTTTAATTGTAATTAGCAGCACGCAACGGATCTGGATTGTGATCCCATTGATCGGCCCACGAAGAGCCATACGAATCGTTTCCTGACATCCTTCTTCTACTTAATTGCAAGCGCCGCTGCTGGAAGACGTCGGTGGAAGCGCCGGCAGGAAGTGCAGATCGGGGTTTTCTTGGGTGGGAGGGAGGGAGGGAGGCGTGGAGTGCTGCAGATGTGGTAGGGTTTTGAGGAAAAGAAACCCTTTTAGGTTTGATGTGGGGGGTAAAATGGGAATAATGATGGCTGAGTAGATAAAGGGATCTCTTCTCAACTTATTTGGTAAGCTCTCTATTTTTTCATTAAGCCACTACCAAACACCCTGGCTGACTGAATAAGCCATACAGGCCATTAAGCCCATTAAGCCAAAAACAAACAGGCCCCAAGTGTAGAATGGGGAAATAAACATTTAATTTTAAAAGTATACACTTATTTTGGGACAAACTAAAATAGTAATGTAGATAATTATTTTGGGATGAATGATATGTATATATTGTAATACGCTCAAATTTGGAAATAGCGACTAATTAAAATTTTCATTTATACATCATGTAAGAAATGATATTACTCTCTTAAAGTCCAAGCTTGATTAGCAATCTAAGTTTCACAATATCAAATAATAATCCAAAACCTACACAATGACTATTTTAAAGAGGGATGTTACTAAAACCCAATAAGTGTCGCTATCTCCAAGGTGCAGAAGACCTCAATCGAACAACTATACCCTTCTCGTGCATCTAATTAGCACTCAACTTTTCACGGTGTCACTACTGCCATTCCCACCAATAACCTAATGCACATGCCGACAAATAAAAAGAGTTAGACTTACATATAGTGAGTTCAAGGGTTTTCAACCATTATATAACACGACAAACCAAAAGAATGCTACTTAAATCACGGTTTCTAAAATGAAATATATGAAAACGTCTTTCCGAAAACCTACCATTTTCGTGATGAAAACCCCTATACAAAAATTGTTGGAAATTTTAGTAAAAAATATGGTTTTTACTAAACTTTGGACGCATTTAAATATATATATATATATATATATATAGGCTGGGTATCTTTTGCAAACCAGTGTATTTGTACAAACTCGTACAAACCATACCTAGCTTTATGATTTTGTAAATTTGGCTTCATTAATATTTATATATATATTTTGGCTTCATGAATATATCATTTGTCATTTTAACTAATTTTTTTCGATGGAGCCCTAAAATACCCTTATTTTTGTAAAAAAAATTAGTTAAAAATGTCAAATGATATATTCATGAAGCCAAATTATATATTCATGAAGCCAAAATATATATATAAATATTCATGAAGCCAAATTTACAAAATCATGAAGCTAGGTATGGTTTGTACGAGTTTGTACAAATACACTAGTTTGCAAAAAATACCACCCCTATATATATGTTATATATAATTAACTCTTAGTGGGTTTATGTTCTCCTATATGAGAGCTTCGAAACGATATATAATACTTCCAAAACGGAGTATGTGTGAATGAGATATCGATGCTCAAAGTTGAGTGATTGGATGAAATTAGCAAAAACCAAGTTGGGTGTGGGAAGGTGTCCCACATAGGAAGAGAGAGTAAACTCTCTTTGGTTTATAATCAAAGAAGTGTGAGGAGTTGACAAGCTCCTTGATTGGTTTTACTCTAACTCCTACCTGCGCGCACGGGGGTGCCAATGGACGATTTCGTAAGCTAAAATCGTCGAACTTGTGTGCGACCTGCGGACACGAATGCAGCTCCAAATTCTCGTGCTCACACAGTTTGGTTTTGCTAAAAATTCGTTTGACCAGTTTATATTTTTTTTAAACTGACACTGTAAGATTTTCGGTTTCATAATCAATTTCTTAATTACGGATTTATGGTTGTCGGTTTCAAATACCAATATAAATACATGGTCTCACTTTCATCCAAAAAACACACCAGAACTGAACACGTTTTCAGAACTCAACTCTCTCTCGGTATTCTCTCCATACGAAACTCGAACAGTAGCATACGTTTTTTCCCGGCGAACTTTTCAGGCAAGTTGTCATCTCCGGCAGTTCCAAAAACTGCTTACGCTGTTGTACCCTGGGAACAGACGGAAATTCTGTTTAAGGGAATCGTGTCCAACACGAGCCTCAGCGGTTCTCGTTTATAGGAATTCGTTTCCTTTCCGTTCTTTCTGCTTCAACTTATTTCTTTTAATTTCGTGGTTTAATTTTAATCCAGTGTATGATTAAAGTACAGTAAAATTACTAACAAAAATTTCCTTAAAATATGAGTTCAAAACCCAATACTCACACAAAACGTGAATAATGATTAATGCTCAAACGCTGAAATTCGGATAAACTCTTATTATCCAAACTATCGAAATATAGGTAAGACTCGAACTCCACAATTAAGAACACTATACTAAAAACGTCAGCGAAGAACATGGAAAAAACTCAACATCCAACACATGAACACAATACCTTTCAGTGACGGGGGAGATCCGTTTTTCATGGATTGTAGTGGAACACAAAAGTAAACTACATTCCAAGTTATAGATCTCATACCAAGATCAATGGTCACGAGCTCGCCGACTCGCACTATCGATGTGGATATGGGCACCCGATGATCCTAGTCTTACTCATTTGCTAACATTACATTTACGGTGAATGGCTAGTATCTAACTTCACATAACCATACCAAGTTGCATCAGATGACTCAATGTCTCAACTAGTTACAAATGGAAAATAACTATCCCATAAAAACTGACTCAGAAATTACATCATAGGGTCAATGGCAGATGTTCGACTTCAAGAGCCGGCACCATAAGGCCCTCGATGACCCAATGACCAATCCTGGTCACAACATGGGAACAACCGTTCTATTTAAAACAATAAAGACCAACTCCTATGTTTGTAACGTTACATGACTCCAATTGAATGACCAAAACATGTAATTCTAAACTAATACGCAATAAACGCAAAAATCATACTCAAAGCTCCACAACGGGCAATTAAAATCGGACAAATGTCCCCAAGACTTGTCTTAGTCAAAACCGAGATAACAACTCAACAATTTAATTGACTATACGATAAAAGTCATGTAAACAATAAAACACATTTAACCAACAGTTATGCAAACACAATGACCAAAAGTATGATTGACTCGAAAACCCACCATGATTTAGAACAAATCATTTTCCAAGTGAAATTATGTCATTTATATTTCCAAAATGTCTCATAACATAATGACATGCATTTTCTATTTTTTTATAAAATCAAATACACTAAAAACGCATTTACATTTAATGGCTTCCATTTATACATTAAATCATCAAGGAAACATACTAATATGATTTATTTATCAGAATGACCAAAAATACCAAATACATCAAAAAATATAAACCTCACCAAATAATGACCACATTTGAACAACATCAAGGAAAACATTTTAATACATCAAAATAGACATTTTTGGCATGTACGTAGTTTTCACAAGACAACTTGAACTCACTTTGCTAGGTTACGTTAAACCTAGGTTCCCAATCGATCTCTAGCTTCCAAAATGGTGAAGATTGGGATGATCCAAAAGGATGTGATTAAAACGGTGGCTATAACCACTTTTTCCAAAAATATAAATACATTTCCTCCTAATTTTTAAATCCAAAAATCAACGAAAACAACAAAAATTGGAGCGAAACAAATTACATCAAAAAATGATCACATTAATATCTTTAATTTGACAACCATTTTGATATACCTTTTCATCCATTTTTTCTTGGTTCTCCAGATCTTTTATTTTTCAGGTATTCCCTTGATCTTTTCCCTACTCTCTTTCTCTCTCTCTCTCTCTCTCTCACACACACACACACACACACACACACACACATATATATATATATATATATAGAGAGAGAGAGAGAGAGAGAAGGAAGATCATACGAGGATGACAACTATTTAAATGAATTAAGGAATAACTCTCAACCAATCATTGTTAAGAATAATTCCAAAAATAATAATATCCAAAAATCAGGTAAAAAGGGTGTTAGGTCAAAACTTGATGGACAGATTTATACAACCTATGAGATTCACTTAAATAGATCTTAGCGCAAGTATACACCATAATCTACTATCGTCTCGTAACAATAAATAATGGTAAAAGTACCAGATATCGATCCACAGGGAAAACTTGTAAAAGCTTTTCAAACAGTCCAGTCTTTAAAAACCGATTTCAGATGGTGAATTCTACAACAGCTTGTTTGGATGGTTGGTTTGAGTTATCAACTAAAAATCAATTCTAGAAAAGAAGCAAAGGGTGCAAAGCTCTATTAAGATAAAAACAAGTGATCTAGTAAAGAGATATTATAACATCCAGCCAGTCCTGTAGCATCAGGTGCTATAGGACTGCCACGGTACTAACCATCGGTTCAAACGGCCTCCCAAACTGGTCAACGTGCTATCGATACGATATCAATTATGTTAGACCTCGTGAATCCTAGCACAACACAGTGTTATCATCCTACCCCGTAAGAGTGCAGTACTTGTCAGGTACTAAAACTATTTATTAGTCTTTTCTTATTATTTCGGAAAATTAATCTTTACCTTAACACTGAATGTTAATGCATTTTCATGCACAAAATTAGTTGTTAATTAATTAAATGTAATCTTCAATGAAAGATTAATCACCTAAAATAAATTGTTGATCCAAACCCTTAGTGATTTGATAATGACCCTATCTTAAATACTTAGTGAAAATTGTAAGTAAACAATATGTATCAGAGTTTCACTATCGCTGATAAGTACTAAGATTTTACAGTACCGCTGATAGGAACTCTCGCTCTTTAAGTTAAACATTCAGCGAAACTGTTCACCATAAATGCTCTGAGTCTGTTCAGTCATTATGATGATCGCTGATAAGTTAGTTGTTTACTTATGATCCCTGAAGACAAGTTTCACGTCAACAAAGGTTCTACGCTAAAGTCGAAGATCAAGCTCAAGAACCAGCGACAAGTCTCCTAATGAACTGATGTGGATCAGCGAAGACTCAGATTTGTCCACTCAACGTGAAGTATCAAGTACAAGACTTCAGCTATCGCTGAACTCTATCATTCGCTGATATGAAATGATAGATCGCTGAATCAACGAAAGCTGATCATGAAGTCCTCCGTACAAAATACTTTTATCTTATCCACCCTTGCACGACTCCGTACGAAATGTCAGAAAAGAACCTCCGAAAATCTGAAATCGTACAACCACTCTGATACTACACTGTTCATCCATACGGCTACTAAGGTTGTCAACCAAGGTCAATGACATGCAACCAACCAGCTGATGACACGTGTAAAGTATATACTGACTTGCATTAAATGCATGCAGTATATAAAGAGATGAACTCACTTCAATTGAAGTAACTTGCTAACTCTGGACAAGTTCAATCTCTTATCTCAAGATAGGTTATTATTAGTAATTTCCTTATCTCTCTTAGTG
The DNA here is from genome assembly GCA_033807775.1 of Saussurea involucrata. Taxonomy (NCBI): domain Eukaryota; kingdom Viridiplantae; phylum Streptophyta; class Magnoliopsida; order Asterales; family Asteraceae; genus Saussurea; species Saussurea involucrata. The sequence continues at coordinate 131,415,629 of CM066315.1, read as the reverse complement.
CAAGAAACCTTAGTGTTCCAACTTGTTTAGATTTAGGTTTATCCTTAATCTAGTTTCCGCAACAAGCTGTAAATTGTTAATGATTTATCAATAAACAATTTAGAAAAGTAAAATCTGTGTGTTTGTATTCAACCCCCCCTTCTACAAACTTGTATAGGCCTTCGGGACCAACAAGTGGTATCAGAGCGGATTTGTTTAATCTCATAAACAAGATCTAATCTAAGATATTTCTCTTCCTTGCTATTATCTGAAAATGGCCACCAACACAAACACAAATTATATAGACAATGGTTCTCTTGCAAAACCCCCTAGATTTTCCAGAGACAACTTCAACTTGTGGAAAAATAGGATGACACTCTTCTTAGAAGGTGTAGACCCCACTATGCCTTACTATCTTGAAAACGGCCCATACATCCCTGTAACAATTGATCCTTCAGTTCCAGCCACTGCAAATAGACCTGCTATTCCAGAAAGGCTGATTCCTAAGGAAATACACATGTGGACCGACGAAGATAAGAAGAAAGTGGCTATAGATACAAAAGCCAGATCCATACTATCCATGGCCCTTCCTGACGAAGTCTACCATTCCGTCATGAACCTGAAATCATCAAAAGCCATGTGGGACACAATATGTGTTCAGTATGAAGGAACGTCTGAAGTCCAGGACTCAAGAAAGATCAACCTGGTAAGACAATACGAAAGCTTCATTTCTGGTAAGAATGAAACTCTCTCTGAAGTTCACCAACGTTTTAATTGTTTAATTATAGATCTGAAAACTGTTGGTAAGGAATATTCTAACTTTGAGGTGCTGACAAAGTTTCTAGAATGTTTACCTGAAAGCTGGGACAATTATTCTATGTGTCTCAAGCTGTCAAAGGATCTAAAATCAATGACCCTTGCTACCTTATATGGCACGTTGCTGAATCATGAGCAATCAAGCCATCTTAAGAAGAATCTTGTAAAAGATTCCAAAAGCACCCCTGTTGCTTTAATCTCAGAGGAACCTTCTACTCAGCGACCCTCGGTCACTATCACTGAGTTAGAGAGTAACTCTGAAAGGTCATCAGATTCTGATTTTTCAGATGATGAATCTTTGGCTCTCCTAACTAAGAAGTTCAGGAGATTTGCCAAGAAGAAAATGTTTAGAAAGAACAAACCTCTTTCCATAACTGACAAGCCTAAATCATCAGTTTTTGTTGATAAGGTTACTGCTACTTGTTTTAACTGCGAAAAATAGGACATTTTGCTAACGAGTGCAGGTCTAAGAAAGTTTCTAGACCCTCAGCTTTTACAAAGAAATCCTTTGTTCCAAGGAATAAAGATGACAAATACTCAAAGCTGAAAGAAAAATATGTGAAGCTGAAAAGCTTTAAGAAGAAAGGCAAAGGCCTGATGGCTGACTATGATTGGGTTGCTTCTGATGAAGAAGCATCATCATCTGACTCTGAAGATGATGAAGCAAATCAATGTCTCATGGCCAAGATTGAAGAAGAGGAAGAAAGTTCAGACATTCCCTCCACTTCAACATCTGCCATTCATGTATCACCTTCTTTCTTTACCAATATTGCAAATATTGATGAAGCTGATAGTCTCCGTAAGATCGATCTCTTGACTAGAAGTTTATACGAAGCCATGAACGGCAAAACTGTGGTTGAAAACCAAAATCTTGATCTCGCTGAAAAGCTTAAAAACTGCCACCTTCAAATAGAAAAGCTTTCTAAAATTGAAGAAGATTTTAAAGATCAGGTATATTTAAATTAGCTAGTCAAAATCGAACGAGCAGAAGCTATCGCTGCATTAAAGGCTGAAAAAGCTACTGTTGAAGGATGGTGTAATTCTTCAACAAAGATCACTGAGATAATAAAGTCTCAAATTCCACTGAGTGATAAACGTGGTTTGGGTTACAAATATGAAACTTCAAAACCAACCACTGAGCGTTCAATGCTTAAATTTAGAACGTTCGTATCCTCAGTCGCTGATACTTCATCTTCTCAGTGCTCCTCGTCCATTACACCAATCCCTGAGGAAACTCCTACCTCCTCAAAAGGCAAGGAGAAAATGGTTTATTCAAAACCTACCTCTGTCTGTAAAGACAAAGACAAAGGAATTGTTATTTACCAGAATCCTCAGAAGGGTACCTTAGTACCAAAACTGAATGCTTCTAAAGCTTCAGTGGATCATCCCTCTGGATCAAGGAAGCAGATATCTGGATTTATTCAGCGATCTACTCCTAGACTCAGATTGGATGTCCTTGGTAAGAAATCTGAAGAACTGAATGTTCGTCCCATTTCTAAAGCAAATAGCTTACTTGGTGCTGGTACTTCTAATTCTAAATTAAAAGCTCAGCATACAAATGGTCCTAGAACTACTTTCAGCTATAGGAAAAGTTATCACTGTGGACTCACTGATCATATTGCTAGTAAGTGCCCCACAGCCACCAAAGCTGAAAAGATAGCTAAGGTGAAGATTGCCCCCAAGGCAAAGAAGACCAACCCTGGTGAAAATCAGGTCAAGGTGAATTCTACCACTGAGGTTAAGAAATTAACCAAAGTGAAGAAAGACAAAGCTGAATCTTCAAATGCTGCGAAGACTGCTGAACCTTCCATTCCAACTACTTCCACTGACAAACGTGTATACATGGTTAAGTGGGTACCCAAGAAAAACTAATCTTCCTTTGTATTACAGGTTAAGAAGGGTATCTGGTATCTCGATAGCGGATGCTCTAGACACATGACTGGTAAGAAAAGCCTGCTCGCTGAATACAAGGAAGAGAAGGGTCCCTCTGTGACTTTCGGTGGAAATGGAAAAGGACATACCCGAGGGTATGGTGTACTTTCAAATGGTACAACCTCCTTCAGAAGAGTCGCATATGTTGAAGGGCTAAAGCATAATCTTCTAAGCATCAGTCAGCTTTGCGACATGGATAACAAAGTAATCTTTACTAAGGAATCCTGCTTTGTATCTGACAAAAAGGAGAAGATAGCTCTCAGCGGTTATCGTTTGGAAAATGTTTATGTAATAAACATGGACTCAACAACCACTGAGAACTCCTGTTTCTTCTCAAAGGCCTCATCTGATGTCAACTGGCTATGGCATAAGAGGCTATCTCATCTAAATTTCAAGACACTGAACACTCTTTCTTCAAAAGAGTTAGTCACTGGTCTACCACAGCATTCATACGCCAAAGAGTCGTTATGTTCAGCGTGTGAAAAAGGGAAGCAGACCAAAGCAAGCTTTAAATCAAAGCAAGTTTCTTCAGTGTCATCTCCTCTACAACTACTCCGTATGGATTTGTTTGGCCCTGTTAACAAACAATCCATCGCTGGAAAGAAATATACGCTGGTCATAGTTGATGAATTCTCTCGCTTCACTTGGGTAATGTTTCTCCGTTCTAAGAGTGACACCCCTGAAGAACTCATCACCTTTGTTCGGAAGATGGAAACCCTGAACAATCTGACCGTTCGCTCAATAAGGAGTGATCATGGAACTGAATTCAAAAACAGTTCTCTTGATTCCTTCTTTGAGAGTAAGGGTATTTCTCACAACTTTTCTTCAGTGAGAACACCGCAACAAAATGGAGTCGCTGAAATAAGAAATAGAACAATTATTGAAGCTGCACGTTCAATGCTCAGCGATTCTCACCTGCCTACTCAGTTTTGGGCAGAAGCTGTCAACACTGCTTGTTTTACGCAAAACAGGTCGCTGATAGTCAAAAGATTCAATAAAACAGCCTATGAACTTTTTCATGGGAGAAAGCCCTCAATCAGCTTTCTTCACATCTTTGGATGTCAGTGTTTCATACTGAACAATAGAGATGCTCTTGGAAAGTTCGATCCTAAGGCTGATGATGGAATCTTTCTTGGATACTCCTCAGTTTCCAAAGCCTTCAGAGTCTTCAATCGAAGAAGACAAACTGTGGAAGAAACTATTCACGTCACGTTTGACGAATCCCGTTCAGCGAACTCTAAACCGAACGCTGATACAAAAGAACTGAATCAATGGATGTTTTCACATCTTGGTGATTCAGAAGATTTTCCCACTCCTCATGCTCAACCAGTAGAAGATGATAGTCCCACTATCATTCCAAACATGCAGAATAGTGACGCTGAAACATCATGGGTCTCGGCTGTTCCTATAAACACTATACCTGTAGTTGATCCAAATGTCTCAGACCTTCCATCTACTTCTCAGCAATCAGTGAATATAATGACAACTGCATCAATTCCTCTCTTGGCTGATACTCCCGACGTCGCTGAAGCTTCATCTTCAGCTCCTCAAGTTCAAGTTGAGTCAGCGTCTCACGCTCCGGCTCAGCGATGGACTATAAATCACCCAATTGATCAAATTCTTGGTGATCCAAACGCTGGGATTCATACTCGACGAAGTGCAGGTAATATTTGTTTATTTGTAAATTTTATTTCACTAACTGAACCAAAGAAAGTAGATGATGCCCTCAAAGATCCAAACTGGGTCAGCGCCATGCAAGAAGAGCTGACTGAATTTGAAAGAAACAAAGTTTGGAAACTTGTTCGAAGACCAACTGACAAAACTGTGATAGGCATTAAATGGGTCTATCGAAACAAGTTGGACGAACATGGTACTGTAACCCGCAACAAAGCTCGTCTTGTTGCTCAGGGATACAGACAAGAGGAAGGCATAGATTATGACGAAACATTTGCTCCTGTAGCAAGACTTGAATCTATTCATCTATTCTTAGCATATGCTGTACACAAGAACTTCAAAGTACATCAGATGGATGTCAAGTCAGCGTTTCTAAATGGAAAGCTGAATGAAGAAGTATATGTGGAACAACCTCCAGGATTCTCAGATCCTAAGCGTCCAGATTATGTTTATAAACTGGATAAGGCACTTTATGGCTTGAAGCAAGCTCCACGTGCATGGTATGACACTCTTTCCACTTATCTCCATATTGAAAAATTTGAGCGAGGTAAGATTGATAAAACGCTATTTTTTAGAAAAGTAAAAGGTCATATCATTCTAGTTCAAATATATGTTGATGACATTATATTTGGTTCTACTAACCCTGAGCTTTGTACTCGTTTCGCTGATAGAATGAAAGATGAGTATAAAATGAGCATGATGGGTGAACTAACATATTTCCTTGGTCTTCAGATTAAGCAAACTGAAAAAGGAACTTTCATTAATCAGGGAAAATATGTTAAAGATATGCTGAAGAAATTCGACTTAACTGAAAGTTCAGCTATGAAAACTCCTATGGCACCACCGCTGACACTTGATAAGGACACAAAGGGTGTTCCTGTCAATGTCATGCTGTACCGTGGGATGATCGGCTCACTATTGTATCTTACAGCTAGCCGACCCGATATTATGTTTGCAACATGCTTGTGTGCACGATATCAAGCTGAACCTAAGATATCTCATATGAAAGCTGTAAAGCGAATCTTTCGATATCTTAAGGGTACAGCGAATCTAGGTCTTTGGTATCCCAAAGATTCAGGATTCGATCTAACTGCATATTCAGATAGTGATTTTGCAGGTTGCAAAATGGATAGGAAAAGCACCACAGGAGGATGTTAGCTCCTGGGTGGAAAGCTGGTAAGTTGGACAAGTAAAAAGCAAAATTCAGTGTCCACCTCCACAGCTGAAGCTGAATATGTAGCCGCTGGAAGCTGTTGTTCTCAAGTCTTGTGGATGAGAAATCAGCTACTAGACTATGATCTTCAGCTCTCTAAAATTCCAATCTATTGCGACAGCACAAGTGCCATCGCTATAGCAAACAATCCAGTACTACATTCAAAGACCAAACATATAGAAATCAGATATCATTTTATCAGAGATCATGTGATGAATGGTGATATAGAACTTCATTTTATCCCAACTGATTATCAGTTAGCTGACTTATTTACCAAACCTCTTGATGAGACAAGATTCAACTTTCTCATCAGCGAGCTTGGAATGCTGAACTTTGAAGGATAAAATCTTCAGCGGTTCACATTAATCAGCGAAAGGATAAAATCAACTTGTATAACCCATTCTATCATCTTCTCTCTGAATAAACTTGATTCACTGATATCAAGGTATGTTTTCTCTCTCTGACAATCGCATGAAAATGCAAGATTTCAAAACAAAATGCATCGCTGAATATCTCTTCCTTAGCAGCGATATTTTGAAATTTCTTAAAACCTTCACTGAATATTTTCATTCAGTACTTCATGTTTTCAAAAGTATCTCTGAGTTTTTCAAAACCCCAGAGACAACCAAGAATATGAAAGGACAGTTGTGACGTCATTGCAACGGATAAACCCCGGCACGTTTTCTCTTCCTGACACACGTTTGCACGTCTCGTTCAAACTTCCAATCAAATGCAAACACGTGTCCGTGTCATGATGAAAATCTTTTCCCGCTCAAGATTTTCTCTTTCTAAAATCTCTATATAAACAAACTCCTTGTTTATATTTTTCTTTTACGCGATCAATCTTCCTCCGCAAGAAAGAATTCACTGTTGCATTTGTGATTTCAAAATCTTCAAGAACTGTTCATCATCTTCCTCATCAAACATCAAGGTTAATATGTTCTTATTTATTACCGAATGCGTATAACTTGTTTCCGATCTTCTCATTGTTTTAACAAGATCAAACAAAAGAACTTCGTAAAATGAAATCATTTTCTTTCGTGATTTTATGAACACAACCATTTCATGGTTGTTCTTCAAGTTTAAATGCAAAATCTTAAACTTGTTCCTCATTCGTTTCCAGAATCTATTTCTTAATAGAAAACTGGAAAACAAGAAAATGGGTTTTATATTTCGTTTTAAAAATCAAGAAAAACCCTAATCTTCATTAAGGCATTTATGTCTGAATGAAATGGATAAAATTCGAAACATCTTATTGGAAATTCTTTCCACATTAAGATCATTCTTATTTGTTAACATCTTTGGTTGAACTGTTAATACAGAGAAATGGCCTCGTCTGACATTCCTGCTACCGCTGAGAACATCTCCGCTGACTCTGAGGAAGTGGAAATCCTCAAGGCTCCACAAGTCAAGTTTGAACTTGACAAACTGGATTGGACTAAGGTGAACAACCTCTCTACGCTTCTCGAGTTTCCTCCTCGAAAGCAAGTCACACATCTAGATGATGCTGTGAAATTTCTGAAGAATTGCTGCATCTCCACAGCCCTGACCATAACACCTCCTGCACATCAGCTTTTGCTCTCACAATTCTGGTACTCAGCGAGACACACTCAATTACCTTCTGCCAAAGACCCCTCCAAAATAATAGATTGCATCCTCTGCGATATCGAATATGGCACCATAAAGATCACCCCAGCCATTATTCGCAAAGCTCTCAGCCTTCCCATCGCTACCAAGGAAAACCCTTTTGTTCCCCTCCCTGACCCCAAGAAAAACTCAGACAGGGAAGCCATCATTGCATTCTTCGATGCAATGGGCTATGTATGGGAAATAGGCAGAGACATGAAGCCCGAGAAGAAGCTGACGATCATCAAGAAATCGAAAATGCCCAGCGAGATGAATTTCATCTTCGCTCATCTGATAAGCTGCATGACTGCAAAGAGTGGCTCCTCCGACCAAGCCGCTAAACCTCAGCAAGCAATGGGTTATGCACTGCTGAAAGGTCTCAACATAGACTGGGCATCGATCATCTATGATGACCTGGTTCTACGAGTGGACACCGTCGCTGACAGACCTCCATGGGTTCCTTACCCACGTTTCATCAGCGCCATCTTCCAATGTGGCCTGAAGGAAACCTACCCAACTGATGGTGACCTGAAACTTTCTCAGGTCGGTCCAAAGATACTCGACTTTAAACCAACCGTAAATGAGGTACGTCTTTCTACACTCTTAACTCTTCTTAACCCTCATACTTCTTCTACTTCTGCAGCTCCTTCAGCGGACAAACCCACCGCTGATACCCAGTTGCTACTTCCATTCCTCTTAAAAGGAAACACTCTCACACCCCACTTGATTCTAAAAGGATCAAGAAAACAAAGGAGCAACCCCAGCAATCTCATGTTGAAGACTCCTCAGCTCCTTCTGCAGAGCTGAAGGAACGTTCAGTGGTACGCTCTGCCACACCTGAACAAGCCATCCCTTCAATCCCAATCTCAGCGTCTCCAAACGTTGAGATTACAGACTTGGAAACTTCCCAACCTCCCTCAGTCTCTCAAAAGACTGATGAAGTGTTTCTCAGTGATTCCAACGCTGAACTCAGAACCTAACCTCCAATCTTATCCTTCGCTTCTCCCTCCACTCATTTGGTCTCTCCTCCAGTTATCACTGGAGATGCCATCATTTCTACGGAAGCTAAAGCTGATAATCCAGAAATGATGAAGACAGGACCTGCAGACCAATCCATGGGCACTTTTGAAGATGACATGGAACTTTTTTCAGGAACCCGTGATTTCGATGAATTCACAAATCCTCCTGCAGGTAATCAACAACCCATAAACACTGTGACTAAACCCCAAACTTCTGAGCTTTCCTCTGTTCACAAGTTTTTATATGTTACAGGTCCTAATTTGGGAGATATCAACGCCTCTCTGAAGTCCGTGGAGACAAAGCTGACAAATCTCACCACTACTCTCTCCAATAACTCTTCAGCTGTAACAAACGCTGGAGAGAATCTGAACAAGCTGACAACGGTGGTGGAGAAAAAGGCTTCCACAGATGACATGAAGCAACTTGATAAGACTCTCAGCGACTTCGCCAAGGTGCTCGCTGATATCTACACAGAATACACCTCTCTCAAAAGCTCAGTTTCGTCCATGTCCAGCGAATTTACAACGCTGAAGACATCGGTTGGAACACTAGAGGGAGATATGTCTGCTGTGAAGACAAATGTCAACTCTCTGACGACTGACTTAAGCTCTGTAAAGACTGACGTTGGTTCGATGAAGACTATGATCGAACAGCTGCTGCACAAGGCGAATATTCCTGCTCCTGCCCCTGTCCCTGAACCTGAACATTTTACAGCGACAGATCGCATTGAGCTCGGGAAGATCAATCCTGCTATTTTTGGCCTTGAAGACAGATTAGCAAAGATTGAAGCTTGTGTAGGTCTCTCTGGCCAAGAAGACAGAGAACCTACCAACACTGCTGAATCTACCCATTCCTCCCCCAGTCATCATGAAAAAGAGGGGGAGAAGAGCGCTGAAAACCCTTCCAAGAGCGCTGAAGACCTTTCCCATGATGAATCTATCAGGGGAGAGAAGAACGAAGACCTCACCTTTACTGAAGAGGGTGAGAAGACTATTGAAGCTGAAGCAGCCGCTGGACCTCAGGGAGATGAAAACCCTGAGGTAACCGAGAAGCTCGCCTCTGTATCTGAGGGGGAGCAACTCGAAGAAGACGCTGAAGAATCCGAAGTAGAAGATGATGAAGCCGCCGACATCCCTGATGATGAACCATCTTCTTCTCCAAAGAATGATGATGATGATGACGAAGATGACGATGACTTCTTTATCGTCAAACCTGCTCCGAAGATCAAAGCTCTTAAGGGAATCTCAATAAATGAACCTTCAAGGGAGCGGACAAAGACAAAGCCCTCAGCCTCTGGAGCTGAGAAAGGCAAAGGCAAAAGCGTCGCTGAAGATGACAATCTGATGATCTTGCTTGAAAAGCCGGTTTGTCAGGTACACTAAACATCTCTTACTCCATCCCTCCTCTATCATACACTATCAGTTCCTTTACCCAAGCCTATACACTTGAACCAATTCTCTCTATCTGATTCTACTCAAGTTCTTACTCGTAAGATCGCTGTGTTTCAGCTAGTCCTCTCCCCTGTTTGAGGATATCGCTGAAGGCTCCACAACTGCGACTTCACCAATAATACCAGCTGCCGCTGAAGAAATAATCCCAGTCTTGGATTTGATCTCTGAGACTGATGAACCTGAAGAACAGACTCTCTCACACAGACACAGACCTTCCTTAGCTCCTCAAAAGCTAAGAGAAGAAGAACAGAAGAAAAGAGAGGAAATAATAAAGCGATTCGAGGATCAGCGAATCATTCTAAGGCGTGATCAACTGCCTTCAGTTCCTCCAAAGTTCAGAATTTCAAAAGCTGAATACAAGGAACACCTCAGAGCTGAACGCCTCATCGCTGAAAGAAAGGAAGCTGAAGAAAAAGACAGAGAATACGCCATCAAGCTTACTCAAGAATCTGTCAAAGACCCCAAGCTAAAACGTGTTCCCATTCAAGTTCAACGAAAGCTTTGGCAAGAAGCCCAGAAGATCGTGGAAAAGAAAACTGAAGTTTCTCAGACCACCCTGATATGGTGTAAAGAGAAAATACACTTCAGATATCGTCCAGCGAAGATCAACGAGGTATTCATCTCTGGAAGAACCTCTATCGGAGTACCTATTGTTGACATCAAACTTTTCAGAGAAGATGGCCAATCTAAAACCTTTCGCGCTGACACTGTAAAAAGGTATGGTCTCTCTGAATGGCTGGAGATGAGGTTAGCTATCCAAAAATCACAATCTAAGTACAAGGATCATTTCGAAAAGCTGATAAACAGACAGATCGATTTGATATCTTCTTGTGTGGACATTCCTCCTCTTCCTGATCTTAAGCTGAAAAGAAAAAGGGCCTCTCCAAAGAAGAAACGTCAAGATTCAAACTCAGGTCCTGTCATACGAAATGAAACTGGAATTGGTTTCTCTCGCGCTGAAGTACTTGGTCCTGATCCTGATCTATCTGCCCTTGACATTTCTTTGCCACCATGTGAACTTTTCGTCCCTGGTAAAGTCATCAGTAATCCTTATGGAATATTCTTTCTCGACTACGACGGACGTAAATGTTTTCAACGGATCGCTGAGCTTCCAATCACTCCAATCGAACAACTCAGAGATCTCATCTACTGGTGTGACTTCAGAAAAGACATTCAGGCACGACACCTAAAACCTTTGATTTTTGAAGAAGCGCTGAACAAAAGAAAGCGAGGTGTAACGGTTCCTGACTGGATGATCCCCACTGAAAAGACCCTTGATGAACTTCCCATTAAGGAAGAACCTTTATAAGCTGATATGATCGCCTTTTCTCTATTGTATCAGTTATTCTTCTGTACTTGTAATTTATTTCGCTCGTACTTACAATCTTTTCATTTTTCTTTGTATCGTGATTCAAAGTTTTAAAGAAAGATTTCAGCGAATGTACTTTACTCCATCAGTACTGAAAAGATCCCAGAAAACAGTAAAAGGGACAAATATTTTATGAGTTCTTTTTATCCTTATGTTTTTCATTAAATAGCAATTTTCTCTGTTGCTATGTCATAATCAAATAGGGGGAGATTGTTGATCCAAACCCTCAGTGATTTGATAATGACCCTCTCTTAAATACTTAGTGAAAATTGTAAGTAAACAATATGTATCAGAGTTTCACTATCGTTGATAAGTACTAAGATCTTACAGTACCGCTGATAGGAACTCTCGCTCTTTAAGTTAAACATTCAGCGAAACTGTTCACCATAAATGCTCTGAGTCTGTTCAGTCATTATGATGATCGCTGATAAGTTAGTTGTTTACTTATGATCCCTGAAGACAAGTTTCACGTCAACAAAGGTTCTACGCTAAAGTCGAAGATCAAGCTCAAGAACCAGCGACAAGTCTCCTAATGAACTGATGCGGATCAGCGAAGACTCAGATTTGTCCACTCAACGTGAAGTATCAAGTACAAGACTTCAGCTATCGCTGAACTCTATCATTCGCTGATATGAAATGATAGATCGCTGAATCAACGAAAGCTGATCATGAAGTCCTCCGTACAAAATACTTTTGTCTTATCCACCCTTGCACGACTCCGTACGAAATGTCAGAAAAGAACCTCCGAAAATCTGAAATCGTACAACCACTCTGATACTACACTGTTCATCCATACGGCTACTAAGGTTGTCAACCAAGGTCAATGACATGCAACCAACCAGCTGATGACACGTGTAAAGTATATACTGACTTGCATTAAATGCATGCAGTATATAAAGAGATGAACTCACTTCATTTGAAGTAACTTGCTAACTCTGGACAAGTTCAATCTCTTATCTCAAGATAGGTTATTATTAGTAATTTCCTTATCTCTCTTAGTGCAAGAAACCTTAGTGTTCCAACTTGTTTAGATTTAGGTTTATCCTTAATCTTGTTTCCGCAACAAGCTGTAAATTGTTAATGATTTATCAATAAACAATTTAGAAAAGTAAAATCTGTGTGTTTGTATTCAACCCCCCCCCCCCTTCTACAAACTTGTATAGGCCTTCGGGACCAACATAAATAGTTAAATACAATGTTATATTCAATACACCTCTTTACTTTTACACATATTTACATCTAAACTTTGCCTTACACCCCAAGCTCAGGCGATTAGCCCATCATATCTTGGATTCTTCTTTCGAATGATGTAAGAAATGTAAATGACATAAATGGAAAGTAATGAAAGCAAATTGCAAGAAAGCAAATTACAGGAATGGAAAAACAAAAATTAAAGTACAAGAATTTTAATAACAAGAAATTAAATGCAAGGAAATGTAAAGTGCATAAATGTAAAGATCTTATAGCTAATGGAAATGAAAGAAACTAAGAACAATGTTACCGGATTGATGTGGTAACTTGAGTGCCAAGTTATGAAAACTTGTCGCACAAGTTACATCACAAAACTACTTCTTGCCTTAAAAAATGTGTGGGACTTGAATTGTTAACTTAAATGGACAACAACTTCCAAATTTAGAAGGATGAGAATCCAAACTAAAATTAAAGGCTTGAGAAATCCAAATAAGTAACCGAGAAAGTAAAGATGATTTGAGAAACTAAATTAGATTTGCAAAGTTGGAAATTGTTGAGAAACTTTGGAAATTAAACTTGCAAGAATCGAACTTAAGAACATAAGAGAATACTTCGAAATGATTATAAAATTTGAAACCGAAAGCTTGCATTCGTAGCATACAAACTAAGAAATAAAGATCTTAACCCAAAAGGCTTAATTGTTGTGTAAAATACAAAAAGAAATTAAGTAGCAAATTAGAAGGTAGCAAGAGGTGTTTTTTCAAAGCTAACAATCCATTCCTATATATAGTAGAATTGTTTGGGGCCTAAGTAGTCAAAAAGTTGTTGTCAGTGTACTTCCAGTTTCCTATAGAAGCCTGTTCCAGCCCATGGTCTTCAAAAGAGATTCAGCCCAAAGATAGACAAAAAGGCCCAGTCGTGCGATCCTTCAGCACTCCTGCAACACTTACTCCTATAGATCTGCTGCAGCATCATTCAACCCAAATCTGAAATAAATCAAATAAGACACAAATGAGATCCAAAAACACACAAAATAGCATTAACTCATGATTAACACTTAAAACACAGAAAATGCTAAAGAGATAATAAAATGACTCAATTGTGGACCTTGGGCAAATAAAATAAGAGAAAAACCTACAAAAATGACTAAAATAGGGTTAATAAATTAACCCTATCACAACCTCAAACTTAAATCGTTGTTTGTCCTCAAACAACAAAAATAGACAAAATAAAGACTCAAATTTCTAAAAAGACCTAAAAAAAATTGGACTTGTTTCAACCATAAACACAATGCATACACAAACAGTTTAAGAACAAAAGGTTTAAAACATGAGTTCCATGAAACAAATAGCCCTTCATAAACCAAGTTTATTCCTTCAAGCACACAAATACACCATCATAACCAACCTAAGCTTTCCTTATGTTTACAAGAGTCATCAAGGCATACTATGATTGGAATTTGGTATGCATTTAGCCTTTTCCTTTGATTTCTACGTTTTGCCTTTTTCCACACACTCACTTTGTTCACTCAATGGCATAATTTTACTGCCATTCATCTCACATTGAGGTATAATGTGGACTCATTGGTCTCTTATAAAATTTTGGTGTCTATGACACACTTTTATGCACAAAAGAGCACTTTGCTCATGAAAGACAACTGTGAGGTTTACCTTGTGTTGTATAAGGCAAATCTTACCCTACCTCAAACTTGAAATGGACAATGTCCTCATTGTCAAGAAAGGTAAGTGAAGGCAAAGGGTTGTTTGGGTATTCAATGATAGCTTAAGTGGGGAAGTTGCCCATGATGACTCAACTTAACAGTTTGGTAAACTGCTGGGTAGGCTATGATGGCAATTTACTGTAACACCCTAAATTTCTGGGTAAATTTAAGCCAAAATTTTCCATACAAAATAACCATTAATTAATGTTCAATAGTCATTGTGAGTTTGCGGAAAGCGTTTACAACCAAAAAGAAAGAGATACATCCACAACAACCTACTAATCTAACTAAAGATCGTTTAGATTAAAATCGGGTGTCGCTATCTCTTTTACATAACGCTCGGATAAGGCAATCAACCACCGCTATCTCGGCTATCTAAAAAATTCTACCACTCTTCAATACACTTCCCTCATCCCCGGGAAGCCCCACCGCTAGGAAGGCCTGCTAAACACAACATACAATGAAAAGAAGTGTTAGCCTATAGTCTAGCAAAATATCATTTATATAATAATGATAGATTAAGCATTGAATGAAAGGTCTTTCCATCCGATACCGATCCGTCGTTCATCTCCTCTTTGTACTCATGCAAGACATCACCCAAAACGGGTCTTTATTCCGCAAAGCATCAACCCAGAATCGGGTCTCTAGCATTCAAAGACATTAACCCAAACCGGGTCTTTAGTCCAATTAAGCATCAACCCAGAATCGGGTCTATAGCATTCAAAGACATCAACCCAAACCGGGTCTCTAGTCCAATTAAGCATCAACCCATAATCGGGTCTATAGCATTCAAAGACATCAACCCAAACCGGGTCTTTAGTCCAATTAAGCATCAACCCAGAATCGGGTCTATAACATTCAAAGACATCAACCCAAACCGGGTCTCTAGTCCAATTAAGCATCAACCCAGAATCGGGTCTATAGCTCATCTATTCCCAAGGAGGGTCATCCATCATGATCATCAACAAGAATAGTTATTCACATATAAGACTTTAACATATATCATTGTCTCCAACAAATTATCATTTACGTCAAAACCCTAATCATGACACAACACAGACACTTCCATAGTCCACATAGCATATTGTTTGCATTCAAGTAACATTTCATCATAATCTTAAAATGAAGTTTCACCAATGTCATCATTTATGACAAGTTCTAGCCTTAACCCTTCCACGAGGGAAGGTTAGGTCATAAGTCACAAAATCAAGTAAATTTAGCAACATACATAAATAAACATAGTCAAAACATTAAATGATTGCACATAAGTGAGATTTGGAGTTATAACACTCACAATCTAGGTTTTGAGAGAAAAACCTAAAAAATAGAGAAACCCTAGCTTTGGAGAAGGAGGAGGAGCTTGAAACTTGCTCTACCCTTCACTTGGTGCTTCTAATGAGGGTCTAGATTGAGTCTTCAATGGTTTCCAACCATCCACTAGCAAGGATTTTAATGTGGGGGGGGGGGGGAGAATGGGGAAGATCTTGAGGGTTTTGATTGGAAATCGCCACCTCAAGAGGAGAGAAACGAGTTTGGTTCAGATTGGTAAAGTATGAGAGAGAGATGGAAAATTGGGAGAAAAGTGGGAATTTTCGTCAGACACATCGCGGACGTCCGACATGTGCCATTGCGGACGTCCGGACCCCAATTGATGTCCACACTCCCAAATCTTCTGTTGCTTCCGCGGATGACCTGCGGGCTTTCGCCTGCATGCGGACGTCCGGGCTCACCCATGCGGACGTCCGACATCCGTGGTCATCGAAATCCCTAAAAACTCTCTATACCTTCCGCGGACGACATGCAGACCTCCGCGCGAATGCGGACGTCCGGACTCATCCCATGCGGACGTCCGTGAAGACCAGATTTCCAAAACTCCCAATTTAAAGACATGACCAACTAGCATGTTTATATACCAATCTTAAAATACCAGTTTTTAACATGCATAACCCAAAGCAAGGTACACATATAGCATATAACGTCTAAACAAGTTTTCAACACTAAAACTCCATATATTTAAATGCAACTAAAAAAAGCAAGGGATTAAAGGAAGGTTCTCCCAGAAACACGGGTGTTACAATCCTCCCCAACTTGGAAACGATTTCGTCCTTGAAATCCCGATTAGACGAATAAGTTAGGATACCGCCTCTTCATATATTCTTCCGATTCCCACGTCACGTTAGTGCCTCGATGATGTTTCCATTGTACTTTGACCCTCGCGACCTATTTATTATGCCGAAGTCTTCTAACTTCTCTTTCTATATGGCTTCGGGTTCTCCGACGCAACGACTATCCTCCACTCGAATTTCCGACATCCGTATCACGTTCTCTTCCTCCGCTAGGCACTTTCGTAGATAGCATACGTGGAATGTAGGGTGAATTCCGTCCATCTCCGGCGACAATTCCAACTTATAGGCTTGCAATCCGACACGTTCCAAAATCGTGAACGGTCCTAGGAAACGGGGACTCAACTTCCCACGTTTTCCAAAACGGATTAGACCCTTCCAAGGTGATACTTTCAACATTACGCGGTCTCCCACTTGGAATTCCACCAGTCGTATTTTCTTATCGGCGTAACTTTTCTGCCGGTCTTGAGCCGCCTTCAAACGTTCTCGAATGATTTTGACTTTATCGGCCGTTTCTTGCACAATCTCCGGCCCCGCAAACTATTTCTCTCCCGCCTCTAGCCAACACATGGGTGTTCTGCACTTCCTCCCGTATAAGGCCTCAAATGGCGCCACCTTCAGACTAGAGTGGTAGCTGTTGTTGTAAGCGAATTCCACCAAGGGTAGATGCGTGTCCCAATTTCCACCGAAATCAATCACACACGAACGAAGCATGTCCTCTAGTGTCTGAATTGTCCTCTCACTCTGTCCGTCCGTTTGTGGATGATACGCCGTGCTCAAGTTTACTCTTGTACCCAACTCTTCTTGTAGAGCTTGCCAAAATCTCGAAGTAAACCGACTATCACGATCGGAGACTATCGACACGGGCACCCCGTGTCTAGACACTACCTCGTCGATGTATAGCTTAGCCAATTTGTCCATCGGACACGTTTCTCGCATTGCTAGGAAATGGGCACTTTTGGTCAAGCGATCCACAATCACCCAAATGGCATCATTCCCTTTCAAGGTCTTCGGCAACTTGGTCACGAAATCCATTGTGATTTTCTCCCACTTCCACTTAGGTATTTCCAATGGTTTCAAATTTCCATAAGGTCTTTGATGCTCCGCTTTCACTAGAGAACAAGTTCCACAACGCGCCACACAATGCGCTACGTCCACTTTCATCCCCAGCCACCAGTAATACAATTCAAGTCTCTATACATCTTAGTACTCCCCGGGTGTATGGAATACTTGGACTTATGATCCTCATCCATGAGCAATTCTCGGTTTCCCCCGATCTTGGGCCCCCACACTCGCCCGTTAAATAACTTCACTCCGCGGTTATCCTCCGTTAGTAGTTGATGTTGTTTTACCATTACCTCATCCTTGAGGTTCTCTTCCAAAAGGGCCTCGGTTTGCGCCACCTTGATTCGCTCGATTAAGCTTGACACTAGCTCGATTCGTGAAAGGTTGGCACGAAGACTCCCACTATACTCCTTTCGACTTAACGCGTCGGCCACCACATTTGCTTTCCCAGGATGGTAGAGCAGTTCGCAGTCGTAATCCTTGAGTAATTCCAGCCATCTTCTTTACCTAATGTTTAGCTCCTTTTGGTCGAAAACGTATTTCAAGCTCTTATGATCCGTGTACAACGTACATTTCATTCCGTAGAGATAATGTCGCCACAACTTTAGCGCGAACACTACCGCCGCTAACTCCAAATCATGCGTAGGGTAGTTCTTCTCATGCACCTTAAGTTGTCTTGACGCGTAGGCGATGGCTTTTCCCCTTTGCATTAGGACACACCCTAAGCCCGACTTTGAAGCATCACTATAGACCACGAAGTCTTCCGATCCCTCGGGCAACGATAAGATTGGAGCCTCGCACAACTTCTTTTGCAATGTGCGAAATGCTTTCTCTTGTTTCTCGATCCAAACGAACTTTACGTCTTTCCGGGTCAAAGCCGTCAGCGGGGAAGCAATCTTGGAAAAATCTTAAATGAACCTCCGATAATAGCCCGCCAAACCCAAGAAACTCCGGATTTCCGATGGGCTTTTGGGAGATTCCCAATTCATCATAGCTTCGATTTTGGACGGATCTACTTTCACCCCCTCTCGGGTGACCACGTGTCCTAAGAATTGGACCTCCTCCAGCCAAAACTCGCACTTGGAGAATTTTGCATACAACTTCTCTCTTCTTAACACCTCCAATACCTCCCATAGGTGCCGCTTGTGTTCCGACTCGCCCTTAGAATACACCAAGATGTCTTCTATGAAGACGATGACCGACCTATCCAAGAAGGGTCGGCATACTCGATTCATTAGGTCCATAAACACCGCTGGCGCGTTCATCAAACCAAACGACATCACCAAGAACTCATAATGCCCGTACCGTGTCCTAAATGTCGTCTTAGGAACGTCGCTCTCCTTCACCTTGACTTGATGATATCCCGGACGTAAATTGATCTTTGAGAAACAACACGCTAGGAGTTAGAGGCTAGGTGCTAGGAGTTCATCTTCTTCTCCATCTTCAAAAAGGGGTTTGCTAAAAATCTAGGTTTTCTACAAAACCTAACTATTCATCTCCTTGTCTACATTTCCTTTGTTTGGAGGGGTTTGACCTAACATGAGATTTTGGAGATTTTTAGGTTTTAACCATTTTTGGATATGATGATAAGCTTTATGGTTTGAGTTGAGAAATATGATTTGTTTACATATTTGTGTAGGAAACTTAAATAAAAACCAATTTGGGATTCATTTAAGGTTTTGCACTATATTGAGATGTTTATTTGGAAAACTATGGTTTAATGTGTAACACCCCTAAAATTGGGACAAACAAAAATTTCCCTAAAACGAAAAAGTGGTATATAAATGCCAAAGCATGAGTCATCCAAAAGAAGGAAACCAAATACACATGTTAATTACAAGTTTGTAACCAGTGTAAATAAAATAACAACCTATTAATCTAATTTCTCTAAGAAATAAGATCACAATTGGGTGTTATCAACCCAAAAATATTGTCCAAAAGGCGGTGTCCCAAAAATGCTTCCAAATGCTCGTTTCTAGTCTGGCTAAACCTTCTTGGCGATCACGCCGCTAGGACCCGAGATACATATCGACATCAAACAAGTGTTAGGCCAAAAAGCCTAGTGAGTTTGAACAAAAGTCATATGTCAATAAATAACGGTTAGAATTTGTTCATGCAATTTCAAGCTCATTTTTTTGAAATCAATTGGAGGGGGGGGGGCATAACACCAATCAAGTTTCACCTCAAGAGTCGATATACCTTAGTGTTTACTCCCACGAGTAACACCACAAGGCTCGATACGTTGAGGACTACCTCCAAAGCATTACCCAAAATGGCAGAGATCTAGGTGCATACCCATACGGTGGCACCACAAGACTATATCCTTCTAGTGCCTACTTGACAGTTCATCCATAATATTTATATAATAATGTACATATTTAGTATTTGCTCCAAGCAATTGTACAATTTACAAACATATAAGAGCATCTCCAACAGCTTCCCCAAAATGGGGAAAATGGAGAAAATTGAGATTTTGGACTAAAATTGTGCTCCAAACAGCTTCTCCAAAACTATCCCAAAAATGGAGAAAGTTGGAGAGAGAACGTTTTTTCTCCAAATATGGAGATCACTCAAAAAATGATTACCAAGTGAGAGGACCAATAGAAAAGTTTGAAAATAAATATGTAGAGAGAGAAATAATATTTTAATAGATATATGGAATATTTTAATTAATGTTGGATTCTCCAAAATGGGGAAGCTGTTGGAGATGAATGTATATTTATTTGGGGATTTTGGCTTTTGGTTCCCCATTTTGGAGAAATTATGGGGAAGCTGTTGGAGATGCTCTAAGTTCGTGGTCTAACTACCGTATACCATAATACATGAATGAGTCTTTCATATTATCCAAAGACCACTAATTAGGTCAAATAGGCATATAGCTTCACATTATTTATTTTCAAGTAGTAAAACTACACCTTATGTACACAAGTACACAAAACCGCGATCAATAAGCTAAATATAAAATATCTTATATTGGACCAAATCTTCAAATTAGGTCAAACCCCCAATAATGTAGAAAATTATGTAAGTATATCCAAAAGCCAACAAAACTCCATCAACCCTTTCCAAAACGATTTAGATGTAAATCCATCGATTTTTAATACACATGAACAAGGATGATGCTCTAAAACCCTCAAAAACAACAAATATGAGCATTTTATCAAGTGAAAAAGATTTAAACAATTAGAACATTAGATAAGGAGATAAAACACATTAAACATGTATACAAAACAATTTTTAAACTCACCAACTAGATTTTTAAGAAAACCCTAGAAACCAAATAGATCATGGAAGGTGGTGGAGGGAGTAGGGTTTAACCCACAATAGTTACTTCAACTTCGAGAGGGGGTAGCCTTAAATGTTCTTCCAAGGTACTTTAAAGAAAACCCTCCATAATTCTTGAAAAGAAGAAGAGAAATGGTGGAAATTGATATTGGATAAGGGGATGTTGAGAGAGAGAGAGAGAGAGAGAGAGAGAGAGAGAGAATTTGGAAAGGAAAAGGTGCAACAAAAATAAATAAATGGGAGTGAGAGAGATGAGTGGAGGAAAAGAGGGTTGAAAAGGAAGTGTGGTAAAAAGAAGAGATCGGTCACCAATAAAAAGGAGAGGAGGGATTCCACTCTAGACTTTAGTCCGCCCAAAATAATGTAAAGCCCGTGTCCCGGTATGGTTTAATTTTACGCATTTTTTTATTTAATATCTTTCCCTAAGCGAATTGTTAGTAACGGGTTTTGACGGGGAAGACCTAAAATGTTAAAATAATGTAATGGGGGGGCTAAATGGTTAAAAACGTAACTTGTTTGTAAAGGAACTTGAAGGCAGGGACTAATTATGTAAATTTTTGAAAGTGTTGCATGGGGATCGGCTTAAGAGACCGACCCCCTCCCCTTTCTCGTTTCACTTTCGTCCCACGCAAAGAACACACACAAAACCCTAAGCGCAACCCTACCTCCTTCCCCTCCCTTCTTGCTGCCGCTACTGTTCCACCCAAAACCACCGGCGCTGTCGCCGTGGTTCGCTGTCGGCGAGAGAGAGCGAGAGAGAGAGAGAGAGGGTGTCGAAGCTTTCGTGTCGCTGCTGTGTCGTCGTCGCGAGGTAAGGATCATCATCTCTGTGTTTTCTTCTTGCGTCGTCGAGGTAAGGCTCTCTCTTCCAATTGTTTCTTTCTTTCGTCGTCACCGAAGCACCACAAAACCACCGCCGCCGCCGCAGCCTTGGCTGTCGGCGGTGTGCGCCGCCGCCGTGCGCCACCAGTCCGGTGGCTGTGACGGGCTGGGTTGTTCCTGTTAGGACGTGGGTGGATGTGTGCGTGTGACCTAAGAGTCATTAGTGGGATCGTCCCTTTTTGCATCGCCGGGTTTTTAGCAAACCATCACCACCGCCGGCGGCGGCTGCCGCCTCCACGTCGTTGCTGACCGCCACTTCTTGGGGTGGCAGTGGGTGGTGTTGTGTGTTTAGTAGCCTAAAACCCTAATCCAAAGTATGAATTGCATGTCTGATTGTATCAAGTCATAGCTTAATAGAAGATTAACCCATGTTGTCATTTTATGTGATAAACGCCTGTTTTATCACTGTCTCATAAAATCCGTAGCTTATTATAGGAAGCTCGGATTGAGGTGAAATAGGCATGGCAAATTGCCCCGACCCGCCCCGAAACCCGGTCCACCCGCCCCGACCGGGGCCGGGGATTCCCCGCCAAACCGGGTACCGAGGTCGGGGCCGGGGATTCCCCATTTAAGAAAACCGAGGACGGGGCCGGGGATGGGGGTCCCCGCCCCGCCCCGGGCCCGGTATATATATATATTAAAAAAATGTATATTTTTATTAAATATATATATATTAAAAATATATATATATTTTATTAGTTATTAAGGGTTGACCGGGGGTTGACCGGGGCCGGGGGAGGGTATCACAAACCGGGGCGGGGCCGGGACCGGGGGAGGGTATTACAAACCGGGGCCGGGGCCGGGGATGGGGGTCCCCGCCCCATACTCGCCCCGTTGCCATGCCTAAGGTGAAACCAGTGCACAAATCTCCCAAATTGTGTCTACTGAGTTTCTTGTGTTTTGCGGAAAAAGCAATTCGGCCTCTAGCTAGGGCCAAAATGGCAATTAGTATAGACTGGTCCGGAATTCCTGCTTCGGGTAGTCTGTCTTAGGAAATTCATATATAATAGTAGGGACCTCGTATGAACGCGTGCGATATGTCCCTGGAACCCTAAGACTTAGAACTTTCTAGTTATGGAACTGGTTTGATGGGTTTAAGGGGGGCTAAACAGGTCACTAACAGACCTGCAAATCTGGACCAAAAGCTGGAAAATGCACGTTTAGACTTGTAGTTGTAATTTCGGGTTAGGACTTCACTTTGACACTTGATAACACTTCTTTAGGTGGAAAGAAGTGAGTTGGAGTTGACGGGTCCTTGTCGCTGCTCGTGGATATCTGCTTTGCTTTTCGAGGTGAGTTCTCTCACTGCGTAGAATAAGGATTGTATGTGCATTGCGGTAGCTTGTGTGTACTAGCTGAATTGTTGTGTGTAGTACTAGGCTGAATTAATGTCTAGTATAATATCTTGAGTGTTGTATAAAACTCGGGGAGACCGAGGGATACGTACACGGGTGTTGCATGAACTCGGGGAGACCGAGGGATACGTGCACAGGTGTTGTATGAATTCGGGGAGACCGATGGATACATGCATAGGTGTTTTGCATGAGTTTGCTTGTTTAGGATATGTTCTTAGACTGGCATGTAATGTTTGTTATTGTCTATCTGCTGATAGGGGTGGTGTGTATATGATTGCTATTTTGCGTACGTGTTGGAATTCACTAAGCTTCGTGCTTACTCTTTCCCTATAAATTACTGTTTCGGGTACGAGTGGCAGTAAGGCGTGACGGTACACACTGGCGCGTTGAGAAGACTTTCACCATTTTTATGTGGAGACTTTATGTTTAAAATTATTATGTTTTCCGCTGTGTTAATTGGTTTGGTTATTTAACTTAACGAGATTTGGATAAACGTTATTTGGATTTAAACATTTATGGTTTATTTTAATTAAAATGTTGTTTTTTAAAAGTTCAAATTTATTGTAATTTTTGGGACGTTACAACTTGGTATCAGAGCACATCTTGAGCGAATCAAACACATTTCGGTGTGTTTGAACTCAAGTTTGCGGCTCGGGATTATCGTTTTCCTTTTAAAACTTTTGGAGAAATAAAAGAAAGGAAAAGTACGTTTGAGAAACGGTGACCGAATGTGCAGTGTGTACAGTCAGCCGATGCCAAGGGAAAAGGTGAAGTACTTAGTGTAATTTATTGCTTTCTAGAACATAGGAGTATGTATGCTAGATTGCCTGGTGCTTATTACACTGTACTGCATGTTTGTTACTTGCTAGTAGGAATTTATGCTAGTCCTGATAGGTTGTTAAGTGAATGCCTTATAAGTTGTATGCAGTAGGAACCAAATAGCCTTAGAATGTTGGATTTAGTTCTATTGCGCAGCTTTTGTTTGAGTCTAACCGTTGTAGGATAAAATCTTTTATTCGAATGTCTATCTGATTTCACACTATATGCAACTGTGCATTCGCGAGGCGACTTGTCATGACTAGTGGGGATTTCGTCATAGCAAGGGTAGTGGAATGGGGTGAAATTCCTAGTGAGCTAGGAAGAGTGTTTACATATGCTGGTACGGGCATATGGGTGTAACTGTCGGCAAGGAACTACTTGGGCACTTCGGGATGGGACTCGAAACGAGTAAGGATAGGTGTGGAAGGTAGTAGTAGAGCTCCTACTATCTGAAGCACAGGATCCGTGCTCGAGTCGGGGAAAGTCACGGGGAATCCGAGGAGTTGAGCGTGAGCGTAGTTAACAGGATTTATTTTGTGCTAATAGCTCGTTGTAATAATTACCCAGAATGGCCATCACAAGAACGAACAACAATGCTGCTCCAGATGCTGGTACTGGGGTTACTGCCGAGCAGATACGTGAGATGATTGCGGCTGAGGTGACGCATGCTATTGGGGAGGCGATCCCCGAGATTATTACCGCCATTCGAGATGAGGTAGTAGTGATGATGGAGGAGCGCATCGCGGCGATTTCACCCCCTGCTGGTGGGTAGCCCCGAGCGCGAGAGTTTCAGTATCGGGATCTCTCTGCTTGTTCTCCTCCTGAGTTCAAGGGAGACTCGAACCCGATCGCCAGTATGCGCTGGATCTCGGATATGGAGTGCGCATTCCTTACTAGTGGTTGTCCTGAGAACCTGAAGGTTCGTTTTGCGGTGAACCTGTTACGAGATGGAGCGAAAGACTGGTGTGCTACTGCTTTGACGCTTGCTGAGGGAACTACTTTGACCTGGGAGGAGTTCGTTGTACGGTTTCGTGCAGAGTATGTGCCTCCAGTGGAGATGGAGAGCATTGCTAAGGAGTTCTTGGAGCTCACTCAGACTACGGAGACCGTGAAGGAAATGAACCGAAAGTTCACGGAGATGGCACTATTCTGTCCTCAGTATGCTGCTTCTGAGGACATGAAGATGACGCGGTACAAGGATATGTTACGTACCGAGATCAGGGAGTTCGTGAGTACTGCGCAGTATGCTTCACTTGCTGCGATGATGAAGGCTGCCCGGAGACGAGAACTTGAGTTGGAGACGCAGGCCAAGAAGCGGAAAGCGGTGCAGACCGTGGCACCAATTTCAGCTGTTCCGAAGAAGACGAAGTTTTCAGAGTCACGCTCGAGTCAAAGGAGCGGTGGGTTTAAGCCCAGGGATAGTAACGGAAGGAGAGACGACAAATGTTTCAAGTGTGGCCAGGTAGGACACTATGGTCGTGATTGCAAGATACCACTGATGGTCTGTTTTAACTGCAAACAGATGGGCCACGTGAAGGTCAACTGCCCGAATCCGGGGGTTACTGATGGGGGTGGGGCCCAAAGAGCTCCTGCGGCTGCTCCTTTGCGTATTACTGATGGTCGTGTGGGTCAGGCTGGAACCGAGGCGGCCCGAGGTAGAGTTCATCAACTGAAAGTGGATGAGGCACAGGCTACGCCTAAAGTGGTGACAGGTATGCTTCATCACTTGATTTTATTGATTATTGATTATTATATGTAGTTACATCTTGCTTAAATTGTACGAGCAGGTACGTTCTTAGTTAACTCGGTGCCTGCTGTAGTGATGTTTGATAGCGGGGCTACTCATTCTTTCGTATCTTACACTTTTAGCGAGCGTTTGGGCCGTAGTGTAGGACAGTTAGGCTGTCCACTTGTGGTTGAGGTTGCTGATGACAGGACCTTGACGGTTACGGACGTGTATCGGGGGTGCATTTTGGAAATCTCTGGTGTGAGATTCCATATTGATTTGATTCCAATCGCTATGCGTGAGTTGTGCGTGATTGTGGGCATGGACTGGATGGATGCTTTCGATGCTGAGATTGTTTGCCGTCGCAAACAAGTACGAGTTCGCACCCCAAGCGGGGGAGAACTGCTAGTTCAGGGCGACTCGCCCAGGCGGACCTCAGCGATAAGTTCGGCTGCGAGAGCTCAGAGATACTTACAGCACAGTGGCCAGGGATATCTAGCGTATGTGATAGACACACGCATCGACGGAGAGAAGAAGACTGCGGAGGATGTGCCAGTTGTACGGGAATTTGCTGACGTTTTTCCCGATGAGTTACCGGGGATACCTCCCGAGCGACAGGTGGAGTTCCGCATTGACTTGATTCCGGGTGCTGCTCCGGTGGCCAAGGCACCATATCGCCTTGCTCCACCAGAAATGAAGGAGTTGTACACTCAGTTGCAGGAACTTCTCGAAAAGGAGTTTATCAAGCCGAGTTGTTCACCGTGGGGAGCCCCGATTCTGTTCGTGAAGAAGAAGGACGGGTCCCAACGGATGTGTATAGACTATTGTGAGTTGAATAAGCTTACGGTGAAGAACCGTTATCCTCTGCCAAGGATCGATGACTTGTTCGACCAGCTACAGGGAGCCTCGTGGTTCTCTAAGATTGATTTGAGATCGGGGTATCATCAGATGCGGGTAAGAAGTGAGGATATGGAGAAGACGACATTTCGTACACGTTATGGCCATTACGAGTTTGTGGTGATGCCTTTCGGGCTCACCAATGCACCAGCAGCGTTCATGGACCTCATGAACAGGGTGTGTAGCCCGATACTAGATCGGTCGGTGATTGTGCTCATCGACGATATTCTCGTGTATTCGAAGTCGAAGGAAGAGCACGAGACGCATTTGCGAGAAGTTTTGGAGGTTTTGAGGCGGGAAAAGCTTTATGCTAAGTTCTCCAAGTGTGAGTTCTGGTTATGGGAGGTCCAATTCCTAGGACATGTCATGAACCAGAATGGTATTATGGTCGATCCGGCCAAGATTACAGCAGTGATGCAGTGGGAGGTGCCGAAGACTCCCACTGAGGTACGGAGTTTTCTTGGGTTAACGGGGTACTACCGGAGATTCATTCAGGATTTCTCAAAGATTGCGTTACCTATGACCCGATTGACGAAGAAATCTGCGACTTTTAGCTGGGGTGAGGAGCAGCAGAGGGCTTTTGAGGAGTTGCGCAGACGTTTATGCGAGGCTCCGATGTTGACTTTGCCCGAGGGTATGGAGGATCTGGTAGTGTATTGTGATGCTTCTCACTAGGGATTGGGCGATGTGCTCATGCAGCGCGGAAAGGTTATAGCTTACGCTTCGAGGCAGTTGAAGCCTCATGAGGTGAACTACCCGACGCATGACCTAGAGTTGGGAGCAGTGGTGTTTGCTCTCAAGATTTGGAGGCATTACTTGTATGGCGTCAAGTGTATGATTTACACTGACCATAAAAGCCTCAAATACTTGATGGACCAGCAAAACCTCAATATGCGACAGAGGAAGTGGCTTGACGTGGTCAAGGATTACGATTGTGAGATACTTTACCACCCGGGTAAGGCGAATGTTGTTGCGGACGCACTTAGTCGACATCCGGTTGGTGAGCCACTTCGGGGTTTGTGTCAGCGGTTGACAGTGGTTACACCTCTCCTTGAGTCAATAGGTAAAGCTCAAGAAGTGGCGATTTTGGACGAGAATGCCAAACGTGAGAGAGTTTCGGGTGAAATTCCGAATTTTGCCTGTGATAGTCGAGGTTTATTGACCCGGTATGGTCGAGTGTGGGTTCCCTTCTCTGGCGGGAACAGACAGATATTGTTGGATGAGGCGCATAAGTCCAAGTTTTTGATTCATCCTGGAGCTACGAAGATGTACCGCGACCTGCGGGAGAATTATTGGTGGCCCGGCATGAAGCGGGATGTCGCCAAGTTTGTAGAGGTATGCTTGACATGTCGGAAAGTCAAGGCTGAGCACCAGCGGCCGCATGGGAAGTTGCAGCCTTTAGAGATTCCGGTGTGGAAATGGGAACAAATCACGATGGAGCTCATTACTAAACTCCCAAGGACTCCAAGTGGGAATGATGCTATTTGGGTGATTATCGATCGTCTGACCAAGAGTGCTCACTTTTTGGCCATCAGGGAGAGCTCCTCGGCAGAGAAGCTCGCAGAGATTTTCGTGCGAGAGATTGTAGCCAGGCACGGGGTGCCAGTTTCGATTGTCTCTGACAGGGACACCCGTTTTACCTCCCGGTTTTGGGAGAAGTTTCAGGTGGAGATGGGTACGCGATTACATTTTAGCACGGCCTTTCATCCACAGACTGATGGGCAGAGTGAGCGTACTATTCAGACACTCGAGGATATGCTTCGGGCATGTGCTATCGATTTTGGAGGTAGTTGGGATCAGTACCTTCCTTTGGCGGAGTTTTCCTACAACAACAGCTTCCATTCCAGTATTGGCATGCCGCCGTACGAGATGTTGTATGGTAGGAAGTGCAGGACGCCCATTTGCTGGGGCGAGGTTGGTCAGCGAGTATTGGGGAGTACTGCTATCGTGCTGAAGACGACTGAGATGATACAGATGGTGCGGGGCCGTTTGGTTACTGCACTGAGTCGGCAGAAGAGTTACGCCGATAAGAGACGATCAGACTTGGAGTTTCAGGTGGGGGATTATGTCTTGCTGAAGGTTTCGCCCTGGAAAGGAGTGATTAGGCTTCGTAAACGGGGAAAGTTGGGACCCCGTTACATTGGGCCTTACAAGATCATTGCTCGAGTAGGAAAGGTAGCTTATCGCTTAGAGTTACCGGACGAGCTGAGTTTGATCCACAACACTTTCCACGTGTCTCAGTTGCGGAAGTACGTGGTGGATGAGTCTGCGGTGATTCCTCTCGAGGATATTCAGATTGACGAGCGGCTTAATTACGTAGAGAAGCCGATTGCCATTATTGACAGGAAGACTAATTGGCTTGGTGAAGGTTCAGTGGAAGCACCGAAAGGGTTCCGAGTGGACTTGGGAACCCGAGGTTGAGATGCGGAAGAACTATCCGGAACTGTTTGCGGACGTAGACTTCGAGGACGAAGTCTAATTCAAGCGGGGGAGAGTTAAAGCCCGTGTCCCAGTATGGTTTAATTTTACGCATTTTTTTATTTAATATCTTTCCCTAAGCGAATTGTTAGTAACGGGTTTTGACGGGGAAGACCTAAAATGTTAAAATAATGTAATGGGGGGGCTAAATGGTTAAAACCGTAACTTGTTTGTAAAGGAACTTGAAGGCAGGGACTAATTATGTAAATTTTTGAAAGTGTTGCATGGGGATCGGCTTAAGAGACCGACCCCCTTCCCTTTCTCGTTTCACTTTCGTCCCACGCAAAGAACACACACAAAACCCTAAGCGCAACCCAACCTCCTTCCCCTCCCTTCTTGTTGCCGCTGCTGTTCCACCCAAAACCACTGGCGTTGTCGCCGTGGTTCCCTGTCGGCGAGAGAGAGGGTGCCGGAGCTTTCGTTTCGCTGTTGTGTCGTCGTCGCGAGGTAAGGATCCTCATCTCTGTGTTTTCTTCTTGCGTCGTCGAGGTAAGGCTCTCTCTTCCCATTGTTTCTTTCTTTCGTCGTCACCGAAGCACCACAAAACCACCGCCGCCGCCGCAGCCTTGGCTGCCGGCGATGTGCGCCGCCGCCGTGCACCACCAGTCCAGTGGTTGTGACGGGCGGGGTTGTTCCTGTTAGGACGTGGGTGGGTGTGTGCGTGTGACCCAAGAGTCGTTAGTGGGATCGTCCCTTTTTGCATCGCCGGGTTTTTAGCAAACCATCACCACCGCCGGCGGCGGCTGCCGCCTCCACGCCGCCGCTGATCGCCACTGCTTGGGGTGGCAGTGGGTGGTGTTGTGTGTTTAATAGCCTAAAACCCTAATCCAAAGTATGAATTGCAGGTCTGATTGTATCAAGTCATAGCTTAATAGAAGATTAACCCATGTTGTCATTTTATGTGATAAACGCCCGTTTTATCACTGTCTCGTAAAATCCGTAGCTTATTCTAGGAAGCTCGGATTGAGGTGAAACCAGTGCACAAATCTCCCAAATTGTGTCTACTAAGTTTCTTGTGTTTTGCGGAAAAATCAATTCGGCCTCTAGCAGGGACAAAATGGCAATTAGTACATACTGGTCCGGAATTCCTGTTTCGGGTAGTCTGTCTTAGGAAATTCATATAAAATAGTAGGGACCTCGTATGAACGCGTGCGATATGTCCATGGAACCCTAAGACTTAGAACTTTCTAGTTATGGAACTGGTTTGATGGGTTTAAGGGGGGCTAAACAGGTCACGAACAGACCTGCAAATCTGGACCAAAAGCTGGAAAATGCACGTTTAGACTTGTAGTTGTAATTTCGGGTTAGGACTTCACTTTGACACTTGATAACACTTCTTTAGGTGGAAAGAAGTGAGTTGGAGTTGACGGGTCCTTGTCGCTGCTCGTGGATATCTGCTTTGCTTTTCGAGGTGAGTTCTCTCACTGCGTAGAATAGGGATTGTATGTGCATTGCGGTAGCTTGTGTGTACTAGCTGAATTGTTGTGTGTAGTACTAGGCTGAATTAATGTCTAGTATAATATCTTGAGTGTTTTATAAAACTCGGGGAGATCGAGGACTCGGGGAGACCGAGGGATACGTACACGGGTGTTGCATGAACTCGGGGAGACCGAGGGATACGTGCACAGGTGTTGTATGAATTCGGGGAGACCGATGGATACATGCATAGGTGTTTTGCATGAGTTTGCTTGTTTAGGATATGTTCTTAGACTGGCATGTAATGTTTGTTATTGTCTATCTGCTGATAGGGGTGGTGTGTATATGATTGCTATTTTGCGTACGTGTTGGAATTCACTAAGCTTCGTGCTTACTCTTTCCCTATAAATTACTGTTTCAAGTACGAGTGGCAGTAAGGCGTGACGGTACACACTGGCGCGTTGAGAAGACTTTCACCATTTTTATGTGGAGACTTTATGTTTAAAATTATTATGTTTTCCGCTGTGTTAATTGGTTTGGTTATTTAACTTAACGAGATTTGGATAAACGTTATTTGGATTTAAACATTTATGGTTTATTTTAATTAAAATGTTGGTTTTTAAAAGTTCAAATTTATTGTAATTTTTGGGACGTTACAAATAATGAATAATTCATTCATTTAATATCAACTTAAATCATCACTTTATTGTTTAAGCTTTTAACAAGTAAATAAATAAGTAATCTCACGTATACGCGTTTGCGACTTGAAATTAAATTACCTAGAATTTCCGGAGTGTTACGTGATGATGGTATTGTCTAAAGTTGTCCTAAATGATTATAATATATTGTTGGAAAAACTCCATTTGATGTCACTTTGCGTTGAAAATCGATTTAGGTGTTTCATAACTCTTATTGGCGTATAATGCATATGTGCATTTATGCAAGAGGATTCCTTACAATTTGCTAATATGAGAACTATATGTTTCACATATATAATCGTGACAAGACTTAGACTATTACTAATGGATCTATAGGTATAGGAGTCGGTTTATTTTGGGATGTTTTCCCGTTTGTAACTAGTTGAGACATTGGATCCTCAGAGGCAACTTGGTACGGTTATGTGGGACCGGATACTAGAGGCATGGACTGTAAATGTATCCTATTGAATGAGTATGACTAGAATCATCGGGTGCCCTCCCTCACATCTATGTACGAGTCGGCATTGCTCGTGGCCATTGATCTTAGTATTGAGCTCACCAACATGGAATGTGGCTTACTTTTGTTTTCTGCTGTAATCCTTGGAAATCGGATCTCTCCCGTCATTGAAAAATGTTTTTGGACCGTATGGTTCTTAGGTGGTTTATTTGAAAAAAAAACTACTTCTTATTCTTGAAAATCATTTATTGATATTTTATTCATCCTTTTATTATATAAAATGTTTGTTCTCACTAGACGTACAGTCTAACACTTTTTCTTGAATGACATGTATATCAGATTCCATTAGTGACGGGGTTCCCAAGTCTTAAAAGACGAGTGGTTGGCCTTTAACGACAATTTTTGGAGATAACCATTTTTGGACACATGGCGTACATACTGTGATAGAAGCTTTTGGGAGATGATAGTGTAACACCCTCAAAATTTGAATGAGCAACTAACCTTAATTTCAATAAATTAAGCTAAAAGATGATAAAATTACTTATACATATCATCCTTGAAAATACCTCAATTTTAAACTTCACAAATTAAACAGCTAACAACTCTAGGTGGGTGTTACTTAACCCAAATAAAAGTTGCTAATCCCAAAAGTGCGGAAAACTTCGCTAAGCATCTCACTTCCCGTGCACTCTACCAGCACTCATCACCTCGCAGTGTAGCTAAAGCTATTCCCAACCTGAACCTGTTGCACATGCCAACAAATAAAAAGGTTAGGCTAACGCCTAGTGAGTTCAAGAGTTTACATCATGAGCAAATCATTTGATAAATCGACAACTTCAACTTAAATAAATGATTTTCTAAAAGGGTTTGTATAAAAGACGTCGACAACCCATTTTCCAAACGCATACAGTTTCTGAGAGGAAAGCTTCCAATGAAAATCGTTTCTCTGCAAAGGACTCAAATCCAAAACTCACATCAACAGTTAATTAATAATAATTTCTCAAATAATCGCCACTGCGAATAAAACTCCAGCAGTTAAAACATCCAATAAGAATGTAACATAAATCCGGCCATCAATCATGGAAAACAATCCATATGCATGTAATATAACCTCAACAATGTGAATAGATAAAATACCCGAAATCAACACCCTTCGGTGACGGGGAAGACCTGATCTCATCGAATGTGGCAAACACATAAATTAAACCACGATTTAAATAAATGCCAGTAAGCTTCTTGGATGTGGAAAACGGATGACATCAACCATACTAGGTCTTTAGTCAATCCTCGACATCAATCATACTAGATCTTTAGCCCATCTTAGACATCAACCATACTAGGTCTTTAGTCCATTTTAGACATCAACCATACTAGGTATTTAGTCCATTTTCGACATCAACCATACTAGGTCTTTTAGCCCTTCTTAGACATCAACCATACTAGGTCTTTAGTCCAAGCCATCAAGTTCAATCCTACTGGATCTTTACCTTGGGAAAACCCACCATCCGAAACAAGCTTACTCGACTTAAATATAAATACATGACCCCAAAAGAATAACTAATGCATTCAAATCATGTAAACCTCAAATATGATGCAACTCATGCAATGCAAACCCCAAGCCCACGTCGAGCTTATTAAAATCGGGCGAATGCCATCAAGACTCAACCGAGTCCAAAACCGATCCATCTGCTCAAAAGATCTAATGATCATTTATCAACATCAATTCATGCAAATGAAAATGTATCTAGCCCATAAAATGCAAACACATGCTCCGAGGCATGATAGTCTCACAACCCCTTCATTGCCACCTTCCCAATGAAGTCAAATCATATATGCATCTATATGTATATGTATGTGCAACTCTTTCATAACTCAACAATGCATATAATTCTCCGAGGTTCATTAGACCCAAAGGTACTAAGAACACGAAAACATCAAACGGTCTTCACATATAAGACCAACACTCAAACCGGCACATATTCAAATAAAATGCACTTAAGCATATAACACATCCAAGACTCCACCTCGAGTCTCTAAAACCGGTAAACACTCAAAAGACTCATTTGAGTATGAGTCAAGCCTTTAAGGTCAAAATAAACGTTTGGTTAAATACATTTCACTCACACGGTTACGTAAACCAAAATGCGTCGTTACCCAAAATCTTTACCTTTTAATTCCTCAATTGGCCATCGGCCCCAAAATAAAGGTTTACCACTCTCAACACATTCACAGGGTCGGATTTACCCAAATCCCCAACCCACACGTTCACACTTTAAAATACGCCACATCGTAGTTATCACATAATCACAAAACACTAAAAGTGTATTTTGACCCAATCCTCTTTACTTATGCAATAAATTAACAAAACCTCTTTTACTCGTGATTTATTCATCAATCACTCAAAATCTCCAATTGTGGGTGTTTTATAGGATATGTAAAATTTAACACTTTGATTAAATCGAAACCCACCAAATAACTCAACAAGAGATAATTTCACATAAAGCACACAATTACTTTAAAAACACATATTTTGGTATGTACAAAGTTTTCACAAATCAACTTGAACTCACCTTGCTAGATTTAGGCTAAATCTAGAATTTCTCCAAACGTAAGCTCCTTTGAAGAAGTTTGCATCCTCAAGCCAAAACCTCCAAAAACCTAAATTCATAAATTCCAACCATGAATATTCATATTCAACCACTTTAAAACCATTCCCCAAACATCTTATATCAAAATCTCCATTTTGACCAAAACCCCAATATTAACCTAACTTCTCCAAAATCATCCAAACCGAAATTGGATAAACAAAACACTAGGAGATCATCAATAGAACATTTCTAACTCATATAAAAGTATAGAATCTAGGAGGATGAACTCACCACTTAGGTTTTGATGAAAACCTAGAAAACCCCAAAAATCTCTAGTGTTGTGGATGAAGCTTGTTTTTGCATCAATGAATGAAATCACTAGCATAAAGTAGATAATGAATACATTAATCTCCAAGAAAAGCCCCAAAATCGGTTAGGGTTCGTGAGGGAGAAAGGAAAAATGATTTGGGAGATAAAGGGAAGAGATTTGAGAGACTTAACACCACCAAACACCCTTGAATCTTCCTATGAACTTCAAAACTCTTTCTAGATCCTTGAAGAGCTCTAAAAAACGGAACCATAGCAACTTGAATCACCAAAATCGGAGTTGAAATGAGAGAGATATGAAGAAATGAAGTTTGAGTGGTGAAATTCGTGTTTTAAGCTGATCAGATGCTCCGTGCGGGTCTCCGCGCTAGTGAACTAGTGCCACAAAGCGCGCCACGCACTGGTCGCCCGGTTTTCTCTTAAACACTGTTTTGGCCATAACTTCTTCGTTTTAGCTCCGTTTTCGCTCCGGAAAAAACGTTGGACTCGTATTCAAATTCCACATGCAACAAGACCATAAAATGTAGGATTTAATCTAAAATCCTAATTTTCATATTTTTCTTAAAGATCGGTTCCACACTGACTCGAAATTGGACCTATCCGAAAATTACGGGTGTTACAATCCTCCCAACCTTAGGATGATTTCGTCCTCGAAATCTAGATCCCTTAAAACCAAAGGCTATCCAACTCAACTCCGACCATAAGTTATCAGTTCCTAACTGGAATCTAAATTTCCCCCACACAGTCTATTAAGACAAGTCCTCGAACAATTTCCTACCAACAAAGCCCCCTTCAAGTACACTGTACTTATGTCCGGGAGAACACTCCAACCACTGGAATAACTCCTAGTCAGACGACTTCGGTTGTCTCCCAACCTTAGATGTTCCATACATCCCGATTTCGGTTTCAGACTCTAAGTCAATCCAAGGTTTGTTCACTAACGAATCCAACAAAATCTCCAATTCCGATTGCTCCTACCATAAACTGTCGTTTAGGTCCAACGAGTTCTAATAGACTCCAAGAATCCATCACAACATTAATCATTAGACAGACAGGTTCCTTTACCACACAAGAAAATCATCACTACAAAATCTACTCATCACACTTGAGTATCTTAGGATTGCTACAACCGTTATCATTATTTCTTTTAAAATCGGACTACACCCTCCGAATCTGTTGGGGGAATTCGAGAAAGAGATATGGAAGAGGTGATCGTAAGAACTTGGATAAAACGCAGAGATCGCGTGAGAGCTCGCTTTCCGTAAGAGATATTTCGACCCTATATGCCTGGGTATCACGAAATTCTCTAGGGGATAACCTCTTTGTTTCGGTGTCTCGACCAAGGCAATGATCGATGCATACTTATACACCATTAGAGAATCGGAACCTACCTATATTGAATACTGGTAATGATCTCTCGTTTAATGAGATTGATTGTGGGTTTAAAGAGGTCGGTTACAAAAAATGGCAGTTACAAAGTGAAGAGGACAAACCAGACGCCGGCACTACTTTCCGCGCCACTTAACTGGCGCCGAAATGCGCGCCACTTTCTGTCCAGAGCTCGGCGCCACTTTTGGCGTGACCCAACTAGTGCGGAAATGAGCGCCAAAGCACAATCCAGTGCTTGGCGCCACTTCTGGCGCTACCCAACTAGCGCGGGTACTGGCCCCGACGCCCAACTCTGAAAACCACTTTGTAACACGCCAATTTTATCCGTCCAACAATCCCGGGTTCTAGTTAGCTTACACGAGTGTGCACTCCACGCCTCCTAACTCATGTTATAGCTTAGCTAACAACCCCATTATTACCTTTGTGAATCCAACTACACAAAATGACCGATGATTTCACTAAAATCACCAACATTCCTCCCCCATTTTAGTGAAATCCTTGATTCACAAATAAAATTACAATACAGGTAAACAAACTCATGCATAAATGAAAATATCTAAAAGATTGAATTTCCATCTTAGTACATTACACATTTCAAATACTCGAGAATTCGGGTGTCCTATGGATTGAACCCGTCAACCCATTTGAGTACCAGAAAATAACATACACATGAATTAAAAGACTCTCTAACGTATAAACTTGACACTATACAGGCCATGTGTCCTTATCCATTCGTGAGTGCATCAAAGCCAAGTCCAAGCTTCTTGAAGCGGCCACACTTCCCACTCATATAGGTAGTTCTTTTCCTCATGCACCTGCACATGCATTTTTACAAAAGAACAATTACCTCCTTCACTTGCAGTACCGAGCACACACCTTGGGATGACCGTCTTGTGCTCCAATCTCTTACAGTGAGCTTCCCCATTGAATTCAACTTCTAACGTTGTATTATAAGGGAATTGGGTATCTCACCGTTAGAGATTTAGATGGACTTTAATCCCATCCCTATCACCGACTTGTGAACCAAGTCCCTAGCTAACCCCTTCGTCAAGTGGTCCGCTAGATTTTGTTGCGACCGAACAAACTCAACCGAAATCACCCCATTCGTGATTAGCTCACGAATCATGCTATGTCTAACACCTAAGTGTCTAGACTTGCCATTATACACTTGGCTATAAGTTTTAGCCAAAGTTGCCTCACTATCACAACGGATAGAAATGGGTGATATTGGTTTCGGCCATAATGGAATTTCATGGACCAAATTCCTTAGCCATCCCGCCTCTTTACCGGCAGCGGCTAATGCCACAAATTCCGACTCCATAGTCGAACTCGTGATGCAAGTTTGCTTCTTGGAAGCCCAAGAAATGGCACTTCCCCCGAGCAAGTACACCCAACCACTCGTGGAAGAGTGATCTTCCAAATTGGTAATCCAACTTGCATCCGAATATCCCTCCAAAACCGAAGGAAATCCAACATATGACAAACCATAATCAATGGTTTTCTTCAAGTATTTGAATACTCGTCTTATCGCTTGCCAATGATGAATACTAGGATTACTAGTATATCTACTCAACTTTCCTATGGCAAATGTGATATCCGGCCTAGTGCTTGTCATGGCATACATCAAACATCCTATAGCCTTTGAGTACTCGAGTTGTGACACCGCTTCACTCGAATTGGGTATAAGCTTCACACTCGGATCCCATGGGGTACTCACCGGAGAACAATCAAAGCAATTAAATCTCTTTAATACTTTCTCAACGTAATGAGATTGCGTAATTGCAATCCCTTTGTTCTCACGCTTGATCCTTATACCAAGGATCACTTCTGCCTCTCCCATATCTTTCATGGAGAAACTCAACGACAAAAACTCTTTGGTTTTCCCAACTTGATTTTGGTCGGTGCCAAAGATCAACATGTCGTCAACATATAAACAAATGATTACACCGTTACCGGAAAGAATCAAATTTGCTATATACACACTTGTCCGCTTGGTTTATCATAAAACCATTGGACAAGATAACCTCATCAAATTTCTGATGCCATTGTTTGGGTGCTTGTTTCAGCCCATACAATGATTTTACAAGTTTACACACCTTATGCTCCATTTCGGGCATAACAAAACCTTCCGGTTGTTTCATGTAAACTTCCTCCTCCAAGTCACCATTCAAGAATGTCGTTTTGACATCCATTTGGTGAATCACCAAATTGTGAATAGCGGCTAAGGCTATCAACAATCTAATAGTGGAGATTCTTGCAACCGGGGCATATGTATCAAAATAATCGATGCCTTCTCGTTGCCTAAAGCCTTGGATCACTAATCGAGCCTTGAACTTGTCGATTGACCCGTCCGCTTTCATCTTCCTTTTGAAGATCCACTTGCAACCCAAAGGTTTACAACCTGGTGGCAAGTTCGATAATACCCAAGTATTATTCCCCGTGATGGAGTCCATTTCATCATGTATTGCTTCTTTCCAGAAAGCAATATCTTGAGACTTCATAGCCTCATCAAATGATTTCGGATCCTCTTCAACACTATAACAGTAAAGGAATTGGGATCCAATCTCATCTCTTTATCCCTCTACCAAGTACACTTGGAAATCGGGACCAAAGGATTTTTCAATCCTTCCTCTTTTGCTCCTTCGAAGCATCGGAGATTCGGTTGGAACAATTGCTTGTTCTTCAACCTCACTAGTTTCACTAGTATTTGGAACTATGTCCTTAGGCCTCGGCATTGAAGAGAATCTAGTCTCATCAAATATCGCATCTCTCGATTCTATAACGGTGTGAATCGCTATAGAATCATTAGGTTCAATAACATATAACCTATAAGCCTTGGAATGCTCGGCATATCCAACAAAGATGCAATCAATGCCTTTCTCACCCAAAGTCTTCCTTTTGGGTTCGGGTAGTCGAACGACCGCTCGACAGCCCCAAACTCGAATATAACTCAAGTTCGGCCTTTTCTTGAACCAAATTTCATATGGGGTAATCTTGTTCCTTTTATTGGGAACTCGATTCAGCAAATAACAAGCCGTTAACATGGCTTCACCCCAAAATCCATCACTCAAACCCGAGTATGATAACATAGAGTTCACCATTTCTTTGAGAACTCTATTTTTCCGTTCCGCCACACCATTTTGCTGTGGTGTATAAGGCGCCGTAGTCTCATGAATGATTCCTACGGATTGGAAAAACATGGGGTCGTAATACTCCCCACCACGATCGGTACGTAAACACTTAATTAAGCCATTCATTTGCAATTCAACCTCCGTTTTAAAAACTTTAAAT
The DNA here is from genome assembly GCA_033807775.1 of Saussurea involucrata. NCBI lineage: Eukaryota > Viridiplantae > Streptophyta > Magnoliopsida > Asterales > Asteraceae > Saussurea > Saussurea involucrata. The sequence goes on along the minus strand of CM066315.1, from coordinate 131,376,842 downwards.
TTAACCAACGCTTCATCTTTTGAATGTAATAAATAAACATAGCAAAAACGTGAGGCGTCGTCAATAAAAGTGGCAACATACTTTTTATTACCAAAAGACGGAGTTGAATGCAAATCACAAAGATCACTATGAATTAATTCAAGTACCGAAGAGTCCCTTTTCACGTTAGGAAAAGGTTGTCTAGTGATCTTTGTTAACATGCAAGTTTTACACTTATCAGACTTAATATCAAAAGCCGGAATAAGACCGTCTTTTGACATTTCAACCATCCGTTTAAAATTAACGTGACCAAGTCTTGCATGCCATAAATTAGAATCAACACAAACATTATTTGCAATAAAAACAGAATTTGAAACAACATTCATTTTATTCAAATTCAACATAAACATATTATTAAGCAAATAACCAAATCCTACAAAAGAGCCACCCTTTGACAAGATAAATTTGTCCGACTCATAAACTTGCCTATACCCTAACTTATTCAAAATACTACCGAAAACCAAATTCTTTCGAATTCGCGGTACAAACAAAACATTAAAAAGTTCAACTATTTTGCCAGAACTAAATTCTAGCCTAACTAAGCCTCTTCCAAGAATGGGAGCCATCGACTTGTTCCCCATGCGAAGCATTGATCCGTCTTCAACCGGTTCCAAAGAAGTGAACCAACGACGATCTTTGCACACATGACTTGTAGCACCCGAGTCGATCCACCAAGCAACATCATCATCCTGCACATAAAATGATTCGGATATCAGTGGCACATAATCCAAATTTGAATTAAAACCAAAGTCAAGAAACTGACCTTGCCGTGGGTTTTGATCCTTGGATCCTTGCCCACTTCCACTCGTGCTTGCTCCACCCTTATTTTGGACAACCCGACAATCCCGCTTGAGATGGTCGGTCATCCCACAGGTCCAACAGGTTAAAGTAACCTTTTTATTGGGCCCTTTCTTGGCTTCGTTGAACTTTTGTTTTCCTTTGAATTTGTTAGATTTCCCCTCTTCCACCATGTTCACCGAAGGTGCAGAAACCTCCTTTACTTTAGGTTTCTCAGCCTCCTGCGCCCGAAGAGATTCCTATATGCGCAAGTGACTACCGAGTTGCACAAGAGACAACTCTTCCTTCTTGTGTTTCAACATGTGTTTAAAGTCTTTCCAAGAGGGAGGCAATTTATCAATAATACTCGATACGGAGATGGATTCGTCCATCTTCATATTATGTTGAGCATATTGGCCTAAAATGCGAAGGAGCTCATTGTATTGCTCCATCACCGGCCTTGAGTCTACCATTTTGTAATTATTAAAATTACTCACCAGGAACTTCTTACTAGAAGCATCCTCCGCCATGTATTTGGACTCAAGAGAGTCCCATAGCTCTTTGGAGGATTCCATATTATGATAGATGTCAAAGAGGGAGTCACACATACCGTTTAAGATGTGGCCATGACAGATGTAGTCGTCGTTCTTCCATTTGCCGCGACGCCGGGTCACCTCCAATGTCTCGTTCTCCATCACCTCCGGCATTGGGGTGCTCAGCACGTACACGACCTTCAACGTCGTCAGCAAGAAGTGCATCTTCTTTTCCCATCTACGGAAATCTACGCCTTCAAACTTCTCAAGTTTTATGAACTTGGAAGTCATGTCTCTCACGGACTGATCATTCGCCATCTCTCTCGTGATAAGCAAATATCTCTTACGATTGTTGGGGGAATTCGAGAAAGAGATGAGGAAGAGGTGATCGTAAGAACTTGGATAAAACGCAGAGATCGCGTGAGAGCTCGCTTTCCGTAAGAGATATTTCGACCCTATATGCCTGGGTATCACGAAATTCTCTAGGGGATAATCTATTTGTTTCGGTGTCTCGACCAAGGCAATGATCGATGCATACTTATACACCTTTAGAGAATCGTACCCTACCTATATTGAATACTGGTAATGATCTCTCATTTAATGAGATTGATTGTGGGTTTAAAGAGGTCGGTTACAAAAAATGGCAGTTACAAAGTGAAGAGGACAAACCAGACGCCGGCGCTACTTTCCGCGCCACTTTCTGTCCAGAGCTCGACGCCACTTTTGGCGTGACCCAACTAGCGCAGAAATGAGCGCCAAAGCACAATCCAGTGCTTGGAGCCACTTCTGGCGCTACCCAACTAGCGCGGGTACTGGCCCCGACGCCCAACTCTGAAAACCACTTTGTAACACGCCAATTTTATCCGTCCAACAATCCCGGGTTCTAGTTAGCTTACACGAGTGTGTACTCCACACCTCCTAACTCATGTTATAGCTTAGCTAACAACCCCATTATTACCTTTGTGAATCCAACTACACAAAATGACCGATGATTTCACTAAAATCACCAATAGAATCTACTAACGGTTTCCGGCCTCAAACCCACAACGGTTGACACCTAGTTATACCACCAACTTTGAACTCTAACAGGAATCCACACACAAGTTCCGTTTACCGAGTATTTCCACAAAACTATGGTTATCAATACGGTGTCTAAAGGTCCTTCATACGATAATTGTCCAAGACCCAAAACTGGGTTGCCGACAAAACGGTTACACCAACCTCAAAATGCGTTAACGCAAATCTAACCTTCCAATTACCACAAGCACATCGACTTTGCTACCGATATCATCCGACCTATAGTCACATCACATGCCTAAACGCCCAACTCTTCACAGTCGAGGTTCTACATACTTACTTTCATTCGGGGTTACTCAACCTTTCCCAAGGTCCTAATGAGTTCAAGGTTTTCAAGTGAATTATTTAACAAATATGTCGATTAACAAAACCTTTCACAGAAATTTTCGTCACAAAGATTTTCATACCAAAATAATCATACGCATAAAAACTACTAATATCAATTTGGTAGTTGCGCAAAGATGGACACGCTCGTCCCATATATGAAAATCATTTGAAGACCTTTTCATCACAATTTAGTTTACTACTGAAACATAAAACGTATTCAACAACTTTTAAAATGAACCGCTTGGGTCCCATCGCGGACTTTACTTGTGTTAGACACGCAAAATAATTTCCCATATTAAAATAGCGTTCGACAGTCTGTGTGTACAAACTTGAAAAGAAGGATTTACACGACATCGATTCCTAAAATTCTCCTTTTAACCATTAAACGACATGAACTGTAATTCATTAACAACTTCGCATGTGTCAGTTTTATTCACAGAGATACGAAGCAAATCATCTACACACTTTGGCTAAAACACGACATGGTCTGGATCATCTCCCAGTTTTTAAATCAAATAACAGGATAATTTCATCATTTGGAAATACCGGTTTAAACATCGAAAGGAAATCTCAAGTTAAAATTTTGCATGCCGATCTGCAGCACTTTCTTAGCAGTCACTCTAAAATGGTATAACACATACCGGATAGTCATTGCAAATTTTCGAAGTGGAAATTCATTAACTCAAATTTCAAAACTTCTCATTCAATCGCAAAAGGACAAATAAATAAAATCCTTTAACCAGGCTCACACACCTCAATTTGTTTTTCTCAAAACTTCGGAAAACCATACGTGCACATAATTTGATTGACACGTACAAAATAATTCAAGTCAACTTTAAACTTCAAACCACACAAGCGATGCACATTAATGCCTCAAAATAGTGGCTTCAAACTACTCATGTCAATCAATCAATATAGTGCATGTGCGAGAAATAATATTAGAGATGTACCATCATGATGCTCTTATATGCATTACTCACGCCACGTATAAATTAATTTGCACATCTAGCAAGTTGCAACAAATATGCTACCACAATCCTCAAAAGAGAAGCCATGCGGCATTAAAATTCCAAAACTACTCTTTTTGGTGCATTACGACATAAAACACGTTCTTCAACGAAATTCGCATGAGGCGCAATACTCACTCAACCCATGTATTAATGCACACAAGCATTCAAGTTATGCACACGACCAAGTGTCACCCATGCAACGCAACACGTCGTAAAACGAAACTTCATCGTATTTCCACAAAACTTCCATCAAACTCAATGGAACTCAACAACATCGAACCAAATAAATGGTGTCATAGTTTTCGTTTTCAATAATCGATTCGCGTAAAACAATATGACCAAATCATCAAAATTCTCAAAATCCCCCTTTTACGAGATTATTTAACACCTCTCCGTCAAAACTCGCAAAATTCAAATTCACATTAAAGATCCATACTAAAACAAGGGAATGTAACTCTCCGTCTAGACCTTAGCATATGTGGAGGAGATCCAATGTTAAGGTCGTAAGTCGCGGTTACTTATCCAAAACCATAAACGACATTAAAATATCCAAAAGTAATAGTGGACGACTACAAGGAATAAAATAAATCCCGACCAGGTTCACAACCGCCTGTTGTAAAATAATTTCATGCATGTTCCAAAATCATGATTTAAAATCTTGCGTATGTCAAACTTTTTCCAAGATTTAGTAGTACCGTCCATCCGACGAATTGAAACATAAGAAATAATCAATGCAATTTATTTTAAAAGCAAATAAATTTCGTGCAGGCATTTTGTCGGCACTCAACGTCCAGGTCACATTCCTCCAATTTCTCCGATCACACTATTGTCATCCGGATACTCACACATCTTAATGCAAAGTGGGAAGTCACATCGACTAACCCCACAATTCTCCTCGAATCAAGTCAATTCAATAAGCCTTCGGCTCCAATCTAACCCTTAAGTCCGACCAGAACGGTCTACTTAATACCATCAATCATGCTTACCTCCACTCCAAATGGCAAATGCTAAAATCGTCAACTTCTTCTAACGACTACTCGCTTAGAACTCCTTTACTACCCCAACGGTCATCACGTTAGAGTTGTCCAAGTACTCTCATGTAACCGGTAGGTTCACCATAACACTGGCCATGCGAAATTTTGAGCGTACCGTACATGATCATCCTTGCTACTCTTGACGTGACTTCTCGTTTCTAGTGACTCCAACAACTTTCAAACATCCTATCTTAGAGTGCCTAATGGTGCAATCTCGCTCTCATTTACTTAAAACAACGCTAGTTTGAGTCTAGGTATTCAACAACCAACACCTAATTCTCTCAAACTTATGCTCTGATACCAACTTGTAACACCCTCAAAATTGGAATGAGCAACTAGCCTTAATTTCAATAAATTAAGCTAAAAGATGATAAAATTACTTCTACATATCATCCTTGAAAATACCTCAATTTTAAACTTCACAAATTAAACAGCTAACAACTCTAGGTGGGTGTTACTTAACCCAAATAAAAGTTGCTAATCCCAAAAGTGCGGAAAACTTCGCTAAGCATCTCACTTCCCGTGCACTCTACCAGCACTCATCACCTCGCAGTGTAGCTAAAGCTATTCCCAACCTGAACCTGTTGCACATGCCGACAAATAAAAAGGTTAGGCTAACGCCTAGTGAGTTCAAGAGTTTACATCATGAGCAAATCATTTGATAAATCGACAGCTTCAACTTAAATAAATGATTTTCTAAAAGGGTTTGTATAAAAGACGTCGACAACCCATTTTCCAAACGCATACAGTTTCTGAGAGGAAAGCTTCCAATGAAAATCGTTTCTCTGCAAAGGACTCAAATCCAAAACTCACATCAACGGTTAATTAATAATAATTTCTCAAATAATCGCCACTACGAATAAAACTCCAGCAGTTAAAACATCTAATAAGAATGTAACATAAATCCGTCCATCAATCATGGAAAACAATCCATATGCATGTAATATAACCTCAACAATGTGAATAGATAAAATACCCGAAATCAACACCCTTCGGTGACGGGGGAGACCCGATCTCATCGAATGTGGCAAACACATAAATTAAACCATGATTTAAATAAATGCCAGTAAGCTTATTGGATGTGGAAAACAGATGACATCAACCATACTAGGTCTTTAGTCAATCCTCGACATCAATCATACTAGATCTTTAGCCCATCTTAGACATCAACCATACTAGGTCTTTAGTCCATTTTAGACATCAACCATACTAGGTCTTTAGTCCATTTTCGGCATCAACCATACTAGGTCTTTTAGCCCTTCTTAGACATCAACCATACTAGGTCTTTAGTCCAAGCCATCAAGTTCAATCCTACTGGATCTTTACCTTGGGAAAACCCACCATCCGAAACAAGCTTACTCGACTTAAATATAAATACATGACCCCAAAAGAATAACTAATGCATTCAAATCATGTAAACCTCAAATATGATGCAACTCATGCAATGCAAACCCCAAGCCCACGTCGAGCTTATTAAAATCGGGCGAATGCCATAAAGACTCAACCGAGTCCAAAACCGAGCCATCTGCTCAAAAGATCTAATGATCATTTATCAACATCAATTCATGCAAATGAAAATGTATCTAGCCCATAAAATGCAAACACATGCTCCGAGGCATGATAGTCTCACAACCCCTTCATTGCCACCTTCCCAATGAAGTCAAATCATATATGCATCTATATGTATATGTATGTGCAACTCTTTCATAACTCAACAATGCATATAATTCTCCGAGGTTCATTAGTCCCAAAGGTACTAAGAACACGAAAACATCAAACGGTCTTCACATATAAGACCAACACTCAAACCGGCACATATTCAAATAAAATGCACTTAAGCATATAACACATCCAAGACTCCACCTCGAGTCTCTAAAACCGGTAAACACTCAAAAGACTCATTTGAGTATGAGTCAATCCTTTAAGGTCAAAATAAACGCTTGGTTAAATACGTTTCACTCACACGGTTACGTAAACCAAAATGCGTCGTTACCCAAAATCTTTACCTTTTAATTCCTCAATTGGCCATCGGCCCCAAAATAAAGGTTTACCACTCTCAACACATTCACAGGGTCGGATTTACCCAAATCCCCAACCCACACGTTCACACTTTAAAATACGCCACATCGTAGTTATCACATAATCACAAAACACTAAAAGTGTATTTTGACCCAATCCTCTTTACTTATGCAATAAATTAACAAAACCTCTTTTACTCGTGATTTATTCATCAATCACTCAAAATCTCCAATTGTGGGTGTTTTATAGGATATGTAAAATTCAACACTTTGATTAAATCGAAACCCACCAAATAACTCAACAAGAGATAATTTCACATAAAGCACACAATTACTTTAAAAACACATATTTTGGCATGTACAAAGTTTTCACAAATCAACTTGAACTCACCTTGCTAGATTTAGGCTAAATCTAGAATTTCTCCAAACGTAAGCTCCTTTGAAGAAGTTTGCATCCTCAAGCCAAAACCTCCAAAAACCTAAATTCATAAATTCCAACCATGAATATTCATATTCAACCACTTTAAAACCATTCCCCAAACATCTTATATCAAAATCTCCATTTTGACCAAAACCCCAATATTAACCTAACTTCTCCAAAATCATCCAAACCGAAATTGGATAAACAAAACACTAGGAGATCATCAATAGAACATTTCTAACTCATATAAAAGTATAGAATCTAGGAGGATGAACTCACCACTTAGGTTTTGATGAAAACCTAGAAAACCCCAAAAATCTCTAGTGTTGTGGATGAAACTTGCTTTTGCATCAATGAATGAAATCACTAGCATAAAGTGGATAAGGAATACATTAATCTCCAAGAAAAGCCCCAAAGTCGGTTAGGGTTCGTGAGGGAGAGAGGAAAAATGATTTGGGAGAGAAAGGGAAAAGATTTGAGAGACTTACCACCACCAAACACCATTGAATCTTCCTATGAACTTCAAAACTCTTTCTAGATCCTTGAAGAGCTCTCAAAAACGGAACCATATCAACTTGAATCACCAAAATCGGAGTTGAAATGAGAGAGATATGAAGAAATGAAGTTTGAGGGGTGAAATTCGTGTTTTAAGCTGATCAGATGCTCCGTGCGGGTCTCCGCGCTAGTGAACTAGCGCCACAAAGCGCGCCACGCACTGGTCGCCCGGTTTTCTCTTAAACACTGTTTTGGCCATAACTTCTTCGTTTTAGCTCCGTTTTCGCTCTGGAAAGAACCGTTGGACTCGTATTCAAATTCCTCATGCAACAAGACCATAAAATGTAGGATTTAATCCAAAATCCTATTTTTCATATTTTTCTTAAAGATCGGTTCCACACTGATTCGAAATTGGACCTATCCGAAAATTACGGGTGTTACAGATAGTGACACCCGTGTTTAATCGAATCTTTGTGTAGTTTAGATTAGTAGATTGCTCTATATATCATTTCTATTCTTAAGATATAAACGATACTATTTCCCCTTTTCGGGTGATTTCTTGATATAAAATGTCATCGTTAAGTCATTATTCAGTTTTAAATTACCTCTTTTTTAGGGGTGTTACAAAAAAGAACTATTAAGCTTAACCTAAAAAACTCGTCCTTGCACATAAAACCCTTCCATGCTTCATAAAATAAACTCAACGCCATTAAACCCTAAGATATTGCCTTTGATTTATGCTCTTCTTCATCAGGGACTTCTTCAGATGTATCCTCCACTATCTTCTTTTTCTGCAAAAAGGAAACCTACATTAAAGATCTTTGCAAAACCACATAAACAAGAAATTTGAAAAGTCCATACAAACTAATGGAAAATGGTGGTGGAAGATGCGAACAAAACATGTTTGAGATTTCACAATTAACCAAGAAATTTGAAACGACATCAATATCATCCCATTTAAAATTTGAATTTGAATAATTTGGGAGTGATTTGGGGAGAAAGGGGAGAGGGAATCTCCAAGGGCTCTAAAATGATGAAATATTTGGGAAACTAAATTATCAGAAATCAAACAGTGGCAATAGTAACCTGTACATTATGTTTCAAATATTGTAATTAAGAGATTTTCAAATTCATGCATAAAATGATAGTACCTTATGCTTTGTGAGTTGTATTTAAGAGTTTTTGTGTAAATGGTTATTACTTATTAATGTAGTATAGATATATAGGGTTGGGTTCCGGCGAGAACGTAAAATATGGTGAGAAGCGTAAGAAGGAATTTGAATCATTGGATAAATCCTAACTGAAGATCAACATTAATGAGATGCACCGAAATGCAACAAATCAATTCATGTGAGAAGCACAATTCATGGATGAGAATGAGATTAAAAGTGATCAATGATTCATATATCTTCTTACTTTTCTCACCTTAACTCGTTTTCTCACACGATCCTTCGTATATATATGTATAAAGTTAATGTGAGAAGGTAAAAAGAGATCTAGACCCTTGATCACTTTTAATCTCATCCTCACCCATGAATTGCGTTTCTCACGGGGATTGATCAGGTGCATCTCAAGGGGAGATCCCCTTTTACTCATCTCAGTATAACTTTCATAATGACCGGAATCCAACCCTATATATACACCTACATCCCCATATCCCAAGAATGTTCCCTATCATTTTCCGACGAAACCCTCGCCCCTTGCACAAACACACTACACAACCACCACCGTCCCTCCGACGAAAAGAAAGAAAAAGACAAAAATATCCTCAGACTAATGGACTTTTTTTAGCTAGTCCTTTTTTAACGAACGTTAATGATAAGGATCAGATCCTTAACGATAATAAAGCCATATAACCACAAGGACATATTTGTAATTTACTCCAAAGATAAAGTTTAGTTGGAGAATCTTTTTAAGTGGACTACACCAAAGCCCAACTAAAGCCCAAAAGCCTAAAACCCTAATGGCCTCCCCACCTCCGGTGGTGGGGTCATTGATCGGAACGCATGCGTTCATATCCCGCTCTGTTATCGTCTTACTCTCTCCACCGTATCTTCTCCCGATTCCGCCACACACTTTCATCTCAACCACCGGCCGACGTCATCATTCCGATGGCCACCGCTGAGGATTCACTCCGCCAAGCTCTTGCCGACAAACAATCCACCATCGATGCTCGCGGCAACGCCATACGTCAACTGAAGTCTTCGGGCGCATCGAAGTCGGAGATAGACGATGCCGTTAAAGCACTCACTGCTTTGAAGCTTGAGAAGACATCGATCGAGAGTCAACTTCAAGCTTCCATTTCTGGTGATGCTAACGGCTCCGTTATTAGCAGGGATGCATTCCGGCAGGCCGTTGTTAATACTCTTGAACGCCGTTTGTTTTACATTCCGTCGTTTAAGATTTACAGAGGCGTTGCTGGTTTGTATGATTACGGTCCTCCTGGTTGCGCCGTTAAGTCTAACGTCCTCGCTTTCTGGCGTCAGGTATATCCACTTTTATATGTAATCATGAAATTTATATGCTAAGTTACATAATTCACCTCTTCTGCTTAAAAATTGCCTTTTCATGAATGCAATTTGTGAAATGGACATGCCATTCATTTCGCAAATAGAATTTGACTTGATATCAAACTGGCTACTTCTCAACTTCAAAATGTATATGGATTATGAACATCTATGGATTAATTATTTCTGCTATGCTGTTCCACTTCAAATTGATCCGAATTGTGAAAATGGATACTTTTTTCTCATGATGTCTATGGTTTTGACAACAAGAGTTGTTGGGCAGCACTTTGGCAGAAGGGGCGGATTGGATTCTGAAAAGTCGAAATGCAATAGTAGAGATTTTTTTTTTCTCAATCTGGAAAAAGAAACTACAATTTGCAGTAGAAAGCTGGGTACTAAACCACATAGAGTTGGAATGTTGTAGAAGATAATGGATGGTTTGTTGGTGATGAGGTTGATTCTTTCTTGGTTGTTGGTTTTCCAAGGTAGACCTACAAAAGGCTCAGATGCGGAGGGAGTATTTGTTTAATGTGTCTCCTGGGTGAAAATTAGTCATCACTGGGAGGCCATGCCTACATGAAGCCTTGAGAGAGATTCGTGTCTTGCTTGGAGTGTTTAGTTTTGAAGCCGTGAATGTAGACTTAGATCATTTATCTGCTTGCTATATATCTCATTTTATATAGAGAATGGTAGCCGGCTGGAGTGATAGGGTGTCAAGAATGGTATGCGGATACGACCAGCCATATTGAGGGATGCTTTTGTTGTCTATTGTCTTGTAATTGAGTGTTGGCAAGCTTTGACTTCCCCATTGACTTATTTTAAGGCATGCTGTATGACATGAGTGTGTGCTCCTTCTGTCTAGCTGACTGGACATGGACCCCTTAAGTTCTATTTTTGACTTCCAGTTCACAGTCAGGTACTCAGGTCTAACATGCATATTGCTGGCATAAGCACTACCTTCTATGGCATTCTACTCTGACAGTTGGAGATATTACACTTGGATAGAGAGGTTAGACGTGGTCAACTTTTAGTTCTGCAGTTTTTAGACATGCTTTCTTCTTTCTATGGAAGATGCTATTGGAGTGTTTTTTCAGTCTACCTCTGGCATGAGCATAAGAGGCTGTAATCTCTGTCTAGGATTTCGAGGGGGAGAGAAAGTGTGATCTGTGAATGTAGGACACTAGTTTTGCTGATGGTTGGAAACTCCTTGATTTTAAATGGGTTGTGATTACTGGGTACCAGGAATGAGTATTGTGAGGGTTCGTATAGGAATTTTTTATCGTCTCTTTTTATATGCAAACGTGAGTTGGTGTGTACAGGCGGCCATTGACTTTTTGCCTTGATGGAGGTACGAGGGCATTGCTTCTTTTTTCAGCTGATAAGAGTGTGGACTCTTTAGGATAGAGTGTTTGGCCTTTTCCCTTTGGTTTCTATCTCTGACCTGCGTGCCATCCCATGCCAACCTATTGATCTATTTATCTGGATCTAATTGTGCCATGTGTCTTTTGGGCCTTGGTGATGCTCTGAGCTAATAGTTGGAGATATTGCATTGGGAGAGATTAGACATGGTCAACCCTTCATATGTTGGACAAATTTTCTGAGTTGCATTTTAACATTTTATGCTCATTAGTTTAATAAATGTCACATACAGGATTCTAATATTTTGGCTTAAAATTTTCTCAGCATTTTGTTCTTGAGGAGGACATGCTAGAAGTTGATTGTCCTTGTGTCACCCCCGAGGTTGTTCTGAAGGCTTCTGGCCATGTTGATAAGTTCACCGACCTTATGGTTAAAGATGAGAAAACTGGAACTTGCTACAGAGCCGATCATCTGCTTAAGGATCATTGTAAGGATAAGCTTGAGAAGGACCTGGCTTTAAGCACTGAGAAAGCTGCCGAGCTGAAACATATTCTTGCGGTCTTGGATGATCTTTCAGCTGAACAACTTGGTGCCAAGATCAAGGAATATGGTATAACAGCACCAGATACTAAGAATCCTCTCTCAGATCCCTATCCGTTCAATCTTATGTTTCAGACTTCAATTGGTCCTTCTGGCTTGAGCGCAGGGTCAGTAATGCTACATGATCTACCATATATCTTAGAGTAAATTATGATTTTCTTCCCTGTGGTTTGTTAAAAATTTTGTTTTCGTCCCTATGGTTTGCAATTCATTTCTATTTTCGTCCCTGAAGCCAAAACACTGTTTTTAAGTATGAAGGACTAAAATAAAAATGAATTGTAAACCATAGGGATAAGAAAAACAATAAAATTTAAATCATAAGGACGAAAAAGGTAATGAATTATAAACCGTAGGGATGAACATTGTAATTTCAAAACCATAAGGACGAAATTAGAAATTTTCAACAAATCACAGGGACTAAAAACGTAGTTTACTCTATATCTTATGAGAAAATGTAATATGATAAGGTGCACCATATAATCTCAGATGCTTTAGGTAATGTCTTAGAACGATCTACTATATGTTATATGAGATCATCTAATATAAAAAGGCACACTATATAATCTCAGATTAGTTTAAATGATTATGGTTGTACATTTTTTTACATTTTCTTTTCATCCGCTTACAACTCTATTCATTTGACATCATCCAGGTACATGCGCCCTGAAACAGCACAAGGCATATTTGTCAACTTCAAAGACTTATATTATTACAATGGGAACAAGCTCCCATTTGCTGCTGCTCAAATTGGTCAGGCTTTCAGAAATGAGGTCATGTGCTTCTTTGAAAATTTGAGATTGCAATCCAGTGCATTTCAGTCATGCTCTATGTATGTTTTAAGTTATTTATTTGGAAGTTGATGCTTTTCTTGCTTGCATCATCTTTCCCACTTGTGCAAATCTGCAATATTTATTTAAATGGGTTGGGTTGGGTTGAAGTTTCCGACCTGTTTCAACCCATTTTCAACATGTTTTCAACCCATTTAAAATATTATATAAATTTATTTTATTTTATTTTTAATTAAATATCACTATTTAATTATAATATCTATTTAAAATATTATATAATTTTATTCTATTCAAATATGAAGTGAAACCCTAATTTTGTGGTTGTGTTTTATTCAACTTTGAACAATTTATTTGTATTTGTCATTAAATTAAATAGTCTAATTCTTTTTATTCTATTTAAAATTTTAAAATTATATGGGTCAATCTAGGCTCAACACATATATTTAATAGGTTGGGTTGAGAAAATCATAAATAGGTCAACCCACTGTCAACCCATTTAGGTAACAAGTTGGGTTGGGTTGAAAATCTCAACCCATTTAATTAAACAAGTTAGGTTCGGTTGGGTTAAGATTTTCAACCTGTTTAATAAATGGGTTGAACCTGAACCCAACCCAACCTAACCTGACCCATTGCCACCCCTACTTTCACTTCACATCATTCATTCAGTACTCAGCAAGCTTGTCAATTTGTTGTTAGGTGTTGGCGTTTAGAATTGACATCTGTTTCTCGTTTTTTCAGATATCGCCTCGACAAGGTCTTCTAAGAGTCCGTGAATTCACACTTGCAGAGATAGAGCACTTCGTGGATCCTGATGACAAATCACATCCAAAGTATTCTGAAGTGGCAAACCTAAAGTTTCTCATGTTTCCAAGGGATGAACAAATGTCAGGGCAGTCTGCAAAAAGGCTTTGTCTTGGTGATGCAGTTTCTAGGGTTAGTTTTCGTTAGAGATTATATATACCTCTCTTGGCGAAGGATCATGTGAGAAGTCGAGGTTAACGTGAGAAGCGGATCTGAACTGTTGATCATAGTTGTGAAAAGCGCGCCTAGGCGCTGAGGCGCAAAGGCCAGGGCTTTTTGCACGTCGAGGCGAGGCGGGTAGCATAGGCGCACCCGCCTAGGCTGAGGCGCGATTCTGGGCTTAGTCGCGCCTGATGGATTTTTTTTAAATTACTTCCTTTTTGCCTGTCTCTTAGAATTCTGCAGGTAATAGTTATTAAACAAATTAAGTAGGTAAGTCTCCCAATAAATAAGGTAATGATTGCTAATTTGCTATCTATTAGGTAACTCTCCTTATTTTGATTGCTATCTATTCCATTCTTATTAGTTATCTCAAATTCTCAATATCTCCTATAATTAGATAATGCCTATAAATACAACCTCTCTTATTCTTCTCCTTCACAAATCACAACTTTAAGCCCTTAAACACCTCTCTTCTCTCTTCTTCCCTCTCTTCTCTCTTCTCTCTTCTGGTTGGACTCTACTGCATTGGAGGCATTACAATTTACAACTTACAACTATTTTGCTGACTCTGCTGTAACTTACAAGCTAAGCTACATACAAGTATGTTCTTTTTTTCACTAACTTTTTTGTTTCTGTTTAACTTCTGTCTTCTGCATGGTTTCTTTTCAAGTTATATATATTTTTTTTGTATGGCTGCTTGTATGCTTAAGCATACAGCAGGTTGTTTCTTTTATATTTTTTTTGCTTAGGCTGCTTGTCTACTTAAACATACAGCTACTGTTTCTGTTAATTTTTTTCTGCTTAAACATACAGCTGCTGTTTCTGTTATTTTTTTTCTTCTTAAACATAGAGCTGCTGTTTCTCTGTTACTATGCTTGATATTTATATGCTTTATTTGAGTTGTGTATTACTATTGTGTGTTTGTATGTATTTATGTGTGTTAGTGTGTGTGTGTGTATATATATATATTGTTATTTTCATATACGATGCGCCTCGCATTCGTGAGGCCCGCGCCTCGCGCCTAGGCCCTAGGACCTCTTTGCGCCTAAGTGCGCCTTGCGCCTTTAACAACATTGCTGTTGATCACTTTTAATCAAATGCCCTCCCATGAATTGCGGCTTAGAAGGGAATTGATCTGGTGCATCTCATCCTAATGTGCGTCCATTTCTCTTCCAACGATTAATAATCACTTCTCACGCTTCTCACGTTAACCTCAACTTCTCACTGGAAGCCAGCTCTATTCTCTGTGTGTATGTCATATAAACATATATTATTTGTGGCTATTAAACTCGATTTTCTCCAGGGGATTGTCAACAATCAAACGCTTGCATACTTCATTGGGAGAGTTTATCTGTTTTTGACACGACTAGGGATAGATGAAGAACGTTTGCGTTTCAGACAGCATCTTCCAAATGAGATGGCTCACTATGCTGCGGACTGCTGGGATGCTGAAATTGAGTCTTCTTATGGTTGGATCGAGTGCGTTGGAATTGCTGATAGATCTGCATTTGATCTGCGTGCACACACGGTACGTATTTTTTATTAACATCCACAGTGAACTTTCATCTCTAGTGATTTTCAAGTTGCTTTCATAATTTGGTGTCATTGATGTTAGCTTTTTGCATTTACTTATGTAATGTCATAGCATTATACAATCATTTATACAGGTTGTTTGTTTACCTCATAATAGTTCCATTAAGAGGTAACCTCTGATTTGCTAAGAGGTGAATCTTGTTTGGAAAAAAAGTCTGCCTCTTAATGGTTCTAAAACCCTCTGAATGATTTTGTATCTTGGGCCTCCCTTAACCATTCAGTGTCTTAATTTCATTATGGACAATTACCAAACAACCATATTTTATTTTGCACTATATCATAAGAGCCTCTTAATCATTCTGACCACTTAATCATTCTGCACCAAACCATTCAGCAATTGCCAAACAGCCCCTTAGGGCCTGTTTGGTACTGGCTTAATGAGCTTAATAAAAGCTTCAGCTTATTCGGTCAGCCATGTAAGAATGTTTGGTACTGGCTTAATCAAATAACCAGTGACTTAATCGCTAAGCTTTGAAGAGGAAGCTTTATAGAAAGTCATGTTATTTCCACCACTACCCTTCCCAAAAAAAACTTCTCAGCTCTAAATCGTCTCACAACTAAACACTCAACTTTGATTATATCAAGAAATTACCAACGATTTCTGCATCTGTATTCCTTCTTCCCATCGTGAGGTTTTCAATAGCATTGGAAGAATAAAATCCTTTTAGTAGTTCCACTTTCCAAGTTTGTTATTGCTATCTCTGTTCTCTACCACAATCGGTGGAGATAATGTTTGTTTTTCTATATTTTATTTTTTAGTTTAAGAATTGGGTTTAGATTTTATTTTAGAGATTTGATGTTCTAAGATATTGATTTTGTATTTGGATGTTTCATTGAGATTTTTAAACAAGATTTTATGCTCATACTTGATTTAAAGATTCATTTTCTTGATGTTTTTAGATTATTTATTAAATTTGTATTTCGTTATAATGTTTAGAGATCAATAAAACAAAAACATTTAGAAGGGTAAAATGGACATTTTTATTGTTCATACAGTTTATTCAGCACAACAAACAAACAACAATTTTATTAATACAGACAGACAACTTTATACATACAGCTAATTTTATTCATACGGGACTTAATGAAAAAACAACCAAACAGCCCCTTAGTCAATTACAAAGATCTTTAGAAGGAGATGCAGTATTTTTTGACTTTACACTTTCGTGATAGAAAACTTTGCACTTGCTGAAGAAATGATTTACCATGCTACTTACGAAGTTTTTACTACGTATATATGATAGGATAAAAGTGGCGTAGCTCTTGTAGCTCAAGAGAAATTTGCAGAACCCAAGGAAGTGGAGGTACAGTTCCACATTTGAAGTTAGTGTTTTAAGTTTTTAATTTAAGATTACTGCTAACTATTGGTTTTCTTCCAGAAACTGGTTATAACCCCCGTTAAGAAGGAGCTTGGTCTTGCATTCAAGGGTAACCAAAAGATGGTGGTTGAAGCGTTGGAGGTAATGCCATTATTCTTACATAACAACTTTCAGAATTAATGTGTACTTGTTTGTGGCAGTCACTGCCCTTGCATAATGTGCTATAATGCTTTTTATGATTTTTGTTATATATACACTTCTATTCCCCTGAAAGTTGCGTAATTTGGTTTGTCATGTTGAATAAAAATTTAACTATTTGTCGAATGAAAGTATGAAACACCCCACTTTTTAGCACGTTTAATAAGCACCAAACAACATCATTTAGACTTAAAGTAAACAACATTTCTTGTTGAATCATCATTTTTTTTAAATCATCAGTGTCTTAGGTGAAGCTAAATACATATAAACGCATATACGTACTTCTAACATAGCATACTAATATTTGTGGCTATTATTAAGATTGGTAGTTTTATCTCACATGACCTTGAACTTGCATAACTTGCTATTTGCAAGAGGGTTTTCACCAACTTTCAACTCTCGTGTACACTTATTTTGGTTTGGAGGGAGCACTTTATTAGCTTTGATGACGTTACATCGAATGTCAGTAAATATCTTCTAGAGTTCTAGTGATAACAATAAGGGTGCGTTTGGTATGCAGACATGATAGAACAGGACTTGATAGAACAGATAACATGACCAATTTACCCCTAATAAGTTGCTTATATATTTTGATTAATGATGTATATTAAATTATAATGAAATAAATATTTTTTGTTACAAAATATATTATTAGAAATATTTCTTAAAGACGATTAAAGTGACCAAATTAAAAAGTTTACGTAGTATCCAATTTTTATTTTCTAACCTTTTCTATATTTTTTTACTTCTAATAATTAATAATTTACATAAATCAATCAAAACATAGAAACCATATAAAATAATCTTTTGAGGACAGTAAAGTGAAAGTTTAAAGAGCATAAAATACAATAAATAAAATTTAAAGAATGAATAAAATGTAAAAAAGGCGTATTTGATGATTTAGAAGAGAATTAGATTTTATTTTGAGGTTATATTGGTAAAACATAAGTCTGTTCCACTTTGTTCCTGTCTGTTCTATATAAAAGTCCTGCCAAACATGGAACAACGATCCCTATTCTGACCTGTCCTGTCCAGTGTACTAAACACACCCTAAAGGAATCTACATGAGTATCATCAATTATTTTTGAAGGAGTGCAAGGAGTAGATACTAGATAGGCAGAGTTTACATGGAAACTCTCTGAAGATGTAAGCGTAGCTATGAAATTATAATATGCTTCTAAACACATATTGGATCAATTTGAATCTGAATCTTAGTTAACGTAGGATTTTATTTCTATTTCCGTGTTTTTTAATAGGCGATGAATGAAAAAGAGGCGATGGACATGAAGGCTGCTTTAGAGTCGAAAGGGGAAGTAGAGTTTGAGGTTTGCACCCTTCAGAAGACGGTTACTATAAAGAAAAACATGGTTTCAATATCAAAGGAAAAGAAGAAAGAACACCAGAGAGTTTTTACGCCTTCTGTGATCGAACCTTCATTTGGTATTGGACGGATTATCTATTGTCTTTATGAACACTCCTTCTACATGAGGCCAAGCAAAGGAGGGGATGAACAGTTGAACGTATTCCGTTTCCCCCCTCTTGTGGCCCCCATCAAATGCACAGTTTTCCCGTTGGTGCAGAATCAGCAATACGAGGAAGTTGCTAAACATATCTCCAGATCTCTGACTGCAGCTGGAATTTCAAATAAGAAAGATATTACTGGTATGTTGTTAATATGCTCATCTACTTTCTGTGTGCATACTTGTATGTTTCTAACGCCTACTAGTCCGTTCAAACGCAAAATTTTGCATATTTAAAAAAAATATAACACCAAGGGAAACCCTAAGGGGGCGTGTGGTGGAATTGGAATCCATCGAAGGAATTGGGATGGAATTTGACTAGCGTTTGGTTGGTAGGAATTCAATTTCTTCACTCAAGTCGATGAATGATGGATTCCTTAAATTGTGGAATTCAAAGGATTCCATCATTTTCATTATGTGAATCAAACATAGTATTTGGAATTTGGTCAAAGGAATTTGTCATTTCAATTCCATCATATTCCTTTAAATTCCACGAACCAAACAGCCCCTAAGGCCCCGTTTGGTTTAAAGGATTTGGAGGGATTTGGAGTTCAATTCCAATCCAACCCCATGTTTGGTTTGAAGGATTGTTTGGATTTGAAATCACGGCACAAACATGGGGATTTAGAAATACCATGGTGGTTGGTATTTCATGGGATTTCGTAGGATTTGCATATAATAATGTAATAAAATATGTTGAAAACATTTGTTTTATAATATTAAATTAATAAAAATGTAATTTAACTTTTTTACGATTGTTTATAATTCGTTATAAATTATTTATAAAATTGGAATTCAATTCCATTCTAAATCTTAAAAACCAAACACACCAATGATTTTTAATCCTTCCAAATCCAAATCCTTTCGATTCCAAATCCTTCTATGAAATCCAAAGCCCTCAAAACCATTCCATCAAACCAAACGCCCTTTAAGGCTATGTTTGGCAACCATAAGCTAGCTTATTTATCGAGTTATTGAAAAGAATCAAGTTTGGTAAACCTTCTGCCCCGGTGGCTTTTTTTTCAATTTTTTTTCAATTACGCCATGTATATCTTTCCGTATATTTTTTCAACATTTTTTAGGCGCTCTTATATTTTCATATACTTTATCAGCTACTTTTAACCACACATGACTAGTTTATTGGCCAACTTTTACCAATATGACCTGTTTCACAGCTAGCTTATCCACCACCAACTAATATATTAACTAACAGCTAGCTTATCTACCAACAACTAATATATTAACCAACAGCTAGCTTATTAGCCGACATTTAGCTTTTTAGCCAACAATTAGCCTTTCAGCCAACATCTAGCTTTTCAGCCATCAGCATGCTTATCAACTAGTTTGCCTAACATATTCTGAAAGAATTCATATATTTTGAAGCTGAAAACTGGCCCGTTTCACCTCAAGAATCAAAAGGAACTCCTGTTTTAAACAAATAGAATGTAGAATGGGAAAATGAGTTAATTACACAAAGAACGAAAGCCTAATAGGTTACATGTGCATCTATAGGTACATCAATAGGGAAACGATATGCAAGAACAGATGAACTAGGTGTACCATTTGCTGTTACTGTGGATTCAACATCATCGGTTACAATTCGTGAGAGGGATACCAAGGATCAAATCCGTGTGAGCGTAGAAGAGGTAGCCGCTGTCATAAAGGATGTCTCCGAGGGGCGGAGCACGTGGACCGATATCTTGAAAAAATACCCGACTCACACTTCTGCTTCCGCAGACGAGTGAAAACTCCGATATTAAATGTGAGACCCTTTTTTTTCTTTTTGTCATTTGGAACAGCATCTCTGTCCTTATTTTCAGCATTTTTATATTTTTTTCTTTTTAACACAAAACGAGTCGTCTTTAGGTCGATATAGGGTTATTTATTTATGTATGTCTTTTAAAAAGTGTCAAAAGAATGTGGTTTTTCCAGTGTCGGGTATGTTGGTGTTGTGATGTCGAGCAAGAAAGATCTTTCTGGTATTATTATTTTTGCTCAAATGTTGTTTCAGTTTTAGCTTATGGGTTCCTTATACGCAATCCATGACCAAAGTGTCACTGGTCTAGCGGTATCTGGGTTATCGGTGAAATCCTAGGCTTTATGGAGATTAATGGTGAATGGTGTCTGTAGGTGTTTGTTGTATATAAATATTAAATGCTTAGGGACTGTTTACAAAACGCTTACCCGGGTAAGCATTTAGCGGTAAAATTCAACACTATCACTTACCGGGTAAGATTTTGGGTTCGTTTACCGAATGTAAAGCACGACAAAATTTAACACTATCACTTACTTATCGGGTAAGATTTTAGTCCACCAAAACAATAGTGTATGCAACAATTTATCCAGTAAGCACTAACCGTCGTAAGAATCGTCATCCTTACTACTCTTGTCTTTTGCTTCGTAGGTAAGATTCTTGGTCCTTGCCATATTCATCCGGTAAGGTAATGTGACTTGGTAAGCGCTTATCCGGGTATGTTTTTGGTAAACGGCTCCATAAGGGGCCGTTTACCAAATGCTAACCCGGGTAAGCGCTTACCAAGCCTCGTTACCTTACCGGATGAATATGGTAAGGACCAAGAATCTTACCCGGTAAAGAGCGAGGCAAGGGCCAAGAGTCTTACTCGGTAAGTGAGCGCGACGACTTCTACCACGGTTAGTGCTTACCGGTAAGTTGTTGCATACGATACCGTATTGATGGACTTTGATGGACTAAAATCTTACCCGGTAAGTAAATGTTGAATTTTACCGGTAAGCGCTTACCCCGGTAAGCATTTGGTAAACGGCCCCTTAAGTGATGGCAAAAAACTCTTACCACGGTTACTGCTTACCGGGAAAATTATTGCATACGATACCGTTTTGGTGAACTACTGGGTAAGATTCTTGGTCGTTGTCTTGTCTCTTACCGGGTACCGGGTAAGATTCTTGTTCTTTGTCATATTTATCCGGTAAGGTAATGTGACTAGGTAAGTGCTTACCCGGGTAAGCATTTGGTGCACGACTTCTAAATAAACATTTAATTATGGGACTTGTTTATATGAGAAACATGAGAGATGGGCTCATGGCTT
The DNA here is from genome assembly GCA_033807775.1 of Saussurea involucrata. Lineage (NCBI taxonomy): Eukaryota > Viridiplantae > Streptophyta > Magnoliopsida > Asterales > Asteraceae > Saussurea > Saussurea involucrata. The sequence goes on along the minus strand of CM066315.1, from coordinate 131,355,199 downwards.
TGGTTAAGGGGACTGGACCTAAAACCGGTTGCAAAAAGGGTGGTTGGGTCCGGTCGGTTTGGTCGGTATGGACGCGGACATGTTAATAGTGATCGGGTTAACGAGGACCTGTGGTTTAAACGTTTTTACGTCATTCAGAAGGTTGGGAATTCTTTTGTATATTATTATCATATAAATAAAAATGTTATTTGATCAAGTAAATAACATTTTATGTTTTAGTATAACTAGATATGTACCCGTGTGCGATGCGGCGCATACCATTTTGAATCTAATGCCAAGAACTCGAAGAATAATCTTGTTTCATGTTCAGTTTTATCCTCCATTACGTGATGCCATTTATGGTTTTATGTGTTTAAAATCCCATATAAATTTAAGGTCAATATGGTCAATCGGTAAAAAAAACTTGAAAATGATTCGTGTGATATTGGGATTTTCAAACCCATAAATTGAGTTTATTTTGAAGGTTTTGATGAGACGATTATAATGGTATAATTTGTGAAAAAAGAAATATTTTTTAATGTATTTTAGTTCATATACGATTATGTATGTTAATATGATAAATGTGTAAAATGAAAAATAAATAGAGGAGATAAAATACTTAAATAACTAATTCTAACGGTATAGAATGTAATTTAAAAATAAAAATAATTATATTTTTAAAACGTTGAAGTTTTGAAACTTTTAAACTTGTACATGATATAATAGATATTTGTATCTTTTTAAAAATTCAATAATAATCGTAAATAGAAGTTCATATTAAAGAAGTATAGATAGATAAATATAGATAAAGGTGTGAAATTTACAATTTTAACAAAATCCAAATTCTATGGTAGAGAATGCTGTAATAATAATTGGGCCATGAGATACTTTAAAAAGTATTACAAAAGAAAGGGCCTGCTGATAGAGCTGGGCGGGGAGGCGATACTAGTTATCAGGTCAGAGAGAGGCCTGGCCCGTAACCTGGCCCCCTTAAAAACCATTACTTAATAAGGATTTGTTATGCGCGATATGCCGATGACTTACTACTGTGAATCGTGGGTGCCGTAGAGCTTCTCATAGAAATAAAAAAACTTATTGCCCACTTCCTACAATCCGGCCTGAACCTTTGGGTAGGCTTTGCAGGATCAACAACAATAGCTGCACGGAGTACAATAATAAATTTATTGTAAACTATTGACGAAACGATTATAATGGTATAGTTTGTAAAAAAAATGCATTATAATGTATTATAGTTAAACCATGATTATGTATTTTTAATATGATAAATATGTAAAATGAAAATGAAAAATGAAAAATGAAAACGTAAGGGATATAAAACAAATTAATTCATATATATTTATGATATTTAATAATATGATTAAATAAAAAAATATTCAATATTGGGTTCATTTCGAAAGTATTGACTAGACAATTACAATGATATAATTTGTAAAAAAATTGTATTTTTAATGTTTTTTATTTCATATACGATTATTTATGTTAATATGATAAGGGTATAAAATGAAAGATGAAAAAGTAAAAGATTAAAAGTAAATTTAATAACTAATTACAAGGGTATTAAGTGTAACTTAGGAAAAATTTGAACGTCAAGAAATTTAGGAAAGTGGGTGTCAAGGGGTTAGACATAGCTTAAAGTTGTACATTATTCTTTAAAATGTGTACCTCTTAAAATTTTCAAGCTTCCTTAAGAGAACTTGTATAATATAGTATAGATATAGATTTGCATCAAATAGTTTTAAATACATTTGCAAATGTAAAAGCAAATGTCTGAATTTATTGGGTTAGAGCATCTCCAACAGCTTCTCCAAAATGGAGAAAATGAAGAAAATAAGGATTTTAGACTAATATTGTGCTCCAACAGTTTTTTCAAAACTATCCTCAAAATGGAGAAAGTTGGAGAGAGAAGGTTTTTTCTCCAAATATGGAGATCACTCCAAAAATGATTACCAAGTGAGATGACCAATAGGAAGCTTTGAAAATAAATATGTAGAGAGAAAAATAATATTTTAATAGATAAATGGAATATTTTAATTAATGTTGGATTCTCCAAAATGGGGAAGCTGTTGGAGATGAATGTATATTTTTTTTGGGGATTTTGGCTTTTGGTTCTCCATTTTGGAGAAATTATGGGGAAGCTGTTGGAGATGCTCTTAGGGGCCAAAGTTATAAAATGTAATCATGAGGCACGGGCAAAAGCTATAAAATTATGTTGGTTCAAAACCAGGCTCGCAAAAATGCGAGCCCGTTATTGGGATGAGGGCCCAATTATATAAAATATGGGATGGGCTGATGAAGGACCTCGTGATTACGAGGCCTTTCACGAGAGTGTTTGCTATTTGTATAAATTTAAGAAGAAAATGGCTATTTGGTAAATAGGGAGGTCTGAAATGACTATTTTAATTAAATTCTCTTTTACTTATCATATATAAATATGAAAAAACTCTTCAAAAATTTAAGGAGCTTTTCTATTAAGCTCCTAAACTTTTCTTTTAAATAAATAAATCATTGAACTTTTAAAAACTGTTTACTTACATTCTTTTAATAATATAAAAAGAAAACAACAACCAATTACGAAAATTTTAAAGTAAAAAAAAATCCAAATCAGCTATATTGTTCTCAAACCCTACACAAATCAAACCCCATGCACACGACACCACTCCTCCTTGCACTCCTCGCGATGCCCCATCGTTGTCCATTCTCCATACCGCCCATCGCTGTGAGCCCTTTCCATCGATCTCCATCTTTTTGATTTGCTTTTTTTATCCTCCGATTCTCCATCTTTTACAAGGTACGTATAGATATATCAAGAAAGATAGATAACCGAAAAAAAAAGATGATCAAAAAGTGGAGAGCGGCGGCAAGGGCCAACAACGATGATTAGAGAGTGGATGATAATTAGGCAACGGAAGATGGCGATGGGTATGAAAGCAAATTCAAAGGCTATATTGTGTAATATAATTTTGAAACAATAGTGACTATGGGTAGAGTTGCAACAAATCACTAAGCCGGTCTATGTAATTCACTTAGGCATTGTTTGGCAAAAAAAGCTAGCTTATAACCTATCTTATTTTTAGGGTACATGTTTGGATGACCATAAACTAGCTTTTTGAAAAGCTACTTGGAGTAGCTTATGAGTACCTTTTTGTAAATATTCCATTTATGCCCTCATCAATATTAATTATTATTTATTAACTATTTTTTTAATATGTCATTTTTAGTCATTTAAATGCTTATAAGCTACTTTTTGCCAAACGTGACTTTTTCATCAGCTAGCTTATCAGCTACCAGCTAGCTTATCAGTCAACAACAGCTAGCTTATAAGTCATAAACTAACTTATCAGCTAATTTGCCAAACATAGCCTTATTATATTGAGTAAACTACAAATTTGGTCCTTGTGATTTGTTGGATATAGTAAATTTTTTTATCCCTACAATATTGAAATTACAGCATAATTGCCAACATGGTTTCTAAAAGCGTTTGTATTTATCAAAAGGAAATTTATCACAAATTCTTGTTCAAATAAAAGGGTATGCATAACTTAAAGAATATTAAAAAATAGAATTTGAATGATGTTAACGGAAGAAAAACCCTCCCAGTGGTTAGACATCTCTTGTCTTTGAGCTCTCAGGCTCCAGCTCTTCTTATTTCGGCGTTTTCTCCAGCCATCAGCCCACCCTTCATCCGCTTAGTTTCTGTTACCTTACCCCTCTCCTACCTCGCCATGTCCTCCTCTACGAACCCTCCAGCTGATGGAGTTGACGACATCACTCTGTTAACCACAAAGTTCCAAATGTCTCTAAACGAACCCAATCTTCCGGCGGTCGAAGACGACACAGAGAAGTTACTGGTCCAATCGGTAGAAGAACTCAGACTCGACGCCTTTTCTGAAACATCGATGGTGGCAAGAGTGTTTTCTAGGAAAAACTGCTCCATTTCTTTCCTGAAAAACATTTTCAACAGAATGTGGAAGTTCAAGGAGAGTTGGCAAGTTAAGCATCTTGGGGATGATTACAAAAGCTCATTCTTTGGCTTCTCTTTCGCCTCTTCAAAGGATCAAGAATGGGTCATCCAACGTACCCCTTGGATCTTCTCAGGGGGCTTCCTCCTCGGGGTTCCGTGACCGGAGTCGGGAAATTGGCAGGAGGCCAACCTGACAACAATACTGCTCTCACTCTCCATCAACAACATCCCCCTGAAACTCTACACTTGAAACAACCTCACCTCGTGGGTAAAAGCAGCGGACCCAAACGCCGAACTCAAATGGAAAGGGAGCAACCTCGATATGATACATGCCTATACTGTTATGAAGGTAAACGTCCCCGTGGACTCACACCCCTGTGTTGGACTATTTATCGAGTATGAGGGAAGGAAAAAATGGCTCCAGTTCAAATTTGAGAGACTACCTTTAATCTGCTATCGGTGTGGGATATGGGGTCACGAAAATGTGGGCTGTACAAATAAACCGGTGGTTATTCGTGACCCGGAAGATCCAGATAGGAAGATGTGGCAACTCTATGGACCGTGGCTTTCCGGGAACAACGTGAGAGATTGTTTCACTCCGTTCTTTGCTAACAAAGAAGGAAAGATACAGGACTTGGAGGGACTGAGCAATGAGAAAAAATTAGAGGTCAACCAATCGGAAAATGACAACGGGAGTAACTCCGGCAGCAATCTCCGATCTGATCCTCTTTTGACCACAAAAGCTAGCAATAAACAAAGTACTGAAAAGGACAAGAAGACTTTTTGCTTTGGAAGTAAGTCACATCCACAAGAGGTAAGCCATACAAACTCTACTCACTATGTACTCCCTACAAGCCAAAAGTACATCCAGGAAACTTCCATAAACAAACCATCACCCTTTTACCCAACAGATAATTGGAATAACACCAAAATGGCGACACGAAAGACCCATAGCGCTTGTACTATGGCTGAACCTATACCTAGTACCAAGAAGGATGAAAAGACACATGCTGAAAAACCTTCTCTTATGCCTCCTTAAACAGAAACAAAGGTCAACATCATAAAATCCCCATCCCTTACTCTCGATTCTACTGCTACGACCCATACCCCTACTCACACATTTCTAATGTCCCCACCACCTAATATCTATACTACTCTACCCACTAATAGCCACCCCACAACCCATTTGGATGCCAACATGCATGGAACTCCATGCAAACCACAAAAACGTCAACACACTACAGATTTCCATATTGACAACTCTACCACCCACACCCAACCCATTACGGACCAAGTCATTACTAACCTTGCTTGTGACAGTCATGAAACCACCACTAAGCACGCTGAAAATCCCATGAACCGCAAACGCATTTCCATCAAAGATAAAGCGAGAAAGACGGGAGGAAAGAAATCCAAGACTGAAACGCTCTCCTATCACGAAAAAGTGGAAGAAGAGGTTAATCTCTCCATGGCTGAACCATCTATTTCCGATGAACCAGAGGCGGGTCCGTTTCAACGGGCCTGCCTAGACAAATGAGGATCTTAGCTTGGAACTGCCGGGGACTGGGAAACCCACGTGCAGTTCCGGTCCTGAAGGACCTCACTCGTGCTTATCGTCCCGACGTCCTTTTCCTATTTGAAACACTTGTTGTTCAATCTAGAATTGATATTATCAAGCTTTGTTTGGGTTTTGAAAACTGTTTCGTAGTTGATTGTAATGACCGTAGCGGCGGTCTTTGTGTTTTGTGGAATGAAAAATCTATGATTTCGCTCTCGTCTTATTCGCAGACTTTTATTGATTTGCACATTGAAGATCCCAACCAAAACTCTTGGAGGCTTACGAGATTCTATGGTTTTCCCGAACGGGGAAGACGGAGGGACTCTTGGAATCTCCTTCGCTCTTTAGCCACCCACTCCAACAAACCGTGGGTGGTTATAGGCGACTTTAATGATCTCACTTCGCAGCAAGAAAAAAAGGCCTCCTTGCTCACCCGTCGTGGTGTATAAACGGGTTCCGTGAAGCCCTCTCGGATTGCAACCTCACTAACATCCCCATGCATGGCTTTCCGTTTACTTGGTGTAGATTTAGAGGCAAACCCAACGAAGTTTGGGAACGCTTAGATCGTGCGGTGGGCTCCCCGACATGGTCAAATCTTTTTCCAAACGCTTGGATTGAGAACTTGGTGAGCCCCATTTCTGATCACTCGCCGATTCTAATCCACACTCAAGAAGACCTCATGCCGCGAAGATCAAATTTAAAGTTCTTTCGCTTTGAGAACAAATGGTTTCACGAGTCGACCCTCGACCCCCTTGTTGCTAATACTTGGGCTCGAGAGTCATCCATGGATCTCCCCAACCGACTTTCTTCGCTGTCCAGGAAACTGCACAAATGGGGACAGGATCTTCACTCCTCTCACACTAAGGAAACCAATGAATGCCGCCAAAAGCTCGCCCATCTTCGCAGCCATGCTTCACCCGAAAATGCTCTTGAATATGACATCACAAACAAGAAATTAATGTCTCTCCTCGTTAAGGATGAGGAACATTGGAAACAAAGAGCAAAAATATTTTGGCTTAAAGAAGGGGACATGAATACGATTTTTTTTCACAGCCATGCAAACGGAAGGAGAAAACAGAACCACATCCGAAGACTAAAAAATGATGACGGGATTTGGCTGACGGAAGCCGACGATCTCTGTTCCCTCGCCACCGAGTACTTTAAAAATCTCTTCTCGGCAAGCAACGGTTCGGCTAATCTTATTACTGATAAAGTGGCAACTTGCATTTTGGCGGAGGATAATGCGTGTCTCGATGCTCCGTTTAATAAAGAAGAATTTAAGGCTGCCCTTTTCCAAATGCATCCAGACAAAGCGCCGGGTCCCGACGGTTTTAATCCGCGTTTCTTCCAACACTACTGGGATCTGGTGGGTGACACCATTGTTTCTACATGCATTTCTTGGCTGCGAAATAACGCCTTCCCGGAAGGAATTAATGATGCCATTATTACCCTTATCCCAAAATGTGACCCTCCAATCTCAATGAAAGACCTCCGCCCCATCGCCCTTTGCAATGTCACTCTTAAGATCGTCACAAAGGTTCTTGCTAACCGGCTCAAAAAACTTCTTCCAAAAGTGGTTTCGGAAAACCAATCGACCTTCATCAAAGGGAGGCTCATAACGGATAACATCCTTATTGCCTTCGAACTCCTCCATAGTATGAGAAGAAATTATCGGATAAAAGGCGGGGACGTCGCTCTCAAGATCGATATAAGTAAAGCCTATGATAGGCTTGATTGGAACTACATCCGCATCATTCTTACCAAAATGGGTTTTTCCATGACGTGGGTGAACATGGTAATGATGTGCATAACCTGGGTTCGCTACTTTATCCGGGTCAACAACGATATCACGGGACCGATCTATCACAAGAGAGGTCTCCGGCAAGGCGACCCGCTCTCCCCTTATATTTTTATCCTTTGCATGGAGGGTCTTTCTACCCTCTTGAAGGATGCTACCTCAAGAAACTTCATTCATGGTTGTCAAGTCTCTAGACGAGCCCCGACCATTTCACATCTCCTTTTTGCGGATGACGCCATTCTTTTTTGCCAAGCATCCTTGGAGGAGTGTACGGTTCTTAAATCGATTCTTAACAACTTCGAGAAAGGAGCGGGATTAGCGGTCAATTTAGACAAGTCGGGTATTATGTTTAGCAAAATGTTGACACTACCTCCAAAAACACCATCTCCAACATTTTCGGGGTTTCGAATCCTCTAAACACCGGAAAATATTTGGGGTTACCCTCCGTTATTGGCCGAAACAAGAAGGATATTTTCCGTCACATAAAAGACAAAATTTGGCAACGCTTCTCTAAATGGCTCCAAAGGCCGATCTCGAACGCGGGAAGACTTACTCTTATTAAAGCGGCGACTCAAGCCATCCCGGTGTAATTTATGAGCGTGTGTTTGCTCCCAAGCTCTATAGTAAAGGACATCCAACGCCTACTAAATTCTTTTTGGTGGAGTTCAAAAAAGGATGGTTCTCGCGCGATCACTTGGCTAACTTGGGAAAAACTTTGTACTCCACAAAATTTGGGGGGACTTGGCTTTCGCGATTTTACGACTTTTAACCTCGCTTTGTTAGGCAAGCAAGGTTGGAGACTTATCTCCCAACCAAACACCTTGGTTAGTCGGGTTTTTAAGGCAAAGTATTACAAAAAGGGGAGTTTTTCGATGCTAAGCTAGGGCACAACCCAAGCTTTGTGTGGAGAGGCATTTGGAGAGCTCACCAATCTTTAAACAAAGGTTATAGATGGAAGGTGGGTAACGGTGAATCCATCTCCGTTTGGAAGGATCCATGGCTTCGGGACGACCAAAACTTTCGGGTGGAGAGTTCCCCACCACCCGAAGGGGGGGGGGGTGACCTTAGAGTGTGCCAACTTTTCTCTAGCAACATCATTGGGTGGGATCACGGCTTGATTACTCGTTTTTTCTCATCCCGTGACATTTGCGAAATTCTCAAAATACCGTTGATTCAAGATGGAAATGACTGTATGATTTGGCATTTTAATCAATGCGGCATATACTCGGTGAAAAGCGGATATAAGTTTCTAAGGAAGCTGTCCCAAAATAGTACCAACCCCCCTACCAACTTGATGTGGAATCATATATGGAAGGATAGGATCCCTCACAAAGTTAGATGCTTCGCTTGGAGACTTAGCAAAGATGTCCTTCCTCATCGGGTCAATCTTAAAAAACGTGGGTTAAATGTCTCGGTCTCGTGTGCCCTTTGTGGGTCCAACCCGGAAAATAATTGGCACTTTTTCATTGGTTGTCCGGTCGCAATGAAGGTCTGGAAGGAAACTAACCTTTGGGATTACATAAATGCGACCGCGATCGATTAGGAGGATTTTTCAAAATTTCTTACGGCTTGTTTAAATGACAGCATCGAAACTAAATGTAATACCCCGGGTAAGTTCGTTAGTTAAAGTATCGTCCCGTTAAATTTATTTAACTCTATAATTGATGTTTAGGGTAAGTTTGGGTTAATTTATAAGTTTAGGGTGTATTGGTCATTATTGGTTAGCTCAAGGACTAAATGGGTAAAATTGTGTTAGATATTATCCATTGCAACTTTCAGATATTTCATAAAACAGAAATATCCAGATTGTGTTGTGTGTGTGTTTGGAGAAGAAGCAAAAGGAGAAAAGAAGGGTTAGGGATTCTTTTGGGGTACTTGGAAGTGAATTAAGGTATGTATCCTTTACATTTTATGTTGGTAATTGCTAATAGATAGTTTCCATCGGAGTAGAATAGTCGATTTCACTTCTGGTAGTAAATTTTGTCGATTCTGGGCTAATTTAGGGCAAACTGACAGAGGTTTCCGGACACCATGAATGTGTCCGGGTGGTTTGGTTGGTAGTGTCCGGGTAATATAGCTGGTGGTGTCCGGTTGGTGTTTTAAAGGTGTCCGGACAAGTCAAATATCCGGGTAAGTCTCTCTTTTCTATAGTTTCCGGATGAGTTAAGATACCGGATGATGTCCGGATGACGTCCGGATTGTATAGGTTGTCCGGAAAAGTCATATTGTCCGGAAAGTCATGCTGTCCGGAAAAGTGGTGTTGTCCGGATAACTTATGGTATCTGGATACTTTTGCTGTTTGGCCAATTTTGAGAGTTTAGACGCTGTCGAGTATCCAGTAACCTATATTTTGTTAACCATTAGATAGGGAATGAATGAGAACTGACTATTCTGTGGTCTTGACTTGAGTACGGGTTTGGGGGCAACATTTGAGGATTTGAGTTCTTTAGAGTTCTTAGCCTTAGTAAGACTTATGTGTTTTATGTGGTAAAGAGATATCTATATCTATTTGTTACAGATCCTGTGAATTCTGGGTAAAGGACTGAACCTGTTTAGAAGGCTTGGAAACGTGTTGATAAGCAATCAGGTGAGTTTTTACTTCAAAACATTTTCAACTGGAATACATATATGTGTGTATTGGATATGTGATAAATGGTGTGACTATGTTTATATGTGAATTATAATATGTTGAGATATTGTAATTACGTGAGTATTATATTATGTTATAATACGTTGGTCGGGCATAGGACCGGTGTGTTGGCTGTAGTTGTTGTACAGTGTTGATTGGCTGTAGTTGTTGTACAACGTTGTTTATTAGTTGGCTTGCAACCAACTAATATGGCCATGGGAAGGAGATAGGGAATTATGCGATGAGTGAGTTATGATTGATAATTGTGTTTGTATTATGTGAATGTTGGTGTGCAAAGGATTTTCAAAGAAACATGGATTTTCTCACTTAGACCATTAGGTCTAACCCTCATTTTGTCTAAATATGTATTCCAGGTCAAGGATCAAGTAAGAAGGTTAAACCGAGAATAGCTTTTGAGGGGACTATGTAGTGAAGACTATGTTGTGTTTGGTAGTTGTAGCATGTTGTTAGTAATGATGTAAATTACTATGTAAACGTTGTAATGATGTACTGAAGGTTTGTAAAAGACTAAGGGACCGTATTTGTTATGTAATGTATCTCTTGTTTTAACGACGTTATGCAATGTATGCTATTTGAACTATGTATGGGATTGCAGGTCGTTACAGATGGTATCAGAGCCCTAGTTTAAGGGATTTAGGTATTAGTATCTGTACCTAGACTTAAACTGCATGTGAAGTAGGATGTCCCTATTATTGTAGAACCTTGGGATGTTAAGTATAAAAAGGTAGAAGGAACATCATGTAAGGTAATTTCATTATTACACCTGGCCAGTGTAATTGTGATCTTACAGGTACATGTTTGAACTGGAATACCTTGTTATATGGGGTATGTGCTTATGTGTATATTAACCTTGTTTGAATTAACAGAATGGTAAGTGGTACGAGACAAACAAATCGGGAAAGAGGAGGAAACCCGAGTAGAACCAATCCAACAGCCGGAGGAAGGGGAAGAGGGGGAGAAAGAGGCGGAGGCAGAACTGGGGGCAGAGTTCAGGGGCGTGGTACGGAGTTTGTTACGAGAGACGACTTAGCGGCCGAAATGGGAAGATTACAGGCAAATATCCAGGCTATGTTTAACCAGACTCATAATACTGAAATAGAAAGACCAGATCCTTCACATGAAGAAGAGATGCCTATTACTCCTACCGTTGTACCAGTAATGAAAAAGTGTGATTATAAAATGTTTCTCAGTTGTAAGCCTCCGACCTATTCAGGAGACCGAGATCCAGTGAAAGCTATGCGATGGCTGAAGGAAATAGAAGCTATCTTCAAGACTAGTAAGTGCGCGGAAGAGGATAGGGTACTTTATGGAGCCGCAATGTTGAAAGGTGACGCTTTATACTGGTGGGAAGCTCATATTTCTTCGGGAGGTTCTGACATATATTCTACCTTTTCGTGGGAAGAATTTGTTATAGCTTTCAGGAAGCAGTTCTGTCCTCATGCAGCGGTTAAGCAAATAGAGGGGGAGTTTATGAACTTACAACAAGGAAATTTATCTGTTTGGGACTACACTGCTCGTTTTCTAGAAAAATCTCGTTTTGCAGAATATTATGTTGCCACGGAGGCCATGAAGATTGAAAGGTTTATCTTCGGGTTGAATTCAGAAGTCAGGAGTTTGGTAATTGCTAAAGGACCCGAGACTTTCTCCGCTGCAGTTGATGCCGCGGAAACCGTGGAACAGGATAAAGGAAGAAATACTAGCGACAAAGGTACAAGAAAAAGGAAGTGGGAAGGACCACAACACGATCCAAAGAAGTTCAGGTTTCAGAGATACGATAACCGTCCACCTTTCCGACCAACGGAAAGACCTTGTCTGAAATGCAACCGTGTCCACCAAGGGAATTGTCAGGTTGAATCGCGGGTTTGTTATAGGTGTGGGAAGACGGGACATGTTGTTAAGGATTGTCGTGTAACGCGGTTCTGTTTTTCATGTAATTCTCCTGATCACATACAGTCCGATTGTCCGAAGGGAAGAATACAACAAGAGGGTACTTCAGGGAAACCAACAGTTGTCAGACCGGTAGTACCAAGACTAGAGCCACCAAGAACAAGGGGCCGTGCCTTCCAGATGACAGAGCAAGAGGCAGATGAGACTCCCGATGTGGTTACAGGTACATTCTTAATAAATTCCACACGTGCTAAAGTGTTATTTGATTCCGGTGCAAACCGATCGTTTGTGTCGCCTTCTTTTGCTGCCTATATGCATTTAAAGCCTAAAGTGTTAGATCATGCGTTAATGGTAGATACGGCTAATGATAATCAAGTACCGGTTAGTGAGGTATTTGATAGTTGTGTGATAAACATAGATGGGTGTTGAGTACCTATTCAGTTATTTCCTATGGCCTTGATCGAGTTTGATGTAGTAGTGGGAATGGATTGGTTAGCCGAGAATCAGGCCAATATAGTTTGCGATAAGAAATTGATAAATGTTGTCTTACCTGAGAAGGGACCAATAGTGATTTATGGTGACCGTAGAAATCATCAGTCTTGCCTTATCTCTTTGGTAAAAGCCCGTAAGTGTGTTAATAAAGGTTGCCTGAGTTACTTAGCTTATGTGATAGATACTAAGCTAGAGAGGAGCAAGTTGGAAGATATTCCAATTGTTAGTGAATTTCCAGAAGTTTTCCCTGAAGACTTGAATAGTCTTTCGCCCGTTAGACAAGTAGAGTTTGGTATAGATCTGATTCCTGGAGCCGCTCCTGTAGCCCGTGCATCGTATCGTCTGGAACCTCCAGAAATGAAAGAAATGATGGCACAACTGCAAGACCTATCCGATAAAGGCTTCATCAGACCCAGTTCTTCGCCGTGGGGAGCGCCAGTTCTGTTTGTGAAAAAGAAGGATGGTTTGATGAGAATGTCTATCGACTACCGGGAACTGAATAAGCGCACGATCAAGAATAAGTATCCACTACCCAGAATTGATGACCTCTTCGATCAGTTAGTTGGAGCTTGTTATTTCTCCAAGATTGATCTAAGGTCTGGTTACCATCAGTTGAAGGTGAAAGAAGAAGATGTTCTGAAAACTGCTTTTCACACAAGGTATGGTCATTATGAATTCTTAGTGATGCCGTTTGGATTGACGAACGCTCCAGCTGCTTTTATGGATTTAATGAATCGGGTATGTAAGCCGTATCTCGATAAATTTGTAATTGTATTTATCGATGATATACTTATCTATTCTCGATCCAAGGAAGAGCACGCGCAACATCTTCGTCTGATTCTGGAGTTACTAAAGAAAGAAAAATTGTATGCTAAATTTTCGAAATGTGAATTCTGGCTACGGGAAGTTCAGTTTTTGGGGCATGTAGTTTCCGAGAAGGGGATTCAAGTTGATCCGACGAAGGTAGAAGCAATTGAAAAGTGGGAACCGCCGAGAACGCCAACCGAAGTACGAAGTTTTCTGGGTTTAGCCGGCTATTATCGAAAGTTTATAAAAGACTTCTCTCGTATCGCGACGCCTTTGACTAAGCTGACTCGAAAGAATCTAAAGTTCGAATGGAAAGCAGAACAGGATGAAGCATTCCGAATATTGATAGAGAAACTTTGCAGCACGCCGATTTTGTCATTACCCGAAGGTTCTGAAGACTTTGTTGTTTACAGTGATGCTTCCAAACTGGGATTGGGATGTGTACTTATGCAGCGTGGAAAGGTTATTGCTTATGCTTCTCGTCAGTTGAAAGATCATGAAAGACAGTACCCTACGCACGACATGGAACTTGCAGTAGCTATTTTCGCGCTGAAGATTTGGAGACATTATCTTTATGGTTCCAAATGTCAAATTTATACCGATCATAAGAGTCTCAAACACCTCTTCGATCGGAAGGAACTAAATATGAGGCAAAGAAGATGGCTAGAACTGGTGAATGATTACGACTGTGAAATTCTTTATCTTCCGGGAAAGGCTAATGTGGTAGCTGATGCGCTGAGTCGTCAAGAAAGGAGTGGAACAATAAAAGCTATTTCACTACGAGCTGAACTCCTACCTAACATCTTTGACGAATTGCTGAAGTGTCAATTAGAAGCCTATCAGGAAGAACGTTTGAAATCAGAACGGTTAGTGGGGTTATCAGCATTGCTAGTAAAAGATGACCGTGGGTTGTTGTGTCTGGGGAATAGAATTTGGGTGCCTCGTTTGGGTGGTTTACGTGATCGGGTACTACAAGAAGCTCATCAATCTCGATTCTCTATTCATCCAGGTACGAACAAGATGTATAAAGACCTGAAACAGTTTTATTGGTGGCCGGGAATAAAAAGAAGCATTGCTCAGTATGTAGAAGGTTGTACTACTTGTAAGAAGGTGAAGATTGAACATCAGAAACCGTTTGGTCAGTTGCAGCGATTAGAAATATCGATGTGGAAATGGGATCAAATTACTACAGATTTCATCACTAAGTTACCAAGGACTCCGAAAGGGTTTGATGCTATTTGGGTGATCGTTGACAGGTTGACCAAGTCTGCTCACTTCCTACCAATAAAGGAAACCTATTAATTGGAAAGACTAGCCAAACTGTATATCAACGAAATAGTAACACGACATGGAGTTCCAATTTCGATTATCTCTGATCGTGACAGCCGTTTTACCTCGAGATTCTGGAGAAGTTTTCAAAAGGAAATGGGGACGCAGATAAAGTTAGGCACATCATATCATCCTCAAACTGACGGTCAGAGTGAACGAACGATTCAGACATTAGAAGATATGCTCCGGGCTTGCATTGTTGACTTTGGGGGATCATGGGATAAGCATTTACCATTGATCGAATTTGCCTACAATAACAGTTATCATTCCAGCATTCAAGCGGCACCGTTTGAAGTTTTGTATGGTAGAAAATTGTAATACCCCGGGTAAGTTCGTTAGTTAAAAGTTAGTTTCGTTAATATTATTTGACTTTATAATTAATGTTTAGGGTGAATTTGGGTTAAATTAGGAGTTAGGGGTAAATTGGATCATTAAGGGATAACATAGGGTTTAAAGGGTAAAAATGGGTTAGATATTATCCCTTAGTTTAATCTGAAAAATGCAATCAGCAGATATTATCTTGAAAAGCAAATTGGTGTGTATGTGTTTTGGAAGAAAAGAAGAAAGGAAGGAAAGCTAGCTTAAGAGATCATTTGGTGTACTTGGAAGAGATTACAGGTATGTCTCCTTTACAAATTATGTTTGTAAATGTTATTAGGAAGTTTCTGTCGGATTAAAATCATCAAAACCGATCTGGTATAAATCACAGTCGGATTCTGGGTAGAAATAGGGCAAACAGTCAGAGGTGTCCGGACACTATGAATGTGTCCGGGTAACTTGGTTGGTGGTGTCCGGATAGTGTTCTGCGAATGTCCGGACGAGTTATTCATCCGGGTAAGTCTTCTTTTCATTAAGTTTCGGGTTAAAAATGGGTTACCGGATAGTGTCCGGATTTCTTTAGTGTCCGGATGTTAACCGGATTAGTTGTGTTGTCCGGAAAAGCTATGTTGTCCGGAAAAGCCATGTTGTCCGGAAAAGCCGTGTTGTCCGGGTAACTTGTGGTATCCGGATACTTTAGCTGTTTGGTTATTTTTTTAACTAGTTTTTTAAATGAACCCCCGTGTTAAGTCGCCTTAGGGGAACATTTGAGGATTTGAGTTCTTTAGAGTTCTTAGCCTTAGTAAGACTTATGTGTTTTATGTGGTAAAAAAAGATATTTGTATCTATGTGTTACAGATCCTGTGAATTCTGGGTAAAGGGCTGAACCTGTTTAGATGGCTTGGAAACGTGTTGATAAGCAATCAGGTGAGTTTTACTTTAAAAACGTTTTTAACTGGAATACGTATATGTGTGGATTGGGAATGAAATAGTTGATGACTATGTGTTTATATGTGAATTATAATATAGTGAGGTATTATATTTACATGAGTATTATAATGTGTTATAATACGTTGGCCGGGTCTAGGACCGGTGTGTTTGGCTATAGAATCCGTATAGCGTTGTTTGGCTGTAGATGTTGTGCAACGTTGTATAATATTAGTTGGCTTGCTACCACTAATATGGCCAGGAGGAATGAGAAGGGAAGGTACATAATATGTGAGCTTAATTGGATATATGTAATTGTGTTGCGTGATTTATGTGAATGAAGTTATATAAATGGTTTTCAAACTAACAGGGATTTCTCACTTAGACCATCAGGTCTAACCCTCATTTTGTTTTAAAATATGTATTCCAGGTGGTGGATCAAGTAAGAGCAAGTAAGTAGAGTAATCAATGGATGGCTTTTGTGAAGGATTATAAGATGAAGATTTTGGCTTGTTTAGCAGTTGTATCACAATATTAAATGTGATGTATGTAAATAGTACAAAGTTTGTAGTAGAATGGTTTCTTTTATTTGTAAAAGACTGCGGGACCGAACTTGTAATATGATGTTTCTTTTGTTATATGAATGTTATGTTACATTATGTGAATTGTTGTGTATATGGGATTTGGGTTGTTACAAAAATGTCGAACTCCTTTGTGTTGGAACGAAGTGGGAGAGAAACAGTTAGCAGGGCCAGATATAGTTCAGTTAACCGCGGATAAGATTACTCAGATTCGGGAAAGATTGAAAGAGGCTCAAGACAGACAGAAAAGCTACGCCGACCGACGCCGAAAGCCGTTAGAATTTCAAGTTGGAGATTTTGTGATGTTAAAAGTCTCGCCTTGGAAATGAGTCATCCGATTTGGGAAACAAGGTAAACTGAGCCCGAGGTACATTGGACCGTTTGCAATCATAGAAAGGATCGGTGAAGTAGCCTACAGATTAGATCTTCCGCCAGAGTTAAGTAGAATCCATAATGCCTTTCATATTTCAAATTTCCGGAAGTGTTTGGTTACGACGGATCAGGCAGTGTCTCTACCCAAAATACAGGTCGATGAAAAGTTGAATTATGTAGAAGAACCAGAAGCCATTGTTGACCACAAAGTTAGAGTGTTGCGGAACAAAGTAATCAGACAAGTGAAAGTTCAGTGGAGACATCATAAGGGCTAGGATGCTACTTGGGAATCGGAGTCAGAAATGAGAACTAAGTACCCGTATCTTTTTGCCTAATCGAATTCCGGGACAGAATTCTTTTGAGGGGGAGATGATGTAATACCCCGGGTAAGTTCGTTAGTTAAAGTCTTGTCCCGTTAAATTTATTTAACTCTATAATTGATGTTTAGGGTAAGTTTGGGTTAATTTATAAGTTTAGGGTGTATTGGTCATTATTGGTTAGCTCAAGGACTAAATGGGTAAAATTGTGTTAGATATTATCCATTGCAACTTTCAGATATTTCATAAAACATAAATATCCAGATTGTGTTGTGTGTGTGTTTGGAGAAGAAGCAAAAGGAGAAACGAAGGGTTAGGGATTCTTTTGGGGTACTTGGAAGTGAATTAAGGTATGTATCCTTTACATTTTATGTTGGTAATTGCTAATAGATAGTTTCCATCGGAGTAGAATAGTCGATTTCACTTCTGGTAGTAAATTCTGTCGATTCTGGGCTAATTTAGGGCAAACTGACAGAGGTTTCCGGACACCATGAATGTGTCCGGGTGGTTTGGTTGGTAGTGTCCGGGTAATATAGCTGGTGGTGTCCGGTTGATGATTTAAAGGTGTCCGGACAAGTCAAATATCCGGGTAAGTCTCTCTTTTCTATAGTTTCCGGATGAGTTAAGATACCGGATGGTGTCCGGATTACTTTGGTGTCCGGATGACGTCCGGAATGTATAGGTTGTCTGGAAAAGTCATATTGTCCGGAAAAGTCATGCTGTCCGGAAAAGTGGTGTTGTCCGGATAACTTATGGTATCCGGATACTTTTGCTGTTTGGCCAATATTGAGAGTTTAGATGCTGTCGAGTATCCAGTAACCTATATTTTGTTAACCATTAGATATGGAATGAATGAGAACTGACTATTCTGTGGTCTTGACTTGAGTACGGGTTTGGGGGCAACATTTGAGGATTTGAGTTCTTTAGAGTTCTTAGCCTTAGTAAGACTTATGTGTTTTATGTGGTAAAGAGATATCTATATCTATTTGTTACAGATCCTGTGAATTCTGGGTAAAGGACTGAACCTGTTTAGAAGGCTTGGAAACGTGTTGATAAGCAATCAGGTGAGTTTTTACTTCAAAACATTTTCAACTGGAATACATATATGTGTGTATTGGATATGTGATAAATGGTGTGACTATGTTTATATGTGAATTATAATATGTTGAGATATTGTAATTACGTGAGTATTATATTATGTTATAATACGTTGGCCGGGCATAGGACCGGTGTGTTGGCTGTAGTTGTTGTACAGTGTTGATTGGCTGTAGTTGTTGTACAACGTTGTTTATTAGTTGGCTTGCAACCAACTAATATGACCATGGGAAGGAGACAGGGAATTATGCGATGAGTGAGTTATGATTGATAATTGTGTTTGTATTATGTGAATGTTGGTGTGCAAAGGATTTTCAAAGAAACAAGGATTTTCTCACTTAGACCATTAGGTCTAACCCTCATTTTGTCTAAATATGTATTCCAGGTCGAGGAGCAAATAAGAAGGTTAAACCGAGATTAGCTTTTGAGGGGACTATGTAGTGAAGACTATGTTGTGTTTGGTAGTTGTAGCATGTTGTTAGTAATGATGTAAATTACTATGTAAACGTTGTAATGATGTACTGAAGGTTTGTAAAAGACTAAGGGACCGTATTTGTTATGTAATGTATCTCTTGTTTTAACGACGTTATGCAATGTATGCTATTTGAACTATGTATGGGATTGCGGGTCGTTACACTAAACGCGACAGAATTCTTATGACCTGCTGGAGTATTTGGAAACTTAGAAACTTGGCGTGGTTAAACGACGCGGTGAAAAGTCCGAGTTGGGCAGCTCGACTTGCCAACAACACTCGTGAGGAATGGTTGACGGTTAATGATAATAGACAACCTGCTCAGACTCCGGTTGCTGATTGTAATATATGGCATGTTCCTCCCCCAAATTTCCTCAAATGCAACGTTGACGCGACAACTTTCACGTCAGTTAATCAATGGGGTTCGGGGGCTGTCCTTCGGGACCACAACGGTGTTGTTTTAGCTTGCCACTCAACTATTGATATTGGTATTCCTCAAGGTTCTAAATGACGTGAGGCGTGACGTGGCGGCGAGGTCAAGCCTTAAGCCTTACGAGTTACGGCGAAGCCATGGCGTTTTCCAAGGCGTGACTTAAGGCGGCAAGTTTACATATAATATTATGTATATAAACGTGTGTGTGTGTGTGTGTTTATGTCAGTGTCTTGAACAATAATGATTAATTTATTGACAATTTAACTTCATATAAAATGATAAACAAAAAAAATTTCTAAATTCTAATATATAGTAATGGACAAATTCTAATCGAATTTCGAAGTGCATATATTCGAAGAATCGAAAGTACAGATTTGTAATGTTATAACGCGCCATGGTGGGCCATGGCGTGCCACGACGCGCCATAACGAGTTCGACACCTTGTATCCACGCCAAGGGGTTAACGTGGCGGCAAAGCCAAGCCTTGGTGCCATGGCGCGCCATGGCGGCACCAAGACGAGTTTTTTAGAACATTGGTATTCCTTCGGTTAGGGAATGCGAGACCATGGCACTGCTGCAGGCGATTGAATGGGTCAAGGACATGGGTCATCATCGAGTCATTTTTGAAACTGATGCGAAGGTAGTGGTCGACACTCTCAACTTGGATTCGGAGAATATCTCCGAGTTCGGGACCCTAATTGAACGGGGTAGATCCCTCCTTGGCCACTCAACCAACTACGGTGTCAGATATGTTCGAAGACAAGCGAACGACGCGGCTCATACCATTGCCAGGAATGCTCAAAACCTTTCAAGCCGTGTAACTATGTTTAATATCCCTACGTGTTTGGCTGATCATGTTCAGCCCCCTTGTAATTTGTTTCATTAATGAAATATTCCCACTTTTCTTAAAAAAAAAAAGCGTTTGTATTTAGTCCCATCCTCCAACGGGCATTAAAAACTCGTCAACATAGGGGCATTTTAGACTATTGACCATTTCCTCTATTTACTATTTAAAAAAAGTGAAATTAATTAAAATACCTCAAGTTTGACTTTGATTTACCAAAATGCCACAAATCTCTTTCAGATTGCAAAAATGCCACAAATTTCCGCGATGGGAGCCCGCGATCGCGGGCAGTGGCATTTTTGTAATAAATTTACCCCGCGATCACGGGGAGGAGCTCGCGGTGGTTCTAATTTGGTGAGTTTTGAATTCATATTTACACTTTCAACCCTTATACTTATTTACTTACTTTACTTTATACCTTTTACTTTCATAATTTTAATTTTACATTTAACACATATAATCGTTTATTAACTATAATACGTTAATTCAAGATTGGGCTCATTTTTAACGTATTTTAGTTAATAAACGATTATATGTGTTAAATGTAAAATTAAATTATGAAAGTAAAAGGTATAAAGTAAAGTTAGTAAATAAGTATAGGGGTTGAAAGTGTAACATTTCAATTCAAAATCATCAAAAATGTTCCACCGCGGGACACTCCCCCGCGATCGCGGGGAAAAAGTTTCTCAAAGTGTCAAAAATGGTCCCTGCAAGTTTCAAAAAGTGTAAAAAATGGTCCCTGCCCCGCGATCACGGACTTCCATCGCGGAAAAAATGGCATTTTGGCAAACTGAAAGAGATTTGTGGCATTTTGGTAAGTCAAAGTCAAACTTGAGGTATTTTAATTAATTTCCCTTAAAAAATCATATAAATATATATAACTGTTGGTCCCGAAAGGCCTATACAAGTTTGTAGAAGGGGGGGGGGGGGGGTTGAATACAAACACGCTATTTTACTTTTCTAAATTGTTTATTGATAAATCATTAACAATTTACAGCTTGTTGCGGAAACAAGATTAAGGATAAACCTAAATCTAAACAAGTTGGAACACTAAGGTTTCTTGCACTAAGAAAGATATGGAGATTACTAATAAAATCCTATCTTGAGAGATTTGAACTTGTCCAGAGTTAGCAAGTTACTTCAAATGAAGTGAGTTCATCTCTTTATATACTGCATGCATTTAATGCAATTCAGTATACACGTGTCATCAGCGCGAGAGAAACCAATTCCAGTTTCATTTCGTATGACAGGTCCTGAATTTGAATCTTGACGTTTCTTCCTTGGAGAACCTCTTTTTCTTTTAGGCTTTAGATCAGGAACAGGAGGAATATCCACACAAGAAGATATCAAGTCGATCTGTCTGTTTATCAGCTTTTCGAAATGATTCTTGTACTTAGATTGTGATGGTTGGATAGCTAACCTCATCTCCAGCCATTCAGAGAGACTATACCTTTTTACAGTGCAGCACGAAAGGTTTCAGATGTGCCATCTTCTCTGAACAGTTTGATGTCAACAATAGGTACTCCGATAGATGTTCTTCCAGAGATGAATACCTTGTTGATCTTCGCTGGACGATATCTGAAGTGAATTTTCTCTTTACACCAGATCAAGGTGGTCTGAGAAACTTCAGTTTTCTTTTCCACGATCTTCTGGGCTTCTTCCCACAGCTTTCGTTGGATTTGAATGGGAACACGCTTCAGCTTGGGGTCTTTGACAGATTCTTGAGTGAGCTTGATGGCGTATTCTCTGTCTTTCTCTTCAGCTTCCTTTCTTTCAGCAATGAGGCGTTCAGCTCTAAGGTGGTCCTGATATTCAGCTTTTGAAATTCTGAACTTAGGAGGAACTGAAGGCAGTTGATCAGGCCTTAGAATGATTCGCTGATCCTCGAATCGCTTTATTATTTCTTCTCTTCTCTTTTGATCCTCTTCACTCAGCTTTTGAGGAACTGAGGAAGGTCTCTTATTGCGCGAGAGAGGTTGTTCTTCTGGTTCATCAGTCTCAGAGATCAAGTCCAAGACTGGGATTATTTCATCAGCAGCAGCTGGCTTTATTTGTGAAGTCGCAACAGTAGAACCTTCAGCGACATCCTCAAACAGGGGAGAGGACTAGCTGAAAAGCAGCGATCTTACAGATAAGAATTGGGTAGAAGAACTTGGGTAGAAAAGATAGAAAAATAATGTGGATGTGTATATAGGTTTGGAGAACTTAGTGAGCTGTTGAGAAGTTCAGGGAAGGAAAAAGTAAAGTTTTAGTTTACCTGACAAACCGGCTTTTCAAAGAGAATCGCTAGATTTTCATCTTCAGCGAGGCCTTTGTCTTTGCTTTTCTCAGCGCCAGAGGTTGAGGGCTTTGTCTTTGTCTTCTCCCCTGATGGTTCTTTTATTGAGATTCCTTTAAGAGCTTTGATCCTTGGGGAAGGTTTGACGATAAAGAAATCATCGTCATCTTCATCATCATCATCATCCTTTCTTGGAGAGAAGGATGGTTTGTCGTCAGGGATGTTGATGTCTTCATCTTCTTCTGCTTCGGAATTCTCAGCATCTTCTTCGAGTTGCTCCCCCTCAGATACAGAGGCGAGCTTCTCGGTTCCCTCAGGGTTTTCATCTCCCTGAGGTCCAATGGTCAGATCTTCATTCCTCTCTCCCCTGATAGATTCATCATGGGAAAGGTCTTCAGCGCTTTTGTTGTTCAGATCTTCAGCGCTTTTCTCAAGATCTTCAGCGTTTTTCTCCTTGGAATGTTCAGCGCTCTTCCCCCCCTCTTTTTCATGATGACTGGGGGAGGAATGGGCAGACTCAGCATTGGTGTTATCTCTGTCTTCTGGGCCAGAGATTTTCACACAACCTTCAAGCTTTGCTATTCTGTCTTCTAGGCCAGAGATAGCAGGCGTGATTTTCCTCAGCTCTGTGCGATCCTCCTCTGTGAAAGATTCCAGAATAGGGACAGGAGCAGGAGCTGGACTATTTGCCTTGTTTACCAGTGTCTCGATCATCGTCTTCATAGAGCTAACGTCGGTCTTTACAGAGCCTAAGTCAGTCTTGACCTCTGACATATCACCCTCGAGTTTTTCAACCGATGTCTTCAGCGTTGTTACTTCGCTGGACATGGTCGAAACTGATGTTTTGAGGCTTGTGTAGTCAGTGTAGATGTCACAGAGCACCTTGGCAAAATCGCTGAGCGTCTTATCAAGACTCTTGATGTCTTCAGTGGAAGCTTTCTTCTCCACCACCGTTGTCAGCTTTGTCAAGTTCTCTCCAGCGTTTGTTACAGCTGTTGAGTTGTTGGAGAGTGTGGTGGAGAGACTGGACAGCTTTGTTTCCACGGACTTCAGCGAGGCGTTGATGTCTCCCAAATTAGGACCTGTAACATATAAGTACTTGTGAACAAAGGAAAGCTCAGAAGTTTCAGGTTTAGTTACAATGTTTAAGGTGGGATTAGTACCTGCAGGAGGATTGATGAACTCGTCGAAGTTGCAAGTTCCTGAATAGTGTTCCATATCCTCTTCGAAAGTACGGTGAGGTATGGTGAACTCTGCAGGTCCTTTCTTCATCATTTGTTGAGAAGCATCAGCGGCGGCTTCTGGAATGATGGCATCTCCAGTGTTTGCTGGAGGAGTGTCCAAGTGAGTGGAGGGAGAAGCGAAGGTTAATATTGGGGTTCGGGTTCTGAGTTCAACGTTGGAATCGCTGACAATCACTTCATCAGTCTTTTGAGAGACTGAGGGAGGTTGGGTAGTTTCCAAGTTTCTAACCTCAGCGTTTGGAGACGCTGAAGTCTGGATTGGAGGGATGGCTTGCACGGGTGTGGCAGAGCGTACCACGGAACTTTCCTTCAGCTCTTCAGAATGAGCTGAGGAGTCTTCAGCATGGAATTGCTGGGGTTGCTCCTTGGTTTTCTTGATCCTTTTGGAATCAAGTTGGGTGTGTGAGGGTTTCCTTTTCTTATAAGGAGAGGATGTTGTGGCCGGGGTATCAGCGATTGGTATTGTCGCTGAAGGAGCCACAAAAAGCGGAGAATTTAGAAGAGAGAGAAGAGTAGAGAGACGTACCTCATTGGCGACAGGCTTGAAGTCGAGAACCTTAGGGCCAATCTGAGAAAGTTTCAGATCACCCTCTTCAAGATAGCTGTCCTTCAGGCCATATTGAAAGATGGCGCTGATGAATCGTGGGTAAGGAACCCATGCTGGTCTGTCAGCGGCAGAATCGACACGTTGAATCAGGTCTTCATAAATAATGGAGGCCCAGTAAATATTTAGACCTTTCAGCAGTGCGTATCCCATGGACTGCTGAGGTTGGGCGGCTTGATCAGAAGATCCGGATTTCGCTGTCATGCAGCTGATCAGGTGAGCGAAGATGAAATTCATCTCGCTGGGCATTTTGGATTTCTTTATCAGCATCAGTTTCTTCTCAGGCTTCTTGTCCCTTCCAATATCCCAGATATAACCCATTGCGTCAAGGAAAGCAATGATTGCTTCTCTGTCAGCATGCTTTTTGTGGTCAGGGAATGGAATGAAGGGTTTTTCTTTGGAGGCATTTGGGAAGTTTAGGGCTTTGCGGATAATTACGGGTGTGATCTTGATGGTGCCATACTCAGTATCGCTGAGTATGCAGTCTATGGTTTTGGATGGATCTTTGGCAGAGGGTAGCTCAGTGTGTCTGGCAGAGTACAAGAACTGGGATAAGAGCCGCTGACTGGCAGGTGGTGTTATGGTCAGGGCTGTGTAGATGGGGCTGTTCTTCAGAAAACTTACAGCATCGTCCAGATGTGATACTTGCTTCCGAGGAGGAAACTCGAGAAGAGCTGAGAGGTTGTTGGCCTTAGTCCAATCGAGTTGATCCAGCTCGAACTTCACCTAGGGGGCTTTGAAGATTTCCATTTCCTCAGAGTCAGTGGAGATGGATTCAGCGGTAACATTCAGCTTTGAAGATGCCATATCACTGTATTATCAGTTCAACCAAAGATGTTAACAGATAAGAATTATCTTAATGTGGAAAGAAATTTCCGTTAAGATTTTTCGAATCTTGTCCATTTCATTCAGACAAAAAATGTCTTAATGAAGATTAGGGTTTTTCTTGATTTTAAAAGAAAAGAAAAACCCATAAAGTCTTGTATTCCAGTTTCTAAAAGAAAAATGGATACGAATGAAGAACAAGTTTAAGATTTAGATTTAAAACTTGAAGAACAACCATGAAATGGTTGTGTTCATAAAACCATGAAAGAAATGATTTTATTTTAAAAAGTTCTTTTGTTTGATCTTGTTAAAACAAAGAGAAGATCGAAAACAAGTTATACGCATTTGATAAAAAATAAGAACATATTAACCTTGAAGTTGAATACCAAGATGAAGAACGGTTCTTGAGGTTTTTGAGAGCACAAATGCAACAGAGAATTCTTTTCTTGCGGAGAAAGATTGTTCGCGTAAAAGACAAATATAAACCAAGAGTTGTTTATATAGGGATTTTTAGAGAGAGAAAACCTTGAGCGGGAAAAGGTTTTCATCATGACACGGACACGTGTTTGCATTTGATTGGAAGTTTGAACAAAACGTGCAAACGTGTGTCAGAAAGAAATCGTGCCGAGTGTTATCCGTTGCAATGACGTCACAACTGTCCTTTCACATTCTTTTAGGATGTCTCTGAGGTTTTGAAAAACTCAGGGACTCTTTTGAAAAACATGAAGCACTGAATAGAAATATCAGTGAAGGTTTAAGGAATTTTCAAAATATCGCTGTTAAGGAAGAGATATTCAGCGATGCAATTTATTTTGAAATCTTGCATTTACATGCGATTGTCAGAGAGAGAAAACATACCTGGATATCAGTTTAACCAAGTTTATTCAGAGAGAAGATGATGAAATGGATTATAAAAGTTGATTTTATCCCGAAGCCTATACAAGAATGTATAAACGTATCGCTGATTAAATGTGAACCGCTGAAGATTTTATCCTTCAAAGTTCAACATTCCAAGCTCGCTGATGAGAAAGTTGAATCTTGTCTCATCAAGAGGTTTGGTAAACAAATCAGCTAACTGATAATCAGTTGGGATAAAATGAAGTTCTATATCACCATTCATCACATGATCTCTGATAAAATGATATCTGATTTCTATGTGTTTTGTCTTTGAGTGTAGCATTGGATTGTTTGCTATAGCGATGGCACTAGTGCTGTCGCAATAGATTGGAATTTTGGAGAGCTGAAGATCATAGTCTAGTAGCTGATTTCTCATCCACAAGACTTGAGAACAGCAGCTTCCAGCGGCTACATACTCAGCTTCAGCTGTGGAAGTGGACACTGAGTTTTGCTTCTTACTTGTCCAACTTACCAGCTTTCCACCCAGGAGCTGACATCCTCCTGTGGTGCTTTTCCTATCCATTTTGCAACCTGCAAAATCACTGTCTGAATAGGCGGTTAGATCGAATCCTGAGTCTTTGGGATACCAAAGACCTAGATTCGCTGTACCCTTAAGATATCGAAAGATTCGCTTTACAGCTTTCATATGGGATATCTTAGGTTCAACTTGATATCGTGCGCACAGACATGTTGCAAACATAATATCGGGTCGGCTAGCTGTAAGATACAGTAGTGAGCCGATCATCCCACGGTACAGCGTGACATTGACAGGAACACCCTTTGTGTCCTTATCAAGTATCAGCGGTGGTGCCATAGGGGTTTTCATAGCTGAACTTTCAGTTAAGTCGAATTTCTTCAGCATATCTTTAACATACTTTCCCTGATTTATAAAAGTTCCTTTTTCAGTTTGCTTAATCTGAAGACCAAGGAAATATGTTAGTTCACCCATCATACTCATTTTATACTCATCTTTCATTCTATCAGCGAAACGAGTACAAAGCTCAGGGTTAGTAGAACCAAATATAATGTCATCAACATATATTTGAACTAAAATGATATGACCTTTTACTTTTCTAAAAAACAAAGTTTTGTCAATCTTACCTCGCTCAAATTTTTCAATATGGAGATAAGTAGAGAGAGTATCATGTTGGAATAATCATCATGATTTGTATTTGATAATGGAAATAAGATGGTAAGAAATCATACCCGATGATCCTGAGGATCCAGTGAAAGCGTTAAACATATTCGCCATTGATTGTCGGGTTCCCAGAACGAGGTGATCGTATAATGATGGGATGATGATGATCGATCCTTGAGAGAGTCGATCTTAGGGGCGCACGGCTGGATGTTTATCAGCTGATTAGGGTTTTAGTCATTAGGTTAAAAGTAGGATTAGGGTACTCTATTTATAATAAGAGTATCTTACACTTTTAACCATTGGTGTTTATTATGTGCGGTATAATCCCCTATAGTTCCAATCACCTAATGGGAAACCCTATAGTATGTCAATAATAGTAAATACGCCCATCATATATTTACTAGACATAGGGATTTCAGTTATTGTCAATTATCATATCAGGAATGATAAACGATCCGTGACGGTCACTTTTAAGGTGGTTCCAACATTCTCCCACTTGACCAAGCGATCTTTTATCTATGAGTACCAATAAGTCCGGCCGGGATAATACTCATTTTGTTTTAAACTGAAATCATAGCTAATAAGTACAGCCGTAGAGAAGAATATCAACTCAGGACCCCCACTAGTCAAACTATGACTCAAATTTAAAACTGAATAAGCAATGATCAATTGACTGAGACAGATTTCGTTATAATAATGTCCATACACCATTATGAGCTCAAAGCGTAGCTAATAGACAAACAAAATCTGAATATAGAGGAAAATTTTATTAAGATAATAGTAATGACCAATAAGTACAATATGCTATTAAATTAAGTCTTTTGTAAGCCCCATCTTCGACACGTGTCCTACGAAGACATTAGGAGGAAGACCTTTGGTCATCGGATCCGCTAGCATATTCTTTGTACTTATGTACTCGATACAAAGGACATTTTCCTCAACCCGTTCGCGCACAAACAGATACTTTGTATCAAGATACAGCCCAGCGCCAGTTGAACTGTTACTGTTCGAGAAAGTTACGGCAGCTGAGTTATCACAGTAAAGCTTCAATGGTCTAGAAATGGAATTGACGATTTTGAGTCCACTGACCAGGTTCCTTAACAACATCCCATGACAAGAGGCATTATAAACGGCAACGTATTCAGCCATCATGGTGGACGTTGTAGTCAGCTTCTGCTTATGACTCCGCCAAGAGATAGGTCCACCAGCTAACATAAATATATACCCAGAAGTAGATTTCTTATCTTCCTTGCATTTAGCAAAATCGGAATCAGAATAACCCACTACTTCTAAGTTGTCACTTCTTCTATAAGTCAATTTGTAGTCTTTGGTCCCTTGCAGATATCGAAGAACCTTTTTAGCCGCTTTCCAGTGTGCTATTCCGGGATTAGATAAGTAACGTCCCAGCATACCAGCGATATAAGCGATATCCGGTCGAGTACAGACCTGAGCATACATAATGCTCCCTACTACAGACGAATAAGGTATCATCTTCATTTCTTCCTTTTCAATCTCAGTGCTCGGAGCTTGGAAAGAACCAAATACGTCCCCTTTAACTACTGGAGCTACAGTGGGTGTACATTTCTGCATGTTATAGCGTTTTAAGATACGCTCAATATATGCATTTTGAGAAAGACCCAAAACTCCATTATGCCTATCTCGATGTATTTCGATACCAATGACATAAGAGGCATCACCGAGATCTTTCATGTCGAAATTTTGCGAAAGCATCCGCTTCGACTCATGCAGCATATCCAAGTTGTTACTTGCTAGTAGGACATCATCTACGTACAAGACAAGGATTATAAAGTTACTCCCACTGATCTTGAGATAGGTGCATTGATCCACTTGATTCTTTAGAAAATCTTGCCCTTTTACGATTTTATCGAACTTGAGATACCATTGTCGTGATGCCTGCTTCAACCCATAAATGGATTTCTTCAACTTGCAGACCATATGCTCTTTACCTTCTGGAATGAATCCTTCAGGTTGTCGCATGTATACATCTTCTTGCAAGTCTCCATTTAAGAATGCGGTTTTGACATCCATCTGATGTAACTCTAAATCATAATGAGCTACAAGTGCCATGACGATCCTTAAAGAATCTTTACGAGAGACTGGAGAGAAGGTCTCTTGATAATCGATTCCTTCCTTTTGAGTAAAGCCTTTTGCAACCAGTCTGGCCTTATAACGTTCGATGTTTCCTTTCGGGTCTAATTTGGTTTTGAAGACCCATTTACAACCGATAGTTTTGGATCCTTCAGAAAGTTCAACCAAGTCCCAAACATCATTCTGTTGCATGGAATTAAGCTCTTCAATCATGGCTTCATTCCACTGAGTGGCCTGATCACTATTAATGGCTTCTCGATAAGAGGTAGGATCAGTAAGCTTTCCAATGTTCTCAACTTCAGTTAAAAAGGTTACGAAATCATAAAAATTTGTGGCCCTGCGAGCCCTAGATGATCTTCTGAGTTGATTTTCTGGTTCAGTAACGGAAGGAGCAGAATCAGTGATATTAGGATCAGCGTTCGGAAGCGATGATGAAGTTCCCTCGGTATTTTGGTTAGGAGGAGCTGGATCAGTGATATTAGGAGCAGCGGTGGGTACAAGAGGAATTATCGGAGGAATAAGTATACCGGAAGAATGGTTTCCCCCCGCTTCTTGTACTTCTTGCAAATCTGAGTCATGATTTGTCGTGCTCCCACTGATCTTTGAGTTCTCAAGAAATGTAGCATGCTGCGTGTCAATGATGCTCGTAGTGCGGGAAGGACAGTAAAACCGATAACCTTTTGAGTTATCAGGATAACCGATAAAGAAACATGTAACGGTCTTAGGATCCAGTTTCTTTAAGTTAGGGTTATAGACTTTCGCTTCAGCAGGACAGCCCCATACTTTCATATATTTTAGACTCGGTTTCCTACCTGTCCAGATCTCATAAGGAGTTTTAGGGACAGATTTTGATGGAACCCTATTGAGTATATGAACGGCTGTTTTTAATGCCTCAGTCCATAGGAAAGTAGGTAAGTTAGTGTTAGCAAGCATACTTCTCACCATGTCCATTAAGGTTCTGTTTCTCCTTTCAGCAACACCATTTTGTTGAGGAGAACCAGGCATGGTGTATTGGTTAATTATGCCTTGTTCCTTGCAAAAGTTATAGAAAGGACCAGGAGCTTGACCAATATCAGTATGTCTACCATAATACTCACCTCCTCTATCTGATCTCACAACTTTTATTTTATGATCAAGTTGGTTTTCAACCAAAGTTTTAAAATCAATAAAAGTTTGTAAGGATTCAGATTTTTCCTTAATCAGATATAGGTGCATATAACGCGAATAATCGTCAATGAATGTAATAAATGATGTATGTCCTGTGATTGATGCGGGATAAGGACCACTAATATCAGTGTGAATTATTTCCAACAAGTTGGAACTTCTAGTAGCTCCTTTCTTATTCCCTTTCGCCATTTTGCCTTTGAGGCACTTAATACATGTTTCAAAATCACTAAAATCAAGAGAATGTAAGATTCCATCCTTTACGAGTCGAGTCATTCGATCTCGTGAGATGTGGCCAAGACGTTTATGCCACAACATGGAGGAATTCTCTAATTGTTTAGGTGATTTTGTTGTTTTAGTTACGTCATCAATATTAAGTGACAACAAAGACTGTGAGAAATTATGATCTAGTTCCAATTTATACAGTAATCCATCCAAGAAACCTCGACCAAGTAATTCATTATTATGAGTAATAGCAATCTTGCCGCAACCATGAATTATTACATAACCTTCAAGGTCTAGTCTAGATATGGATACAAGGTTCCAAGTAATTCTCGGTACATATAAGGTATCCACTAGTCTAATACACTTTCCGGTACTCATATGTAAATTTAAAGTTCCCATGGCTTCGACATCTAAGAGATCACCACTTCCAACTCTAAGTTTTCTTTGGCCCTTTGGTAGCTTCTGGATTGTAAGGAATCCCTGCATTGAGTTTGTCACATGGACCATAGAACCAGAGTCACCCCACCATGTATTAATAGGGACATCAGTAGTAAAGGAATCAAATATTACATAAAGAATGTTACCTTTCTTAGCTAGCCATTCCTTGAACTTAGGGCAATCTTTCTGTCCGTGCCCTTTGGCACGACAGAATTTGCAGCTAGGTTTGTTAGACAAGGATTTAGAGCCAGAGGCAACGGCACCATGATTATTATCTTTTTGGACTTTATTTCCAGTCTGATTACTGTGGTTACCCTTCCTTTTCTTAGAATTACCAGTGGTTGTCAGGTGAACAGCTTCAGGTTGTACCAGCTTCAGGCGATCCTCCTCTTGCACACACATTGCAATCAGTTCACTTATCGACCATTTATCCTTCATAGCATTATAGTTAACTTTGAAGGTGTCGAACCGAGCAGGCAAAGAGGTCATTATGAAATGCACAAGAAAATTATCAGATACTTCCATCTCAAGACTCTTAAGCTTATGAGCCATATCAATCATTTTCATGATGTGTTCACGGACACTGCTGTTTCCTTCATATTTTAGAGTGAGCATCTGTAGCATTAAACTACTCGCATGCGCCTTAGACGATCCCTTGAAGTGATCCTCAACAGATTTGAGGTAGGTTCTGACTTTATCAGAGTCAGGGATAGCTCCTCGGATACTGAGGTTAATGGAGTTCTTGACCATCATTAGTGACAAGCGATTCGCCCTTTCCCACTTTTCAAAATCCGCTTTCTGAGATGCAGTGGACGCAGCAGTAATAGCAGTGGGTTCATCATGGCGAATAGCATGGTCAAGGTCTAGCATCCCCAGAGTAAGAAGTAATTGATCCTTCCACGAAGCAAAGTTCGCACCAGTAAGTGGCTCAATGCCAAAGTTAGGTACTGATGTGGAAAGGAGGAGGATATAAGTTATAGAAGATTATTATAGTGACGTAGTTAGCTATAAAAGGCGGACAAAGTAATGTTTCTTAAAGTAATGGAATCAAAGTAATGTTAAAGAAAGCAGGCCTAACAGTAATATTCCTTAGAGTAATGAAACTATGACCATTTTAGTGATGAAGCTAGTGATGAGTATACCTATTGTAAACACCAAAACAATAAGTCAAAGTAAGGCTCTACTTAGATGTTACATCACCTTTGGGCAGAAATAACTAATATCTAAGTAAACATGAGCGTTAGGGTTATGCAACACAATGCTTATCTTTTGACCTTTGGGCACAAAATAGAGCATCGTGTGAATTATGCATGTAGAAAGTCCTTTTGACACACATGTATATTAAATCACCTTTGGGCAGAATTAGTATACTCAGTGTTCATTATGCAAAAGGAAAAAAATTGCATTATGAGAATCATATTTGACCTTTGGGCACAAATGATGAGACCATAAATATTAGTGCAAGGTTTTCGCTATGTACAGAAGCGAAAAGTAAGGTTTTCGCAATGTACAGAAGCTAAAAGTGAGGTTTTCTCAATGTTCAGAAGCGAAAAGTAAGGTTTTCGCAATGTACAGAAGCGAAAAGTAAGGTTTTCGCAATGTTCAGAAGCGAAAAGTGAGGTTTTCGCAATGTACAGAAGCGAAAAGTGAGGTTTTCGCAATGTTCAGAAGCGAAAAGTGAGGTTTTCGCAATGTACAGAAGCGAAAAGTAAGGTTTTCGCAATGTTCAGTTGCGAAAAGTAAGGTTTTCGCTATGTACAGTTGCGAAAAGTAAGGTTTTCGCTATGTTCAGTAGCGAAAAGTAAGGTTTAACCGAAAAAAAAAAATTCCGATACAATGATCAATTCAGTGCAATTAACATTGATCAATTAACATTGATCAATTAACATTGATCAATTAACATGGCATAATTAGGGTTTAATGCAAATAATAAAAAAAATGCATTATAACAGCCGAAAAAAATCCAGTATGCGGCGGCCAGAAAATTTTATTTTAGCGATTCAATATAAATTTCGAATTGAATCAATAGAATATGGCAGCCGATAGTTCAAAACAGAATGAAGTTTGCGGCGACATTCATAAATACGAAAGAAATCGATGAATTAAAGCCACCAAAACCAATACAAATCACGAATCACAATGAACCGTAGCTCTGATACCACATGTTGGAATAATCATCATGATTTGTATTTGATAATGGAAATAAGATGGTAAGAAATCATACCCGATGATCCTGAGGATCCAGTGAAAGCGTTAAACATATTCGCCATTGATTGTCGGGTTCCCAGAACGAGGTGATCGTATAATGATGGGATGATGATGATCGATCCTTGAGAGAGTCGATCTTAGGGGCGCACGGCTGGATGTTTATCAGCTGATTAGGGTTTTAGTCATTAGGTTAAAAGTAGGATTAGGGTACTCTATTTATAATAAGAGTATCTTACACTTTTAACCCTTGGTGTTTATTATGTGCGGTATAATCCCCTATAGTTCCAATCACCTAATGGGAAACCCTATAGTATGTCAATAATAGTAAATACGCCCATCATATATTTACTAGACATAGGGATTTCAGTTATTGTCAATTATCATATCAGGAATGATAAACGATCAGTGACGGTCACTTTTAAGGTGGTTCCAACATATCATACCATGCACGTGGAGCTTGCTTTAAGCCATAAAGTGCCTTGTCCAGTTTATAAACATAACCTGGACGCTTAGGATCTGAGAATCCTGGAGGTTGTTCCACATATACTTCTTCATTCAGCTTTCCATTTAGAAACGCTGACTTAACATCCATCTGATGTACAGTGAAGTTTTTGTGTACAGCAAATGCTAAGAAAAGACGAATAGATTCAAGTCTTGGTACTGGAGCAAAAGTTTCGTCATAATCTATGCCTTCCTCTTGTCTGTATCCCTGAGCAACAAGACGAGCTTTGTTGCGAGTTACAGTACCATGTTCGTCCAACTTGTTTCGATAGACCCATTTAGTGCCTATCACCGTTTTGTCAGTTGGTCTACGAACAAGTTTCCAAACTTTGTTTCTTTCGAATTCAGTCAGCTCTTCTTGCATAGCGCTGACCCAGTTTGGATCTCTGAGGGCATCATCTATTTTCTTTGGTTCAGTTAGAGAAATAAAGTTAACAAATAAACAAATATTACCTGCACTTCTACGAGTCTGAATACCAGCGTTGGGATCACCAAGAATTTGATCGATTGGGTGATTTACAGTCCATCGCTGAGCCGGAGCATGCGTCGCTGACTCAGTCTGAACTGGAGAAACTGAAGATGAGGCTTCAGCTACTTCTGGATTATCAGCTAAGAGAGGAATGTTTGCATTTGCCACTGATTGCTGAGAAATAGATGGAATTTCTGAGACATTTGGATCAACTGCAGGTATAGTGTTTATAGGAACAGCTGAGACCCAAGATGTTTCAGCTTCACTATTTTGCATATTTGGAATGATAGAAGGACCATCATTTTCTACTGTGTGAGCATGAGGAGTGGGAACATCTTCTGAATCACCAAGATGAGAAAACATCCATTGATTCAGTTCTTCTGTATCAGCGTTCGGTTTAGAGTTCGCTGAACGGGATTCGTCAAACGTGACGTGAATAGTTTCTTCTACAGTTTGTCTTCTTCGGTTGAAGACTCTGAAGGCTTTGGAAACTGAGGAGTATCCAAGAAAGATTCCATCATCAGCCTTAGGATCAAACTTTCCAAGGGCATCTCTGTTGTTCAGTATGAAACACTGACATCCAAAGATGTGAAGAAAGCTGATTGAAGGCTTTCTCCCATGAAAGAGTTCATAGGCTGTCTTTTTGAATCTTTTAACTATCAGCGACCTGTTTTGCGTAAAACAAGCAGTGTTGACAGTTTCTGCCCAAAACTGAGTAGGCAGGTGAGAATCGCTGAGCATTGAACGTGCAGCTTCAATAATTGTTCTATTTCTTCTTTCAGCGACTCCGTTTTGTTGTGGTGTTCTCACTGACGAAAAGTTGTGAGAAATACCCTTGCTCTCAAGGAAGGAATCAAGAGAACTGTTTTTGAATTCAGTTCCATGATCACTCCTTATTGAGCAAACAGTCATATTGTTCAGAGTTTCCATCTTCCGAACAAAGGTGATGAGTTCTTCAGGGGTGTCACTCTTAGAACGGAGAAACATTACCCATGTGTAACGAGAGAATTCATCAACTATGACCAGCGTATATTTCTTTCCAGCGATGGATTGTTTGTTAACGGGGCCAAACAAATCCATATGGAGTAGTTGTAGAGGAGATGACACTGAGGAAACTTGCTTTGACTTAAAGCTTGCCTTGGTCTGCTTCCCTTTTTCACACGCTGAACATAAGGACTCTTTGGCGTATGAATGTTGAGGTAGACCAGTGACTAACTCTTTGGATGAAAGAGTATTCAGTGTCTTGAAGTTGAGATGTGAGAGCCTTTTGTTCCATAGCCAGTTAACATCAGAAGATGCTTTTGAGAAGAAACAGGAGTTCTCAGTGGTTGTTGAGTCCATGTTTATAACGTAAACATTTTCCAAACGATAACCGCTGAGAGCTATCTTCTCCTTTTTGTCAGAGACAAAGCAGGATTCCTTAGTGAAAATCACTTTGTTATCCATGTCGCAAAGCTGACTGATGCTTAGAAGATTATGCTTCAGCCCTTCAACATATGCGACTCTTCTGAAGGATGTTGTACCATTTGAAAGTACACCATACCCTCGGGTATGTCCTTTTCAATTTCCACCGAAAGTCACAGAGGGACCCTTCTCTTCCTTGTATTCAGCGAGCAGGTTTTTCTTTCCAGTCATGTGTCTAGAGCATCCGCTATCGAGATACCAGATACCCTTCTTAACCTGCAATACAAAGGAAGATTAGTTTTGCTTGGGTACCCACTTCACCATGTATACGCGTTTGTCAGTGGAAGTAGTTGGAATGGGTTCAGCAGTCTTCGCAACATTTGAAGATTCAGCTTTGTCTTTCTTCACTTTGGTCAATTTCTTGACCTCAGCGGTAGGAGTCACCTTGACCTGAATTGCAACTGGTTTGGTCTTCTTGGGTGCTATCTTCACCTTAGCTATCTTATCAGCTTTGGTGGCTGTGGGACACTTACTTGCAATATGATCGGTAAGTCCACAGTGATAACATTTCCTATAACTAAAATTAGTTCTAGGACCACTTGAGTGCTGAGCTTTTAATTTGGAATTAGAAGTGCCAGCACCAAGTACACTATTGGTTTTTGAAATAGGACGAACATTCAGTTCTTCAGATTTCTTACCAAGGATATCTACTCTGAGTCTAGGAGTAGGTCGCTGAACTGATCCAGAGGTCTGATTTCTAGAACCAGATGAATGAATCACTAAGGCTTTGGAAGCATTCAGCTTAGGTACTAAGGTACCCTTCTGAGGATTTTGATAAATAACAATTCCTTTACCTTTGTCTTTAGAGACAGAGGTAGGTTTTGAATAAACCATTTTCTCCTTACCTTTTGAGGAGGTAGGAGTTTCCTCAGGGATTGGTGTAATCGACGAGGAGTACTGAGATGAAGAAGTGTCAGCTACTGAGGATACGAACGTTCCAAATTTAAGCATTGAACGTTCAGTGGTTGGTTTTGGAGTTTCATATTTATAACCCAGACCACGTTTATCACTCAGAGGAATCTGAGCCTTAATTATCTCAGTGATCTTTGTTGAAGAATTACACCATCCTTCAACAGTAGCTTGTTCAGCTTTTAATGCAGCGATAGCTTCTGCTCGTTCGATTTTGACTAGCTGATTTAAATGGACTTGATCTTTAAAATCTTCTTCAATTTTAGAAAGCTTTTCTATTTGAAGGTGGCAGTTTTTAAGCTTTTCAGCGAGATCAAGATTTTGGTTTTCAACCACAGCTTTGCCGTTCATGGCTTCGTATAAACTTCTAGTCAGCAGTTCGATTTTACGGAGACTATCAGCTTCATCAATATTTGCAATATTGGTAAAGAAGGAAGGTGATACCTGAATGGCAGATGTTGAAGTGGAGGGAATGTCTGAACTTTCTTCCTCTTCTTCAATCTTGGCCATGAGACATTGATTTGCTTCATCATCTTCAGAATCAGATGATGAGGCTTCTTCATCAGAAGCAGCCCAATCATAGTCAGCCATCAGGCCTTTTCCTTTCTTCTTAAAGCTTTTCAGCCTTGCATACTTTTCCTTCAGCTTTGAGTATTTGTCATCTTTATTCCTTGGAACAAAGGATTTCTTTGTAAAAGCTGAAGGTCTCATGATTTTCTTTGACCTGCACTCGTTAGCGAAATGACCTGTCTTTTCGCAGTTGAAACAAGTAGCAGTAGCCTTATCAACAAAAGCTGATGACTTAGGCTTGTCAGCTATAGAAAGAGTTTTGTTCTTTCTAAACATTTTCTTCTTGGCGAATCTTCTGAACTTTTTAGTTAGGAGAGCCAAGGATTCATCATCATCTGAAGAATCAGAATCTGATGACCTTTCAGAGTTACTTTCTAACTCAGTGATAGTGACCACGGGTCGCTGAGTAGAAGGTTCCTCTGAGATTAAAGCAACAGGGGTGCTTTTGGAATCTTTTACAAGATTCTTCTTAAGATGGCTAGATTGCTCATGATTCAGCAATGTGCCATATAAGGTAGCAAGTGTCATTGATCTTAGATCTTTTGACAGCTTGAGACACATGGAATAATTGTCCCAGCTTTCAGGTAAACATTCTAAAAACTTTGTCAGCACTTCAAAGTTAGAATATTCCTTACCAACCGTTTTAAGATCTATAATTAAGCAATTAAAACGTTGATGAACTTCAGAGAGAGTTTCATTCTTACCAGAAATGAAGCTTTCGTATTGTCTTACCAGGTTGATCTTTCTTGAATCCTGGACTTCAGACGTTCCTTCATACTGAACACATATTGTGTCCCACATGGCTTTTGAGGATTTCAGGTTCATGACGGAATGGTAGACTTCGTCAGGAAGGGCCATGGATAGTATGGATCTGGCTTTTGTATCTATAGCCACTTTCTTCTTATCTTCATCGGTCCACATGTGTATTTCCTTTGGAATCGGCCTTTCAGGAATAGCAGCTCGAGTTGCAGTGGCTGGAACTAAAGGATCAATAGTTACAGGGATGTGTGGGCCGTTTTCAAGATAGTAGGTCATAGTAGGGTCTACACCTTATAGGAAGAGCATCATCCTATTTTTCCATAAGTTGAAGTTGTCTCTGGAAAATCTAGGGGGTTTTGCAAGAGAACCATTGTCTATATAATTTGTGTTTGTGTGGGAGGCCATTTTCCGATAATAGCAAGGAAGAGAAATATCTTAGATTAGATCTTGTTTATGAGATTAAACAAATCTGCTCTGATACCACTTGTTGGTCCCGAAAGGCCTATACAAGTTTGTAGAAGGGGGGGGGGGGGGGGTTGAATACAAACACGCTATTTTACTTTTCTAAATTGTTTATTGATAAATCATTAACAATTTACAGCTTGTTGCGGAAACAAGATTAAGGATAAACCTAAATCTAAACAAGTTGGAACACTAAGGTTTCTTGCACTAAGAAAGATATGGAGATTACTAATAAAATCCTATCTTGAGAGATTTGAACTTGTCCAGAGTTAGCAAGTTACTTCAAATGAAGTGAGTTCATCTCTTTATATACTGCATGCATTTAATGCAATTCAGTATACACTTTACACGTGTCATCAGCGGATTGGTTGCATGTCATTGACCTTTGTTGACAACCTTAGTAGCCGTAAAGATGAACAGTGTAGTATCAGAGTGGTTGTACGATCTCAGATTTTCGGAGGTTCTTTTCTGACATTTCGTACGGTGGCGTGCAAGGGAGGTTAAGACAAAAGTACTTTGTACGGAGGACTTCATGATCAGCTTTCGTTGATTCAGCGATTATCATTTACTATTCAGCGAATGATAAAGTTCAGCGATAGCTGAAGTCTTGTACTTGATACTTCACGTTGAGTGGACAAATCTGAGTCTTCGCTGATCCGCATCAGTTCATTAGTAGACTTGTCGCTGGTTCTTGAGCTTGATCTTCGACTTCAGCGTAGAACCTTTGTTGACGTGAAACTTGTCTTCAGGGATTATAAGTAAACAACTAACTTATCAGCGATCACCATAAGGACTGAACAGACTCAGCGCATTATGGTGAACAGTGTTCGCTGAATGTTTAATTTAAAGAGCGAGAGTTCCTATCAGCGGTACTGTAAGATCTTAGTACTTATCAGCGATAGTGAAACTCTGATACATATTGTTTACATACAATTTTCACTAAGTATTTAAGAGAGGGTCATTATCAAATCACTGAGGGTTTGGATCAACAATAACATATTTCATATACTCGTTATTACAAACCCCACTCCATGTCTTCGTTGACTCTTCACCGACCTCTGACTGACTGACCATATCCGGCCCCCTCCCTTTCGTGACATTGCTCTCTCTCTCTCTCTCTCTCTCTCTCTCTCAACACCATATAGTTTATTAAGAGTGAACATAACAAAGCTATTCATTCTTCACTAATAATTTGACACTACTAAAGGAGAAAACAAACAATAATCATTTCTATTTTCTAAATATGGATCTTCTGACATTTTAGAAGCAAAATTATCTAATTATACTTTTATAATCAAGATTTGCTAGAAACTCATTTTCAATCAATATCAAAAGCAAAACATTTGATCTTTCTTGAGACATAGTTGATTGCTAATAAAATTCCAAAAGTTGTATAAAAAAATAAGGAAAATATAAAACAATCAATAATGATCAAGAAAACTTTTAAAGTTCATTAGATAATAAAACAAAGTTAGAAGAAGAAATCATTGAAAAATAAATAAAGAATAGTATTTCATAGATTGAAATACATACTTTGAAAGTGGAAGAACCCAATCATAGATTTTAGCCTTCTAAATGATAATTTAGAGAATGAAATTTAGTATGGATACGAGCAGGGGCGGACCCAGAATTTTTTACATACGGTGGCACCATATAATATAGACAAAAAATAATTACAAAAAACACGATTTCTATCGACGTGTTTTCATCTTTTTACCGGCATTCAATATTGTCTGATGTGTTTTTAGCCTAATTCCACTGTTTCGAGAGATTTTTAAAACTTTTTGTTAGACAACCTAAGGGGGGGTAAGGTTGTATTTTAAATCTTTTACTTTCAAAAAATTCTTTTATAAATAAATACAGTACAGAAACAGTATAAATAAATCAGAGTATACAAATAATAAATATACAACAATTATATAAACATATATAATTAAAATGCACAGCGGAATAAATAAAGAGATAAAGGATAGAGATACTTGACACGGAGATTTACTGATTTACCACCAACTGTGATAAACCAGCAGCCGAGACACTTCTCGACACGATCCAATAAATGTATTCTTTACGGTAGAACACAAACCAAATACAAAGGAATTTGTAATAGTTTCTCAAGCCTCTGCTATGAGATAAACAGGATCACACACCCGTTATTCAAATACTTACAAGAGGAGTATAACTCACAATGGGTAATCACTCTTGTATAATATCTCACACTTGGATATTTTATAAAAAAAAGTTTTATAAAATATATATATTAAATAATGAGAGAGAGCTGATGGAGTTGCTGTTTGTTGTTGCTGTTGTGGTCTATCTTCTTCATCACCAGCATGCTTCTTTATATATCAGCATCTCCAACGGATATAGGCATTCGCGGTATACCGCCAAATGCACGCGGTATACCGTGCAGTAAAAAGGACACTGACACACCAACGGCTCTCATGCAAAGTTGACTTCTGGAATACGTACCCGCGGTATACCGGCTAGGACTCGCGGTATACCGGCTAGTAAAAGGTACTTCTAACCAATCAGAGACAAACACCACGCCTGCCGCGGTATACCGGCTGAACACCCGCGGTATACCGGCCGTACCACCGCGGAATACCGGCTCTACCTTCGCGGTATACCTGCGTCAGAAAGTGGTTGCAGAAACAGTACGCATGGCAGATACTTCTAGAACCAAAATTTCTTATTTAAAATATTATTTAAAAGGTTTTTAGAAATATCCAAGTGGTATATTATTTTAGGGTGTTTATCATTATAAATTATAAACACTAATGACAACGTAAATCTTCCGTCTTGAACTCTTCAGATAAAATCTTCGTGTTCTTCAAGAACTGTACACTTGGATAGAATTGTTAGATAAACAATAATACGGTGTGTTTGTAATCATCAAAATAAATATATATAAATATATAGAGATGTGGTACACTTGCACCAACAATCTCCCCCTTTTTGATGATGACAAACACAACCGCTAAGCATGAGCATATGCGGTTTCTCTCCCCCGTTTGTCGAAACAAAAAGGGTCAAGAAAGACGGTATGCTTCCCCTCGAGAGATGCTCCCCCTCAAAATATGCATATAATTGAGGTAGCATAAACTCATGGGTAAAAGAGCTAAAACGCTCCCCCTCAAATTAATAACAAATTATAAAATTTGAGGGACAATAAAATATGCATAAAAAAAACATATAATAGACATAAAACAAAAATAACCTAAAAGAAACACTTGCACCAAAAAGGATCTTAAGGCTTCGATTTTCGGTTAATTTTATGTGAAAAAAAAAATTACCACGTATTATGACCTCGTCAGGTAACCACGTATTATAACCTCGGCAGGTAACCACGTATTATAACCTCGGCAGGTAACCACGTATTATAACCTCGGCAGGTAACCACGTATTATAACCTCGGCAGGTAACCACGTATTATAACCTCGGCAGGTAACCACGTATTATAACCTCGGCAGGTAACACCTACAAAAGGCAAAGAATATTTTTGTGGTACCCTTTTCTTATGGGTCCTTTTAACAGTTAGTATAAAACATAAACTGCAAAAAAAATATGTTGTCGACATAAAACAAACACGACAAACATACAAAGCCATATAAATGGTTTAAAACCACAAACGCATCCCACCGGGATTATCAACATTAAACATTCCTTTCGGAATCCATTTTCTAACCATTTTAATTTTACGATCGTATTCATCATAGACGTAAAAAGAAGTATGCGGATTAACATTTTTCTTAGGATTCGCAAACTTATTATTATACATAAACGCATGTGATTTTCTCGACATATAATTCACATAATTCATTTTAGGAACATACGGAGGTTTTTGCGTTTTATTTTTAACAACAAATTTAGGTTTTTCAAAAACCTTTTTAATTGGCATACAATCACATTTTTCAATACACGTATTTGAACCAATGCATTTTCGGCAATTTATACGATTTGATATATTAAGCATTTTAAGCACTTTATCATTGCTACTATTAAAAGCATTTGCTAATAAGTCATTTTTCTCATGCGATTTACATTTAGCATTTAAACATGCAATTTCATTTTCAAGAATCTCGCATTTTGTACATACAACATTTTCATGTGTCTTTTTATTTAAGCATGCAATTTTATTTTTTAAAATATCACAAGATTTGCAAATATCTTTTTCACTTAATTTATTTTCTAATTTAGTGATAATATCTAAATCATAAGCAGATTTTTGTTTACCGTCATCTATTTCCTTTTTATATGCGGATACGGTTTCTTTTAAATTAGAGATTTCATCTTTATACCTATTTGCAAGAGCGGCCATATCATGAAATGATTTATATAATTCGTCAAGATTATTTTCATCGTCACTATAATAATTATCACTATAATTACTATCACAATTATTTTTAGAAGAATATGATGAAGATACCTCATTATCATGGTCGGCCATGAAACAAAAATTTTTGGCCTCATTTATGCTTGCGCTCAACGCGCCTCCAACGAGAGCTTTTGGTGTGTTGATTTGTTTTGCTCGTTTTGGACACACACTTGCATAGTGATCCTTATCACCACACACATAGCAAAAGCCTTTCTTTTTATTGGCTTTTTCATCGTCGCTAGATTCGTCATATTTGTCTTCACTTTTATGGACGTTGCGACTTTGGTTTTTACCACCACGACGGTAGTCTCCATTTTCTTGAAACCTATCATTATTAGCAAACTTTTTGTTAGATAAAAGTTTAGAAAGTTTTCTTACCAACTTGACTAAATCGTCAAGATTTTCGGGTTCGTCATCGGATGAGCTAGCTTCTTCCTCCTCTTCCTTTTCCTCTTCTTTTGAGGCAATGACTTTTAAAGCTATGGATTTCTTTTTGACTTGCTCCCGGACTTGATTTCTTCTTAGTGCAATTTCGTGCACTTTAAGATTGCCGATGAGATCATCGAGCTTCATAGTTGCGAGATCTCGGGAGTCTTCCAAAGATGTGATTTTTGCCATCCACTCCGAAGGAAGTGCTCGAAGAATTTTCCTTACATAATCCTCATTAGGATAAGTACGACCTAATCCCTTCAAAGTAGTCATAATGAGGTTAAAACGTTTAAACATTGAGTCGATTGACTCATCTTTTGACATTTCAAATAATTCATAATCATGAACAAGAATATTTATTTTAGAGCTTTTAACTTGAGTATTTCCACGATGAGTGTCGCTCAAGCTTTGCCAGATTTGATTAGCAGTTTTATAAGTATAAACTCTTTCAATTTCATCAGAGGTTAAAGCAGCATATAATATATTTTTAGCTTCAAAATTTAAACAATAATGAGATTCTTCAGCGGGAGTCCAATCTTTTATGGGTTTATCAACAATAAGATCATTTTCAACTTTGGTTGGTCTAAAATTCCCATTTTCTATAATATCCCAAATTTTTTGACTTTTGCCACGAACGTGACATTCAAATAGCTCGGCCCAAATGCCAAACTTTTCAGTATCTATCAAAGGAGGTTTAGAAAACACAAAATTAGTTTGTTGAGCCATTTAAAAAAATATTTAAACAGAAAATTTTTGAAAGACCCGCTCTGATACCAAATGTTGGACAACCTAAGGGGGGGTAAGGTTGTATTTTAAATCTTTTACTTTCAAAAAATTCTTTTATAAATAAATACAGTACAGAAACAGTATAAATAAATCAGAGTATACAAATAATAAATATACAACAATTATATAAACAGATATAATTAAAATGCACAGCGGAATAAATAAAGAGATAAAGGATAGAGATACTTGACACGGAGATTTACTGATTTACCACCAACTGTGATAAACCAGCAGCCGAGACACTTCTCGACACGATCCAATAAATGTATTCTTTACGGTAGAACACAAACCAAATACAAAGGAATTTGTAATAGTTTCTCAAGCCTCTGCTATGAGATAAACAGGATCACACACCCGTTATTCAAATACTTACAAGAGGAGTATAACTCACAATGGGTAATCACTCTTGT
This sequence comes from Saussurea involucrata, assembly GCA_033807775.1. Taxonomy (NCBI): domain Eukaryota; kingdom Viridiplantae; phylum Streptophyta; class Magnoliopsida; order Asterales; family Asteraceae; genus Saussurea; species Saussurea involucrata. The sequence goes on along the minus strand of CM066315.1, from coordinate 131,311,094 downwards.
ATAATATCTCACACTTGGATATTTTATAAAAAAAGGTTTTATAAAATATATATATTAAATAATGAGAGAGAGAGCTGATGGAGTTGCTGTTTGTTGTTGCTGTTGTGGTCTATCTTCTTCATCACCAGCATGCTTCTTTATATATCAGCATCTCCAACGGATATAGGCATTCGCGGTATACCGCCAAATGCACGCGGTATACCGTGCAGTAAAAAGGACACTGACACACCAACGGCTCTCATGCAAAGTTGACTTCTGGAATACGTACCCGCGGTATACCGGCTAGGACTCGCGGTATACCGGCTAGTAAAAGGTACTTCTAACCAATCAGAGACAAACACCACGCCTGCCGCGGTATACCGGCTGAACACCCGCGGTATACCGGCCGTACCACCGCGGAATACCGGCTCTACCTTCGCGGTATACCTGCGTCAGAAAGTGGTTGCAGAAACAGTACGCATGTCAGATACTTCTAGAACCAAAATTTCTTATTTAAAATATTATTTAAAAGGTTTTTAGAAATATCCAAGTGGTATATTATTTTAGGGTGTTTATCATTATAAATTATAAACACTAATGACAACGTAAATCTTCCGTCTTGAACTCTTCAGATAAAATCTTCGTGTTCTTCAAGAACTGTACACTTGGATAGAATTGTTAGATAAACAATAATACGGTGTGTTTGTAATCATCAAAATAAATATATATAAATATATAGAGATGTGGTACACTTGCACCAACACTTTTTGCTTGATTTCGAGATATTTTTAAGTTTCTTTATCGATTTCGAGGAATTTTCCCCCTTTTTTGGTTGATTTCAGAGCTTTATTTCGATTTTTTTGATTGATTTCAAGAGTTTTTTGGTTTTTTGGTTGATTACGAGGTAGGGTTGCACCTTCTTGAAGTTTCCAAAATAATACGGTAGCACATTCAAAAACGATACGGTTGCACCTTTCACGTACCTAAAATATTTTACCCTTCGCCGGAAAAATAATACGGTGGCATGTGCCACCGTATCCTCCAAGCTAGGTCCGCCCATGGATACGAGGTTTCAATCGATTTATAAGGTTTTAATAAGAAAGTTTATATTAATAATAAAAACAAACAAATAATAAACGGTATATACAAAAGTAAGGAAGGCATGATTTAAGAAGCCTATCAAAATCAAAATCAAAATAAATGACCCAACTTGATATTTTGGTTTAAATCGATAATAAATAATAAAAGATTAAGTAATCATAAAAAATCATATAATTAAAATATTAAAAATACGATATTATTATATAATTAATTTTTTTTTAAAATTTAAAATTAAGTTGCATTTAAATATAAAGAGATACCATAACCCTAATATATATACATAGTTAAGAAATTGTTAAAAAAATTATAGGTCACTCCTTAAAAAAATAGAGCTCTACAAGAATCAAAACTAGGAGTAAGCGCTAAAGAAATGGAAGCGTTACCCACCCTAGCCACGTAGCAACTTGTTTATTTTAGTGGATTATATACTTTATATTTGATATATACATATAAAAAGAACTTAAAAATCGGAGGCCCTGTACGACGACACCTAACCGAACATCTTAAGGCATGGCCCTGTCCACATGTAACCCTGACCACCAGCGAACTCACCCGTGGGGACCAAAACCCAAACTCAAAACCAAAAAAAAAGAAAAAAATCGAGTTTTAGGAGAATATCCAAATGTAGATTCATGTGAACCCTTTAATCAACAAACCAAACACACATGTTGGAGAAAGACAAAGGCTGGCGTAGTACGTATGTGGTCTAGAAATTACATAGATGATACTCGAAAACACTGAGAGTGTGATCTCAGAGTGAAGTAGCAATAAGTTAAGTGAGGAACTCGCCTGAGGGAAAGGGACTGCGACCTTCAACTCCCAAGATATATCATATAATATAGCATGTTGCCCTCATTGGAGTTATTTTCCTTCGGTCCTTTGAGGGAGGAAGATCACAAAGGTTGTAGGTGGTCGCCTAGGGATGGAGACAAAGGCTGTTGGGTTTGGATTTCACGGTCCAAAAAGGAATCAATTGGAAGTATGGTGGGGTGCGCGTTGCGCGATAGTATATTTTTTTGTTAAAAAAATATAATACTAATCTAAAATGCAACATAATTCGTTAATCGACAATTATTAAAATACAATGGATTTATGGTGAGTGTTTTAGATGTAAATTATCTTAAAAAATATTCTCAAGAAAAGAAATAATGTTTCATTTTTCTTTGTATTTATGGACTCCCATCACTACAAAACAAAGAGGTTTCACCAACATATAAATCCGTCAGAAAAATCTATCACCAAAAATGTGGCCCGTGATCATGATTACTCTTGGATTTTTAATCAACGATAGAAAAATCCGTTGGTGAAGCCTTTTTATTTTGTTGTACATAACATACATAATCATTGAGGCCAACAAACATTATTATATAGATGCAGAAAACTTTCGGTAAAACTATAACCGACAAAGTAATTGTATATTTGTTGCATTGTTTGTTCAATATATTGAAGGGTGTCTTAGAACTACAACCAAAAACCACACACTACCTAATTATTCTTACTCGATCAATTAAATATATGAAAGGTGCGTATTAAAAACAATTAATATATATAAAAAACACACACTAATTACACATTTATTACACGATCAATTAAGTATATGAAAGTTGTGTATTAAAAGCACTTAATGTATATGAAAAACCACACTAATTTTCTTAAATATGTGAATGGTGCATCTTAACCCGGTTGGTAGTGCCCAAATTGATATTGTACCATGTAACAACACCAACTCTTGCATCCTTAATTCACCGGGTAAGATAGCAGTCGATATCAAATATAGCATCCGATAATGAATCAACATAAACATATGCATCATAATCAACAATACCCAACAACTGCTATGTGAGGTTTTGGTGGGTACGTTAACATATATCTCAAGTTCAAAATGAACCCGGATAAACCTTTTATTGTTTTCTTCCTATGGAGGTAATTGTGAATTGCTATGACAAACTCAAAAGGATGGGCAAACTCTTCCATCAAGTACACGTGAACACATCTCTAAAATTAACAAACCTGCCAATTAGTTAATTGCATGTTAGGTGAATAAAGTTTGCTTGACAATTTCCTTCTTAAGCCTCAATTTCTACATAATAAAAAGGAGCATATAAGTATATATACCTATGCAGTGTCAAATGGAGATAGTTGGGTGAAATATAATACCATTTTCTTCGGACAACTTACAGGTTCTAGCAAGCTCCAAACACTTCCTTATATATAACTTGTGATCATTATATGTCTTATCATCTTTCTCTTCTAAACCTTCACATATAATACCAACTAATTCAACATGTTTTCTCTTATTGTTTGTTTAATTACAAAACCCAAATCTGAATTTCAAAACAGATTGAAATTTAGCAAATTGGGTTGGCGATATGTTAGATTTAAGCAATGAAATGAATATGAGGTGTTGAGATTTAACAAACCGGGCTTGAGATTTTAATTTGATAGTGGACGCCATTGGCCATTCATTCTTTATGAATATAAATGAAACCTACATAAATATATAAATTCTTTAAGAAACCTAATATTTAACGTGATTAAATTTGTCCAAGTTTATAAAGAAAATGGGTTATGTTGCAGTTGATTGTGGCCAGAGCTGCTATTTCAAGTTTGCATATTCTCTTAACCTGATACCAAACCACCAAGATTAGTATGCATGAATCATAACCGGTACAAAACAAAGACGTAAGAAGTAAAAGACACTAATCTAAGAAGCTGAAAGAATCCCATTAGAAGCAAAAAAGAAAGGTGTACACTATTGATAGACTATGAGAAAACATGAACAAAAACCTAACAGATGAACTAATCAAATGGATCATTCAAAACTGAAATGCATAAGACCCTAAACCAAAAGCAGATAAAAATTGAATTTGAATACATATACGATGGAGCAGATTCTGATAAACGATTTGATTATCTATTTATCAAAAGAGTGAATCAATCGATAAACTATCAAACTTGAATTAATCAGTTTGACAATCAAATAGGAAAGAAATCAAATTGAGGCTCTTATATAAATATGATGATATAAACAAAGAATAGAACAATATCATAATTAGGAGGGACAACAAAACTTAATTTTCCTCGTTGAGGTTGACTCACGCTCCGTTGAGAATTGGGTGCACACACGACTACTATCGAAGAAGCTATCGGGAATAGCATAATCTTTCATTTTCTTTGAGCTAAATAGCACAACAATGATAGCTTTTTTCATTGATGGCTGCTAGATTTGTAAAGGAATACGGATAGTTAAGATGAAATCAGAGCAGATTTGGGTGTTTTGAATCCATTGGTTGCACACATGAAGGAGAAGCTGTGTGAAATAACACGACCTCTCCGTTTATGTGGTTAAACAACACAATAATGGATTTTTTTCATTGAAAAAGATGGATGGTCAAAAGGTTAAATGTAAATTAATCCAAAATGTCACCTCATTTAAATGGAGATACTTACTTCCTTCACCGCTAAAAAACCCAATAAAAGCCTCACAGTTCTTCCTCTATTTGATGCCCTATTGCTACTTTCCAGACCCCAACAACCGAGAACCCTTCTCTCAATTCAACACAACAATCTGACATCATAATTAGAAGGTCATCCTAGGTACACAATGTAAAAGGAATAAAAACCCAAGAAACATAGAAGACATAAAAACAAACCTAAAGCAACAAATCAAAAAGTGTCTCCTCTGATGTTGCTCTCCCAAATTCTTCTATTCTGTCGCCACTGTAACCAAAAAAAATTCAGGGTTAAGGATTGAGTCGTGTAAAGTAGAAGAAAGGGCGGCATTGGCACCGAGAAGTGCAAAGAAAGGTTCAGTTTCTTCACTACTGAATGTTGATCGTGAAGCCATCGTTGTTGAAATCGATTGGACTTTGAATCCAGAGAGTTTAATTGATGTGTATCTGGATCTATAGTCTGGATTGGAATCCATAGAGAAGGAATACGTAAAAATTAAAAAACAAAGGAATAGAGAAGAGGAAGCGTACCAGAGGAACCAAATTCAACGAACAAACCAACCGTTTATTATCAAAGCAGTTATTTAGGCCAAGAAGAAATAAAGAGGAACCAAATTCCCTTTTAAATGAAACAACGTTTCCTGAAAGTCGAATCACATGAAATTTAGATCTTGTCCCATGGATGCACAACAAAGCTAAAAATGATGGACTATTAAATGTTCAGATTTCAAAAGAAAAAAGAGAATGTGTTACCTTTAATCAACATTTGTGGAGCAGCAAAAGGATAATCCACCAGATTCCGAGCAGAAGTAAAAAAAAATACCTATCAAGAACATCAAATATAAAATTGAATAAGAATGAAGAAATTCGAAATGACATGCCGGAGAAGATATATTGCAAGATACAAGTAAAATTAACCAAGAAAACCATTCATAACATAAGACAAAATTTTCATCCAAGGACAACCGAAAAGTCTAACAAATTAAACATATAAAAAAACTCAGGAATTGCTAAACATTCCTATAAAGAACCTTACCTAAAAATATACTACATCATGCTTTCCATAATACTTCACTTGGAGCAAATATTGGAAAATAATTTATTCATCATGCACATGCATTTCACCTAGCATAAATGATAAGAACTAAATAGACAACCTGCCATTGCATGTTAGGTGAATTATAGCATCAAGTTTGCTTGGCAGTTTATCTTTTTAAGCCATCAGTTTGTGGAAAATAAACATATATACATTATACAATGTCAAATGGAAGAAATGTATTCAGTTTTTGCAAGATAAACATATATAGACAACGTCAAATGGTTGAACTCTATGGTAACCATTAATAGCCGGGTGAAATATACTATCGTTTTCTTTGGAAAACCTCCTTGTATATAACCATCATCATTATCATTAATAGCCGGGTGAAATATACTATCGTTTTTTTGGAAAACCTCCTTGTATATAACCATCATCATTATCTTTCCCCTGTAACCCGTCACATCTATTCCCACCTAATCCAACATGTTTCCTTCCATTGTTTGGTGAAACAAATACCCTCATGTTGAACTACAAAACCAAATATTAACTTCAAAATAGATTTGAATTTAGCAAATAGGGTCGGCAATGTGTTAAGGTTTAACGATGATCAGTGTTAAGGTTTGAGAAAGCTATAATCCTGTAACATCATGGATTCAAGCTCAAGCATAAAATGAACCCTAAAACATATAAAAATCTAGAATAAGATATCTATATTTAGAGATGTGTGAAGAAGAGATATGCAAAATGGATTGCAGCGGCTGTTAGAGGTACAAAAAATTACCAAAAAAAATAAGCTCACAATCAAACACAAAATTTTCATTAAGGAACAGAGAAGTCTTCAACATATTAGAAATTCTATAAAATGAAAAAAAAACTCAGAAATTCTCATAAACAATTCCTACCCCATGAATTTCCCACTTTACATTTTTAAACTAATAAGAATTTTTTGATCAATCATTCTATTTTAACTGCTCTACTGCTATTGTTGTTTGCATTAAAAAGAAACAACAAATAATCACCCAACATACGTATAAAGATTGCAGCAAATGTGAGTGTAAATGTGTAACAAATTTAGAGCCAAAGATGTGAGATACCAAGTAGGTGGTCTAGATCGAACAACAATATTAATTTAAATCATAATATGGAAAATTAAAAGAAAAATCTTAATATTATCGCAAGAATATGAATGGAGGTAGCTAAGAGTTATGGTAGTATGTATATATATACGAGTATACAAATGTCAATCAGTCAACAAAAAAACTTGAAAGTTCAGATACAGATTCATATATCAAAATCACCCAGAATATATGTTCAAATAACTCGATCCATCTAACTCAAATGAGAAATCAATGCACAAGGGAAAAAGGTACTAAAAATAAGCAAAAACCCCTATAGATGCATAGAAAAAGAGAGGCTTACCAGGTTGTGAATCCACGATTCTTGTGAAGAGGAGAAGGCAGATCAGGAGATGGAGACAAATATAAAAGAATAACGGCAGAACACGAAAGGATTTTGGCAACAACAGAAGACGAAAGGATTTTGGCTTGGAGTTAATGTAAAACCTAAAAAGAAAAAGAAAAAATAGAAAAAGGAGAAAAAAGGAAGAGGGGAATACTCTTCTTAGGAGCTGACGTCAACATCAAATGATTCTCCTTTATAATACATATAGATATATGTATGTACATTAAGGGGGTGTCTGGGAGTGCTTATATTTTTGACTTATTTGCTTATACCTTCTTCCCACCGCAAATAAGCTATTGGAGTGTTTGGATAGAAAAAATCAAAAGTGCTTATTTGCTTCTTTTCACCACAAATAAGTTGTTTTTGATAAGTCATTCCATACCTACTTATTTACTTCTCCTTATTTCCTTATCTATCCAAATTACCTTTTTACCCTCAATTTTTAACAAACACTTTTTAAAAACTGCTTTTCCTCACCATATAAGCAAATAAGCATAAGTTAAAAATATAAGCACTCCCAAACACCCCCTAATTATTGTTTAAATCTTTGCAAAAAACAATTATTCAATAGAAAAAAAAGATCAAAATACCCTTGAGTTAACGCCATATTTTTTTTAACAGCGTTATAGTAAGGGACCTAACCTATCACAAAAGTAAACCATAAGTATCATAGTCATAAATTTTGGTGTTGAGGGACCTTTTTGGTAATCAAGATAACACTACAAGGGACTAACTTGTAATTTACTCATCCTATAAATTCCCGTCATTCTTTTCTTTTCTTCTATTTTTCAAAACCCTAGCCGCCCTTCCCTCCCTGCGGCGATTCGATTAATCCCATCCACCCTCTCCATTTTCCGACGATTTGCATCACCATTACATCATCACCACATCATCGCCATCGCTACCGCACATCATCCTATCCCTCCGGTCTCCGCCTCTTTTTCGTCGCAAATCGCCCCTACACAAAATACCCCATCATCCGTGTGGAATAAGTCGTTTTCACCGGCGAACCTTTCTCTGCAACTCCGATTTCTCCCTTTCTTAACCGAGTCCCCTCTCCTCTCCTAGAACCTGGTTCTTTCTTCTTTCCTTTGGTTTTCGAATCGGTTTTAGGGTTTCGTTTGTAGATTGATTTGTTTGGTTTACACATTGTATATGGATTCCACTGAACCTAGTTTTACATGAGTTTTGTGTATCGATCGATTGGTTTGCTTTCTTTATATTGATTTCTGTTTGGCCGGAAACGTCACCGGAGAAGAAAATGGTTTGGAGGTGCGGCCGGAAGTTCACCGAGAAGGGAAAAGGGTTGGGGCCTTGGGGGTTGCATGTATTGAAAATGTTTTCTTAAAGGAACATATTAAAAGACAAAACTACCCTTGATCTGATGATACAAATATAAGGGCCCTCACTGTTTAGGACCTAATTCGAAACAATTCTGAAACCCTAGATACATGATCCGTAAAAAAATTGTGAGGAACCCATAAGGAAGATGAGTGTAATTAACCACAAGGGTTGTGGCGTATTCTTTTAAGGCTTTGGGGGATGTGGTGAAATATTCCATCTACCCCGGGTTCTAATCCCGGCGTATACAACAATTGTGGCCACTGAGGTTTAATCAGAGCTGATGTATTACAGCCATAATTTGCCAAGAGATTAGTCTAGGACACCCTTTCCAAAAAAAATGAGTGTAATTCCTTAGTTGGGTAGGGTTCCGGTAAGAATTTGAACTTTGAAGTTAACGTGTGTAACCGTTGGAGGAGAATGAATGTACATTACTATGAAATGGACAGATAAGATGCACCGTATCAATTTTTTTAAGACTTAATAAATTCATGGAAGGGCATTAGATTAAAAACAATCAGGGCGTTTGGTACGACGACATTATATGACTAGACATAATAGGACATGACCGGTTAAAATGACCAATTTACCCCCTATGAGTTGTTATGTGTTTTTTTTCTTCTTCTAAATAATCAATATCAGTGAATATTAATAAAGTTTGCAACTAAACAAAACAACAATCGGATTTAATTATACAAAGCAACAATCATACTAAACAAAACGTCGATCATGGTAATTTGTTGACCTAATAATCTAATGGTTAGAACAATGGCAAATTTGAGGTCTTACAACAGACATAGATAAATGAATAATATATGGCAGATTTGACCAAAAAAATGATTGTGGAAATTTGGTGTGGGATACGAGGGTGGTGAGTTTTTGATTGTGACATGAAAACAACCATTATCTATCATTCAAATGTCTATATGCATGATTGAAAGGCCAAATATGCTTGTTGTTCAATCTTGATAGAAGAAAAAAATATAAGCAGTCGATTAACAGCTGAAATAGAGAGAAATCGACGAGAGGAGTCAATTAGCAAAAACAAGACAAATAGAGAAATCGATTAAAGGAGAAAGTTACCTGAGGAATCAATTGAGAAAAAGTCTATCAGAAATTGCTGAGAGAAGCTAGATGGAGCCGATGAGCAAACGGTTGAGAAAACGTTGCATGAGGATTTGATCGAGCAGATGAGAGATGGAGATTAGATGGAGCCGATGAAGGATGCGTGAATGAGAGAACGTGAATTAGGTTTTCTAATTTTTAGGGGTATATTGGTAAAAAGGTACCTTGTTTTATGTAGTTCCACGGGGTTGAGAGGGAACACACGTGTTCCACTTGTGTTCTAGTGTGTTCCACATAAAGACACGCCAAACATGGGACAAACGTGTCCTGTTCTGTCATGTCCCACCCTATTCTGCGTACCAAACACACCCTCAATGATTTAGATCCACTTTTCATGTTAAATTCAACTTCTCACACAATCATTGCCCTCTTACTTTTTGCTTAGAGTGAATTAAATTTTGGTATTTTATAGTTAATCCGTTTTGTAAAATACATTAGTGGCCCATTTTTTGGTACATAGGACACAAGAGAACAAAATGTATTGTTCTATGTTTGGTTTGATAAATGGGTCAAGACAAAAACTCTATTTCACATTTGGAGTCACATTGGATAAGAACCAGGACAATGTGGGATAACATGAGACATTTTTTCTTGATCCTCCAAAATAGGTGAAACAAGATGAAACAATGATGAGACATAAATTAGAATATTACTAATTTACCCTCGTTTTATATATACTTTTAATATTAAGTTTTTTTTAATATGATATTTGTTTTAAGGGCAAAATGTGCAAAATAATGACATACTTTCATAAGGTTGTTTTTTATAACGCTGTATTTTCAAATTTTCTTATTAAAACACCGTACTTTCAAATTATTTTTTATTAACGTATTGCACTTTGAAAATTTTATCCATTATAACATTGGGTAACTTTTTGATTTAGATTTATTATACCTGGATTCCATGTCACCTCATTGTCTATGTAGGTTGTTTACATGTACCATATTGCTGACGTGAAATTTATTACTACAACATTATATCTTTAGTTTTGATATTTTTATTAGTTAAACATTGTATATTTAATCGAACATGTTTATCAAAGACTACAATTTCCAAAATTAAACATGTTTACAGAAGATCACTATTTCACGAATAAAGATATTTACAAAAGATTATTCGTTCATCATGTTCATCGTGAATCTCATACCAAAAACTAAACAAGTGATCTTTGTAACAACCCAATTCCCATATACACAACAAATCACATAATGTAACATAACATTGACATCACAAACGAAACATCATATTACAAGTACGGTCCCGTAGTCTTTTACAATCAGAAGAAGCCATTCTACTACAAACTTATACTAAATACATACATAACATTTAATTATTATAATACATCTGCTAAACATGCCAAAATCTTCATCATATATTCCTTCACAAAAGCCATCCCTCGATTCCTCTAATTACTTGCTCTTACCCGATCCACAACCTGGAATACATATTTTAAAACGAAAATGAGGGTTAGACCTGATAGTCTAAGTGAGAAAATCCCTGTTAGTTTGAAATCATTTATATAAACCTTAATTATATAAATCACACAGCACAATCAAATATATCAATTTGAACTCACACGTCAAATACCATCCCTTCTCATTCCTCCTGGCCATATTAGTTGATTGCAAGCCAACTAATAAATTTACAACGTTGTACAACATCTACAGCCAAACAACGCTATACGGATTCTATAGCCAAACACACCGGTCCTAAGCCCGACCAACGTATTATAACACATTATAATACTCATGTAAATATAATACCTCAATATATTATAATTCACATATATCGCACATATAGACACCTAATCACCAATTATCACATTCCCAAACCATACGTATATGTATTCCAGTAAAAATATTTTTAAAGTAAAACTCACTTGATTTGCTTATCAAACACGCTCGCAAGCTTCTTTCAGTTTGATTCTATCTTTCACCTCGACTCCACAGTATCTGAAACAATTTAAGATACATATACCGCTTTACTAGCCAAACACATGAAGCCTAACAAGTTCCTATCCTCAGCTGTCCCATTACACACTGCACTTAACCCACTACCGGGACTATACAGGGCACCGGGACTACACACTACCGGGACTATACAGGGCACCGGGACTACACAGTACCGGGACTACACAGTACCGGGACTACACAGTACCGGGACTTCTCAGTACCGGGACTCCTTGGTACCGGGAGTCTCGATCACCGGGAGTTCACAATACCGGGAGTTCACGTTACCGGGAGTTGACTATACCGGGACTCTACACTACCGGGAGTCGATAATACCGGGACTCCACCGGGAGTCTTCAAGAACACAGTCGGTTTCCACTTACCCAGAAATCGATTGAAATCTATTCAAGACGCGAAATTAGAAATTCTAAACCGATAGATATCTTCTATTCGTGATTAGAAATACATACTATAAAGAAACTTACCTCAAAATCGTTTCCAACCAAGCCAATTGAAGTCCTAACCGCACTTTTCTTCCTCTGCTTCTTCTCGTCTCAAAACACACACTCACACACTGATTTTTCTGCTAAATGAAATATCTGTAGTCTAACATGATAATATCAACTCCAAAATACCAATTGGACCTTGTACTATTTACTAAATACCTAAACACCCTTAAACTTATAAATTCACCTAAACTTACCCTGGGTATTACATCATCTCCCCCTTAAAAGAATTCCGTCCCGGAATTCAGTTAAGCAAAAAGAGGAGGGTATTTGGCTCTCATTTCCGATTCGGATTCCCACGTAGCATCCTGACCTCTATGATTCCTCCATTGAACCTTCACTTGCTTGATTTCCTTATTCCGCAACACTTTGACTTTATGATCAACTATAGCTTCCGGTTCTTCCACTTAATTCAATCTTTCATCGACTTGAATCTCTAGTAGGGAGACTGACTGATCTGGAGTAACCAAACACTTTCGGAAGTTCGATACGTGAAATGCATTATGGATCCTGCTCAATTCCGACGGAAGATCTAATTGGTAAGCTACTTCACCGATCCTTTCTGTAATTGCAAACAGTCCGATATACCTTGGGCTAAGTTTACCTTGTCTCCCAAATCGGATGACTCCTTTCCACGGCGAAACCTTTAACATTACGTAATCCCCAACTTGAAATTCCAATGGCTTTCGGCGTCGGTCAGTGTAGCTTTTCTGTCTGTCTTGAGCCACTTTCAATCGTTCACGAATCTGAGTAACCTTATCGGCGGTTAACTGAACTATTTCCGGTCCCGCTAGCTGTTTTTCTCCCACTTCGTTCCAACACAGAGGCGTTCGGCATTTCCTACCATACAGTACTTCGAACGGTGCCGCTTGTATGCTGGAATGATAACTGTTGTTGTAAGCGAATTCGATCAACGGTAAATGCTTATCCCACGATCCCCCAAAATAAACAATGCAAGCCTGTAGCATATCTTCTAAGGTCTGAATCGTTCGTTCACTCTGCCCATCTGTTTGGGGATGATACGCCGTACTTAACTTTATTTGTGTCCCCATTTCCCTTTGAAAACTTCTCCAGAATCTTGAAGTAAAACGACTATCACGATCAGAAATAATCGAGATTGGAACTCCATGCCGAGTTACTATTTCGTCAATGTACAGTTTAGCTAATCGTTCCATCAAATCGGTTTCCTTTATCGGTAGAAAGTGTGCAGACTTTGTCAATCTGTCGACGATCACCCAAATAGAATCAACTCCTTTCGGAGTTCTTGGTAGCTTCGTGATGAAGTCTGTGGTAATCTGCTCCCACTTCCACATAGGTATTTCTAGCCGCTGTAGTTGACCAAACGGCTTTTGGTGTTCGATCTTCACTTTCTTACAAGTATCACATCCTTCCACATACTGAGCAATTCCTCTTTTTATCCCCGGCCACCAATAGAATTGCTTTAGGTCTTTATACATCTTGTTTGTACCTGAGTGAATAGAGAAACAGGATTGATGAGCTTTCTTGTAAAACACGATATCGTAACCCACCCAAACGAGGTACCCACACTCTGTTTCCCAGACACAATAACCCACGATCATCTTTTACTAGCAATGCTGACATCCCCGCTAACCGTTCTGATTTCAGATGTTCATCCTGATAAGCCTCCACTTGACACTTCTGCAATTCGTCAAATATGTTGGGTAGGAGTTCAGTTCGTAGCGAAATAACTTTTATTGTTCCACCCCTTTCTTGACGACTCAATGCATCAGCTACCACATTTTCCTTTCCCGGATGATAAAGGATTTCACAGTCGTAATCATTCAGCAATTCTAGCCATCTTCTTTGTCTCATATTTAGTTCCTTCTGGTCAAAGAGATGTTGGAGACTCTTATGATCGGTATAAATCTGACATTTGGAACCATATAGATAATGTCTCCAAATCTTTAACGCGAAGATGACTGCTGCAAGCTCCATGTCGTGCGTAGGATACTGTCTTTCATGATCCTTTAATTGACGAGAAGCATAAGCAATAACCTTTCCACGCTGCATAAGTACACATCCCAATCCCAGTTTTGACGCATCACTATAAACAACAAAGTCTTTCGAACCTTCAGGTAGTGATAGAATCGGCGCGCTGCACAGTTTCTCTTTCAATATCCGGAATGCCTCGTCTTGTTCTGCTTTCCATTCAAACTTCAGGTTCTTTCGGGTCAGCTTAGTCAAAGGCGTTGCGATACGAGAGAAGTCTTTTATGAATTTCCGATAGTAGCCGGCTAAACCCAGAAAACTACGTACTTCGGTTGGCGTCCTCGGAGGTTCCCACTTTTCAATCGCTTCTACTTTCATTGGATCAACTTGAATGCCTTCTTCGGAAACTACATGCCCCAAAAACTGAACTTCTCGTAGCCAGAATTCACATTTCGAAAATTTAGCGTACATCTTTTCCTTCTTTAATAGCTCCAGAATCAAACGAAGATGTTGCGCATGTTCTTCTTTGGATCGGGAGTAGATAAGTATATCATCGATAAATACAATAACAAATTTATCGTGATACGGCTTACATACCCGATTCATTAAATCCATAAAGGAAGCTGGAGCATTCGTCAGTCCGAACGGCATCACTAAGAATTCGTGATGTCCATACCTTGTTCGAAAAGCAGTCTTTAGAACGTCTTCTTCTTTAACTTTCAACTGGTGATAACCGGATCTTAGATCAATCTTGGAGAAATAGCAAGCTCCAACTAACTGATCGAAGAGGTCATCAATTCGGGGTAACGGATACTTGTTCTTTATCGTGCGCTTATTCAGTTCCCGGTAGTCGATGCACATCCTCATCGAACCATCCTTCTTTTTCACAAAGAACACTGGTGCTCCCCACGGCGAAGAACTAGGTCTGATGAAACCCTTATCGGATAGGTCTTGTAGTTGTGCCATCATCTCTTTCATCTCTGGAGGTGCCAGACGATAAGGTGCACGGGCTACAGGAGTGGCTCCAGGAATCAGGTCTATACCGAACTCTACTTGTCTAACGGGCGGAAGACTATTCAAGTCTCCGGGGAATACTTCAGGGAATTCACTAACAATAGGAATATCTTCCATCCTATTCTTTTCTGGCTTAATATCTATCACGTAAGCCAAGTAACTTTGACAACCCTTATTAACACACTTACGTGCTTTTACCATCGATATAAGGCAAGACTGATGATTCCTACGATCACCATAAATCACTACTGGTCTTTTATCAGGTAATACAACATTTATCAACTTTTTATCACAAACTATGTTAGCCTGATTCTCGGCTAACCAATCCATTCCCACTACGACGTCAAACTCTATCAAAGTTATAGGAAACAATTGTATCGGCACTCTACACCCTTCTACATTTATCACACAACCATCAAATACTTCTTTAACTGACACTTGATTATCATTTGCCGTATCTACTGATAGAGCATGTTCTAGCATTTTAGGTTTCACACACAGGCAAGCAGCAAATGCAGGAGACACAAACGATCGGTTTGCACCGGAATCAAATAACACCTTAGCACGTGTAGAGTTTATTAAAAATGTACCTGTGACCACATCCGGAGTTTCCTCCGCTTCTTTCTCGGTCATTTGAAATGCGCGACCCCTGGTTACTGGCGGTTCCAGTCTTGGTATTACTGGTTTAACAATCGCTGGCCTGCCCGATGACCCACCTTGCTGTATCCTCCCCCGCGGACAGTCCGACTGAAGGTGATCCGGAGAATTGCATAAGAAACATAACCGCGTTACCTTACAATCTTTAATGACGTGCCCGGTCTTCCCACACTTATAACACGCTCGTAAATCACCTTGGCAATTTCCTTGGTGGACACGGTTGCACTTCTGACATGGTCTTTCCGCTGGTCGAAACGGCGGACGGTTATCATACCTCTGAAATCGGGACTTCTTCGGATCGTGTTGTGGTCCTTCCCACTTTCTCTTCCCGATACTTTTATCGCCAGCATCCCTTCTAATATCTCTTTCAACATTCTCCGCGGCATCAACTGCAGCTGAGAAGGTATCGGGTCCTTTTGCAGTCACTAGCCTTCTGACTTCCGAGTTCAGCCCAAAGATAAACCTTTCCATCTTCATCATCTCCGTAGCAACGTAGTATTCTGCGAACCGAGACTTTTCCAGAAAGTTAGCGGTGTAGTCTCGAACAGATAAGTTTCCTTGTTGCAAGTTCATAAATTCCCCTTCCAGTTGTTTGACGGCCGCTTGGGGACAAAATTGTTCCCTGTAGGCTATCACAAATTCTTCCCAAGAGAGGGTAGAATAAACATCAGATCCTTTAGAATGAATAAAAGATTCCCACCAATACAAAGCATCCCCCTTTAACATTGCTGCTCCATACAATACTCTATCTTTGTCAGCGCATTTACTCGTCTTGAAAATAGGTTCTATTTCCTTCATCCATCTCATTGCTTTCACAGGATCCCTGTCTCCTGAGTAGGTCAGAGGTCTACAGCTTAAAAAACATTTTGTAGTCGCACCTCCTTGTTACTGGTATAACAGTTGGTGTAATTGGCATTTCATCTTCTGGCCCGGGATCCGGTGTTTCAGCTTCATTGTGACGACTTTGGTCAAACATTGCTTGTATACTAGTTTGTAGTCTTCCCATTTCTGCCATCAAGTCATCCATTGTAACAAACTCTGTACCTCGTGGCTGAGCTCTGCCCCCTGTTCGACCCCCAGTTCTACCCCCGGTTCTACCTCCGGTTCTGCCTCCGGTTCCTATTGGTGGATTCGTACTATTCGAATTTGTTCCTCCTCCTCGATTCGAATTTCATGTACCGCTTGCCATTCTGTAGATTTAAACAAGGTTAATATACACATAAGCACATACCCCATATAATAAGGTATTCCAGTTCAAACATGTACCTGTAAGATCACAATTACACTGGCCAGGTGTAATATGAAATTACCTTACATGATGTTCCTTCTACTTTTTATACTTAATATCCCAAGGTTCTACAATAATAGGGACATCCTACTTCACATGCAGTTTAAGTCCAGGTACAGATACAAATACCTAAATCCCTTAAACTAAGGCTCTGATACCATTTGTAACAACCCAATTCCCATATACACAACAAATCACATAATGTAACATAACATTGACATCACAAACGAAACATCATATTACAAGTACGGTCCCGTAGTCTTTTACAATCAGAAGAAACCATTCTACTACAAACTTATACTAAATACATACATAACATTTAATTATTATAATACATCTGCTAAACATGCCAAAATCTTCATCATATATTCCTTCACAAAAGCCATCCCTCGATTCCTCTAATTACTTGCTCTTACCCGATCCACAACCTGGAATACATATTTTAAAACGAAAATGAGGGTTAGACCTGATAGTCTAAGTGAGAAAATCCCTGTTAGTTTGAAATCATTTATATAAACCTTAATTATATAAATCACACAACACAATCAAATATATCAATTTGAACTCACACATCATATACCTCCCCTTCTCATTCCTCCTGGCCATATTAGTTGGTTGCAAGCCAACTAATAAATTTACAACGCTGTACAACATCTACAGCCAAACAACGCTATACGGATTCTATAGCCAAACACACCGGTCCTAAGCCCGACCAACGTATTATAACACATTATAATACTCATGTAAATATAATACCTCAATATATTATAATTCACATATATCGCACATATAGACACCTAATCACCAATTATCACATTCCCAAACCATACGTATATGTATTCCAGTAAAAATATTTTTAAAGTAAAACTCACTTGATTTGCTTATCAAACACGCTCGCAAGCTTCTTTTAGTTTGATTCTATTTTTCATCCGACTCCACAGTATCTGAAACAATTTAAGATACATATACCGCTTTACTAGCCATACACATGAAGCCTAACAAGTTCCTATCCTCAGCTGTCCCATTACACGCTGCATTTAACCCACTACCGGGACTACACAGGGAACCAGGACTATAGAGTACCGGGACTACACAGTACCGGGACTTATCAGTACCGGGACTCCTTGGTACTGGGAGTCTCGATCACCGGGAGTTCACAATACCGAGAGTTCACGTTACCGGGAGTTGACTATACCGGGACTCTACATTACCGGGAGTCGATAATACCGGGACTCCACCGGGAGTCTTCAAGAACACAGTCGGTTCCACTTACCCAGAAATCGATTGAAATCTATTCAAGACGCGAAATTAGAAATTCTAAACCGATAGATATCTTCTATTCGTGATTACAAATACATACTGTAAAGAAACTTACCTCAAAATCGTTTCCAACCAAGCCAATTGAAGTCCTAACCGCACTTTTCTTCCTCTGCTTCTTCTCGTCTCAAAACACACACTCACACACTGATTTTTCTGCTAAATGAAATATCTGAAGTCTAACATGATAATATCAACTCCAAAATACCAATTGGACCTTGAACTATTTACTAAATACCTAAACACCCTTAAAATTATAAATTCACCTAAAATTACACTGGGTATTACAATCTTTCACAAAAAAAACCCATCCTAATCAAATTCGTCTAACTACAATGATATTTAATCAAGTTGAACCACCTTGTAACAACTACTACCTTCTCCATCTTTCTCGACGATATTCTTCCGTAGGTTGTCAAAGGTATCCTTTCACTTGGCCCTCCTTTCTTTTCGGATGAGTTTTAGTTGTGATTCCACTTGAGATGTAACTACAATTTTACCTTTAGATTTCATTTCAGATTGCATTTGAGATGACTCATGTTCAAATTAATGTATAAATTAGTATGCAATCGATACATAAAATGAGCATGTAACTTGGAGATTTCACATTACCTTTTTAGCACCATTTTGTGAACCCGTTTCGCCTCGTGTATGCGCTTCACTAGGCCTGCCCCGTGGTCTAATATATTTCAATGGTGCATCTTTTTTCTCATTTTTACATGATCTACTATTATGGACCGCTTCGTAACACTTCGTACATGCCATTCTTCTTCCTTGTGCTCCAATTTTCCCTATTGAAGTCAATAATCTTTCCACTGCATCCTTTCTTCTTTTAAGTTTATTATCCTTGGCAATGGCGGCAATAGGCCGGTGTGATTAATTTTCAACCACATTTTGATTCCGTTTAAAGGCCTTAAATAAGGTTTGGCCTTCCAGGTTAACCAATGCTATAATGAGTAAATTTTTCAAAGTACAATGCCCTAATAAAAAATAATTTGAATGTACATAGTTGTAATAAGAAAAACTGAAAGTATAATGCTATAATAAAGAAATTAATTAAAGTATTTTGCCCTTGTTTAATGGTGACCACCGCTAGTCATAACCGCCACCACCAACGACTACCATTGGTAGCCACTGTTACCACGTCGAACATTTCCACCTCCTCTTTCACAAAAACAACCTCTTCCACCACCTCCACAATCAACGCCGGCCACTGACGACGGCTAGTCGTAGCCGCCACCGGTAGCCTCTTCCACTACAACCTCTTCGACCACCTCCATAACTACCATCCGCCACCGACTGCCACCGTCCATCGCAACCACATTACAATCATTGGCTACCTCCACCTCCTCCTCCATTACAACAACCTCCTCCAACACGTCCACAACCACGGTCGGTCACCGACCACCACCGTTCTTCACCACTACCACTACCACTGTGAGCCACCACTACCTCCACCATAAACACCACCACTACCTCCACCACACGAGCCACAACAACCTGCTCAACCACTGTTGACCGCCATAATAGCCACCATCTTCATGTCCTCCACAACCATCGTCGTCCACCAACCAGCACTGCACTGCCTCTACCTCCACAACCACCATCAACCACTACCAACGACCACTACCAACGACCACTGCCCATCAACATTACCACTAGTACTGTTGGCCGCCGCCGCTACCACCACCTCCATCATAACCACCACCACCACCATCGACACCCACTACCACTCAATGCCCACCACTACCATCGACTACCACTACCACCCAATGCCCACCACCACTACTACCTTCACCACATCGACCACAACTACCTCCTCCATCATTGTCGACAGACACCACCACCACTATCCACCATCATCACGCCCTCCACAGCCACCATTGTCCACCAACCACCACTGCCGCTACCTCTACAACCATTGTTGTTGCAACTATCTTCACCGTGCCTCTGCCAATTGATAGAGATCTTCCAAACCGAATAGATATACTTTTTCCTTTGTATGAATCGGGTTTTTTCGAACTACCTTCAATTATATCAAAAATTTCATCCAAATTTGAAATATTATATATTTAGTATTTATGTACATGAACATTGTGTAAAACGTTTATAAATTAAATTATTTAAATATTAATTTGTTTATGTCATTTATAACTATTATATGATATATAAAATCATCAAATAACTTTTATAGGCAACTTGTCTAGTTCTGTCATATCCAGTCCTAGTCATACCAAACACCATATAGACACTTGCACTGTCCAGTCCTAGCTCGTCCAGTCCAGTCTTGCCTTCTTGTCATGTCATGGCATGTCCTGTCCGGACCAAATGCTACCATAAAGTGGATATATGTAGACCACTCTTTACCCTTTGTTTAGAGTGAATGAAATTTTGGTCCACGTCTATAGTTGTTTTTTTGGTTTCCATCCGTAGTCCATGTTTTTGTGTTTTTTAGTCCAATGTAGTCATTCCCATTAACACCGTTAGTCTAGAAATCGAGTAATGTGCTCATCATGTGAGGGGCATTTTGTCTTTTACCATTTTTTATTTTGCTTTAAAAATATAAAATAAACATAATATTGGATTATATATTACAAAAAATAAATATTATTAAAAGCAAACTATATCTCTCTCCCACTCTATCATGACAATGCCAGAACGATCTCCCTCCCTGCATCGTTTCTCCAACAACCCTACCCCTTGTTCGGTTCTCATCCAAAACCTAACCCCCTACATCACCCCATCAGATTCACGATGCAAATTTGCATTAACCCAACCAAACCTCTAATGGATCGCAATGCTCAATTTTCCTTCTTGACCTTCGTTCTCCGGTGAACGAACGGGCATCCCTCCTCCATGCAGTGAACGAACGAACGAATGAGCACCCCCTTCCTCTGTGCGGTGAATGAACGAACGAGCACCCCATCTCTGTGCGGTGAACGAACATACGGCCGAGAACCCATATCCAAGGTTAATGGTGTTGGTTTTTCATGAGAAAATTTGCATCTTTGAGAACAAAGATCCATTGTCTTTAGAGTTGTTATTTTGATTTCTTGTTTTAAATTTAGGATTTTTTGTTCGGATTTATAGTTGTGGCATTAGTTTTTGTTCTAAATCATAATGAATTCAACGTCCTTTATTATTACTTTTGTTTTTAATCTGTTTGTATGAAGAACAATAACACATTTAGAGAATTTGTTGGGGGGTTTTGTATAATTTATTTCTCTTGTATGTATAGAACTGAAGTTTGATTGAAGTATTAATTTTTGTATAGCTTTTTGAAGGTTTTGGTTTTGAAAATGATTTAAGCTTTGGATTTGAACCTGATTTGGTTTTTGGAACGATGTCGAATCTTTTCTTGAACAAGCGTAAAAAAACCAAAATGCCTCTCACATGAGGGGCATAAGACTCACTTAACAGAACCTACATGCACTAACGACGTTAACAGGGATCACACTTAAAATAGACCATCAATGTACTTTATGAATTGTAGAGACGAAAACCAAAAAACAACCATAAACGAGGGACCAAAAAATGTAATTCACTTTTTTGTTTATTAAAAATCTTTCATCATATTGATAACTTCTATTCTTATTCATAATTTTTTGTATGAGGTAAATGATGGATTTTGACTTTCAAGTAGTTCTTGATTTTTAGATTTAATCAAAGTGTTTTCTCAACTGAAAATAATCAATTTACCTGTATTGATACAGCTCAAACTCCCAAAAATCATGGGTTTAAGCCTACTAAATATAATAGAAGTGTGCATGATTATATCTCATATAAAAATATTATATAACTTTAAAATAGAATCAGTTCATGTGAGTGGCAACCGACATTTTGGTCTTTTTATCTCCTTTCTTCCATTTATCCCATATCTCATCTTTTGATAAATTATAAAAAAATGAAAAAAACTCTTAAAAAGAACTTATTAAGTATCTCATCACATACCGTTTATTAATACAAATATCTTAAAATTTAATGTTACAAGCTATTACAGGATAAACTTTGTAAAGATCCACCATCTCTTAAAACTAATCATCACCCCTTCCCCATTTCAAACCTCCGACTTTTCTGCCTTTCTGGTTCCCATGTCGTTACTTCTCTTCCAAAATATTTCAACTGACAATAACATCTTGATTTGTGCAGATGAGCACGAAAAAGTATCGACAAATCCGTATAGCACTGTTAGAATAGGTGTAGGAATCAATCGATGAATCGAGAACAAAGAGATGGTGCTGAAGGTCAACGACTTTTCATATATTGAAGAGAGAATTACAAGAGATTGATTAACCTAATAATAAACCCTAAGAGATCTATTTATACAAGGTAAGTTACAAGTAATGACACAATGGACCCTGAACTATACATATTAACAATAATACTCTAACACCCCCCCTCAAACTCAAGTAGGGGAAGAATGAGCCAAGTTGAGTTTGGAAACAAGGGCCCGAAACGCCCCAGAAGATGACCTTTGATGAAGATATCTGCTGTCTGATCAATGGTTGAGATTGGGAGAAGTCGAACGGTCTTGCGAAGAACATGTTGGCGGGTGAAATGACTGTCAATCTCGATGTGCTTTGTGCGCTCATGAAAGACATCATTGTGAGCAATCTGAATAGCACCGTTGTTATCACACCACAATGGTGTTGGGGAAAACTGATGAGCACCCATATCAGATAGTAACCAGCGTAGCCATACAAGTTCTTGTGTAGTGTCAGCCAAGGCTCGATATTCAGCTTCAGTACTAGATCGAGCTGTCAGCGATTGTTTCTTGTTGCGCCAGGAAATAAGAGAGTCTCCAGTCAGCATCAAAAAAGGCACGAAGAGTTAAGGACGATGTGGACGAGAAGTGAAGTCCATGAAACATTGTCCCTTTAAGGTATCGAAGGATACGAAGAACGGCGACATAGTGATCGGAGCACGGAGCAGCCATGAACTGGCTGACAATATGAACTACATATGCAAGATTCAGTCGAGTAACAGTCAGATAGACCAGAGAACCAACTAGTTGACGGTACCGTGTGGGGTCCCGCAGCGGGGTTCCGACATTGGGAGCAAGGTGAAGATTTTGTTTAATGGGTGTAGATGCAACTTTGTTGTCCGTGATCCCAGCTTTGGACAACAGATCTGAAATGTACTTGGCTTGACAGAGATAGATGCCAGAAGAGTCTAACAGAACTTCAAGGCCAAGGAAGTAGTGTAGCTTACCAAGATCTTTCATCTCAAAACATGAGGTGAGAGACTGTTTGAGATGGATGATACCTGTAGAGTCACTGCCGGTAATGATCATATCATCAACATACAATAGGAGTAAGATAGTACCTGCAGCAGTAGTCCGAGTAAACAAGCCAGAATCATAATTACTCGAAGAAAACCCCAATGAGATGACAGTATTGCTAAAATTTTCAAACCAAGCACGAGGAGCTTGTTTGAGGCCATAGAGGGCTTTTCGAAGTCGACATACATGACCCTGACGAGAGGTCACACCTGGAGAGAGTCTCATGTAGATTTCCTCTTCGAGATCGCCATTTAGAAAGGCATTCTTGACATCCATCTGATAGAGTGGCCATCTCTTGGTGGCAGCTATGGCTAGAAGACTACGAACCGAGGTGACCCGAGCCACAGGAGCAAACGTTTCCTCGTAGTCAATGCCATATTCTTGATTGAAGCCTTTTGCCACAAGACGTGCTTTGTAACGATCAATAGATCCATCAGACTTCGTTTTGATTTTGAAGACCCATTTGCAACCAATGGGTGACTTGCCCGGTGGGAGAGGAACAAACTCCCATGTATTGGCTTTGTCAAGAGCCTGGAGTTCCTTAGTCATAGCTCCCTACCAAACAGGGTTAGAGGCAACTTCCTTGTAGGAAGTGGGTTCATGGTTGGACATCAATGTAGCATAACAGTGATAATCACGAAGGTGAGAAGGAACTTGTCTTACCAGGTCTGAGTGTCGTGCTCCATCTTGTGGTTGAGAGGAGCTAGGATCCATAGACTCAACAGATGGCTCAGAAGTAGGCCTTGGAGATGGTGCAAATGAGTGATCATGATCAGATGGCACAAATGGCATAGATGAAGGCTCAGGTTGAAACGAGACGGAAGGAGGTGGAACAGATGGCACATAATAAGGCTCAGATGGAGGTGAGATGGAAGGAGGTGGGACAGATGGTGAGGTCACAGATGGAGGTGAGACGGAAGTAGGTGGATCAGATGGAGAGGTGAGTAGGGGATCTAATTGGAGTTAGTCCAAAGAGATAGAGTTATCAGTGAAGAAGGAAGTGGAAGGATTGGGTATGTCTTGAAATTTGGACACTGTTGAGAAGGGAAGATGTTCCCAGAATGTGACATGACGGGATATACGTAGTCTCTTAGAGACTGGATCCCAACAACGATAACCTTTGTGTTCAATACCATAGCCAAGAAAGCAGCATAATCGAGAACGAGGTTCGAGTTTGGTGTGTTCATGAGGTTGCAACTGAACAAAGCAGGCACAACCCCATACTTTTAGGAGTTCATATGAAGGGGAGACCCCATGGAGCACTTCATAAGGAGACTTTTGATTTAGGATGGGGGTCGGGTGTCGGTTGATGGTATAAACATCCGTGAAGGCAGCTTCCCCCCAAAAACGTTCTGGACAGTTGGCTGAGATTAATAGAGTACAGACAGTATCGAGGATGTGACGATGTTTACGTTCTGCACGTCCATTTTACGGAGAGGTGCCAGGACAAGAGTACTGAGAAAGAGTACCCTGAGATTGAAGAAAAGAGAGAAGAGAAGATTCCTTGTATTCCATAGCATTATCTGCTCGAAGAATCTTTATGGGCTTGGAAAACTGGGTCAGAATCATACGAGCAAAGGTGATATATATTTGAGGTAGTTCGGAGCGATGTTTCATGAGATATATCCATGTGAAGCGTGTGTGATCATCGATAAAGATAACAAAGTATCGAGAACCACCCATGGATGGATGTGGTGCTGGTCCCCAAACATCAGAGTGAATGAGATCAACAGGGGAAGCAGATTTAAATTCATTTAGTTGAAAAGGTAAGGCATGATGTTTGCCAAGTTGACAGGATAAGCAAGAAATGTTTTCAGAAGAGGTGTTGCCTAACAGTCCTCAACTAGCTAACAGTTTTATCCTAGCTAGAGATAAATGTCCTAGACGTTTATGCCATAATTCAAAGGAAGGGGTACTGGAAACAGAAGCAACAAGATTTGATGAGTGTAAGGGGAGACGGAGGTAGACCACTTCAATCATCCGACCAACTTTACGGCCTACTCCAAGGATCTGCTTGGTCTTTGGATCCTGCACAACACAACCAGAAGGATGAAACAAAACAATTAGGCCGGATTCCATAAGCTGAGTGATAGAATCAGACTCAGAGATAAGTTTGCAATATGTAGCACATCAGGTAATTGAATATTGGTGGTAGATACAGTTCCACTGAAAGATACTGGTAAGCGTGTGTCATCCGCAGTACGGACTGATGAGAACATGCTGGAGGTTTGCTTAGAGATAAACCCGTCAGCCTTAGGTGTCATGTGGTTACAACATCCAGAATCAAATAGCCAAGGATTACCTGGTGCTGAGCTATTGCACTGAGAATTCATACCCATAGAACCTGTCATGAGTCGCTCTATAAGCTCTTGGTTTCGGCGCAAAAGTTCCATAAGGTCAGACGATGAGTTGTTGCTATGCGGTGCCTGAATTGCCGGCGTAGAGGAGTCTTGAGTGATTGATCCAGCATATGACTGAATGCGTTGTTGCTTTTGCTTATCTGAATTCAATGGATGCTTTAGACAATCAGACCCATAGTGTCGTGGCTGTGTGATTCCACACCAGCGACATTTTCGAATTGGGCAGTCGAGAAGAAAATGAGAAGTAGAGTGACAAAACGTGCAGTCACTGTATTGAGGTTGGCCATTGAAAACCATCTGACAGATTTAGAAAAAAACTGGAAACGATTTGAACTGTTTGAGAACTGGAACTGAAGACCAGAGAAGTGTTCCGGAATGTGAGAACCGTGAGTTTCGGATTTAAGATGTTCTCAAACCCTGTATTCGCGGATCAAACTTTTTGAAGGTATCGAAATATGAGTTCCGGAATGAGGATCCGGAACTTGAGAACTAGAAACGAGTATTGAGGTAGGTTCCCGAGTTAACAGGTGCCGGAATTGAGATAAGAGTGAAAACAGGTTCCGAAGATAGTAGGTTCCGAAATGGTTCAAAAGTAGTGAGGGTACCGGGAATTGAGAAAGGGCAGCACACCGGGAGTTGAGGGTACCGGGAGTTGAGGGTACCGGGAATTGAGAAAGGGCAGCAGACCGGGAGTTTAGTGTACCGGGATTTGAGAGTACCGGGAGTTGAGAAAAGACAGTTCCAGGAGTTGAAAAGAAAGTCCCGCAACTGGGAAGCAAGTCCCGCAAATGGGAAGCAAGAAAAACAAGTCCCGCAACTGGGAAGCAAGGAAGCAAGTCCCGCAACTGGGAAGTCCCGCAAATGCAGAAGTAGGAATTAAATACCGAAAGGCAGTTCCGGGAGTTGAAAGAAAGGGTTTACGTACCGGAAGTTGAGCCGAACAGTACGAACAATAAAAAAACGACAGTCGAACAGTAATGCAGAAATCAAAACAATCAAAGGTGTAAACGAGACGTACCTACAGCTCTGATACCATGTTAGAATAGGTGTATGAATCAATCGATGAATCGAGAACAAAGAGATGGTGCTGAAGGTCAGCGGCTTTTCATATACTGAAGAGAGAATTACAAGAGATTGATTAACCTAATAATAAACCCTAAGAGACCTATTTATACAAGGTAAGTTACAAGTAATGACACAATGGACCCTGAACTATACATATTAACAATAATACTCTAACAAGCACTATCTTGCTCCTCCCTCATCATCTGAAGCTCTTATAACTACACCGGGTTCTTTATGGTTATCTAGCCGGTTGCTCTACTCTTATCTTCTACACACCTTGTTGTTGATATCGCTTTGTTTTGGCCGCAATGCATTTGCTTTTCTAAACTAATATTGTAATAAAATAGTCCCAATTCTTTTCGATTTCCTATTTTGGGTGTTCTTTTTTCTAGTTTATTTATTGTTTACGCCCATTTCTCGGCATTACTTTTTGGTGTAGCTCTTGTCATTTTTTTGTGTTCTCCGATGGTTGCTTATATGGTGGGGGTAATTTGATTATGATTTTGACTTTTATTGATTTGTCGTTTGATTCATTGAGGTTTTGGGGTTGTATTAGCCTAAAGAATTTTTGGGACATGGGAGCTTCGGGTTGATTATGCGTTTTTGTTGTTGCTAATGTTTTCTTGCGTTTTTGACCACAAATCGCCTGCTTAATCCAAGACAAGAAAACATTGGTCGCAACAAGAAAACATTATCAACTCTAAGCTCCCATGTTGCAGATATTCATTAGGTTGATGCAACCCCAAAACATCATTGAATCAAACAACAAATCAATACAAGCTAAAACCAAATCACCCCAACAATATAAGCAACCATCCGAGAATATAAAAAAAACGACAAGAGCTACACCAAAAGCAGTGCTAAGAAATTAGCATAAACAATACAACAACAACAACAAAAAAACACCCGAAATAGCAAATAAGAAAAGAATTCGGGATTATTTTAATTACCCTCTTAGTTGAGATAAGCAAGTGCGTTGCGGCCAAAATAAAGAAGTATCAACACGAGAAGAAGACATGAGTAGAGTAACCGAATAGATAAACATAAAGAAGAACTCGATGTAGTTATAAGAGCTTTTGTTGATGAGGAGGAGAGAGATGGTGCACGCATTTGCCAATACTTGCTCCCCTCATCCGCACGAATTGGAACATGATCACCGTTTGATTAATTTTGGGAGAGAAGTGAGCGTATGGGAACCGGGAAGGGAGAGAAGTCGGGGGTTTGAAGTTGGGAAAATGATGAGGATCATTTTTAAAAGACGGGGGAGTTTTATAAAGCGTAAAAAGTTGTACGCAAGCTTTGAATTCTAAAAATATTTGTATTAATAAACTGTGCATGATAATTAAGGAGTTTTTTATACGAGTTTTTGGTAGATGCTTTAATAATATAATAAAGATATATACCTATTATGATCATAGGATATTTCTTATGGGACATTTCTATAAATGGTCGTTTTGAGTCATAAATTATTAAATATTATGTACCATTTATTAGTTCATATATTTTAACATTCAAGTTTACAAGTTTTTATAACATAGACTTTGTTAAACTTGTGCATCACTTAAGACTAATAATCATTACTTCCCCATTTCAAACCTTTGACTTCTCTTCTTTTTTGATTCTTGTACCCTCACTTTTCTCCCAAAAGTATTCAACTCGCGATCACTTCCCAATTCGTGCAAATGAGGGGACGAAAACATCGGCAACCCTGTACACTATCTCGGTCCTCCCTTATCATCAAAACTTACTCATATATAAATAATAGCCCCATCCCCTAAAATCTCCCGTCCTGTGAATCTTTTATCTCCCCACCCCCTAAAATCTCCCGTCCCGTGAATCTTTTATCTCCCCACCCCCTCCCCTCCCCTTTCCATCCCACGATGACTCATTCAACAACTTATCGAGTATCACATACTTTTATTAATACAAATATCTTAAAATTCAATGTTACAAGTTATTAGAGCATAAACTTTATAAAACTTCTACATCTCTTAAAACTAATCATCATCCCTTTCTGCCTTTCCAGTTTCCATGTCCTTCTTTCTCTCCCAAAACATTTCAATCGGCAATCACATCCCGATTCAGCAGATGAGCGGGAGAAAGTATTGACAAACCGTACACTATCTTGCTGCTCGCTCATCATCTGAAGCTTCTATTAACTACACGAAGTTCTTTAAGTTTATCTTGTCAGTTTCTCTATGTTGGGTCATCAAAGATTTGAAGATGACTTCATGATCTCCTTACATACTTTGAAAAACATTTTCCATACTTAGAGAAATTTTGGATGGTTCTTTGTAATGGTCATAGTCCACCGATTGTCTCCATGAAGATCGGTGAGATCCCAAACAGGAGATTTCCCCCTTATCTCCTTGCCATGAAGATCTTCATCATAAGAGGAAAAGTTGGCCATCCCACTGATTGTCCCCATGAAAATCGGTGGGATCCTCAAAGTTGGAGGATTATCTCATAACACCACTCTTAAGAAGACTCTCACCTACCTTGTCCATGACAAGTCGGTGGGATCCTCAAATAGGAGGATCCTCCTATGTGTCTTTGCTAAAAGGTTTTCTCATCAAAGAAGAAATGTCTGGGTATGGAAGAAAAAGGTTCTTTTGTCCTTTTTCTTATTCTTATATATTGTCACCATCAAACCTTTCTAGCATCATAGAAAAAGACACATCAACTTTTGAGAGCCAAACCTATCCTTCCAATGACAAAGTGACAAGTGTCCTATGCATCACATGCTCATGGCACTATATAAAGATGAAGACCTCTCCATGCAGAATATCTCTTGAAACTCTTGAAAGACTTGAAGATTACTCTGTGCTCAAGATATTCTACTCCTTTCTCTCTTTGAACTTTATAGCTTTCAATCTTTGTGTTTTAGAAGTTGTTTAGTTTTCAGTATTACCTTGTGAAGATTGTTAGAATATATTTTATCTGTTCTTTCCGTAACAATCTAATTGATCTATGTGTTCTATGTGTAATTCTTGATTTGAATATTTTCAATAAAAGAATTAATTAAAGTGAAAAAATTGTGTATTGTATTCAACCCCCCTTCTACAATACATGTTCTTGTTCTTATTAGCCATCTGGGACTAACACTCTACTCTTATCTTCTACTCACATTGTTGTTAATATTGCTTTGTTTTGGCCGCAACGCACTTGCTTATCTCAACTAATATTGTAATCAAATAGCCCTAATTCAATTCTCTTCTTTTTTGCTATTTTGGGTGTTTCTTTTACTAGTGTTATCTATTCTTTACGCCCACTTCTCGGCATGGCTTTTTGGTGCAACTCTTGTCATTTTTTAGTGTTCCCAGATGGTTGCTTATATTGTTTGGAGTGATTTGGTTTTGACTTGTACTGTTTTGTAGTTTGATTCATTGACGTTTTGGGGTTGAATTAACCTAACGAATTTTTGGAATATGGGAGCTTCGAGTTGATTATGTTTTCTTGGTGCTACTAATGTTTTCTGGCATTTGATTATAGATCTTGTTTTGACCATAAAGGACTTGACTATCTCAACTAAGAAGGTAATCAAATAAGCCATATTCTTTTCCTTTTTGTTATTGTGGGAGGATAATAGATATTGTCTTTATTGTTTTTTCGGTTTGAGTTATTTGAAAGAAAGTAATTTCCATAGTGAAATTATTTTATCTTTTGCTCAATTTTTATTTGGGTTTTAACGTTTCATCGATTTTTTAAGGTTATGGTTAAAATTTCTCAGATCTAATCAATCTATGATTTGGCTTAAGCGTTGATTGATTCCTAATCGTAGATTGATTAGATCCAAGAAATTTACACCGAAACCCAGGGTCGATCTAAATAATTTTAAGTGCCCTTGGCGGATAGCTAAAAATATGCCCCTAATCTAACGAACTAAGAACACACGGTTTTTAAGGGGTTTAGAACCTAGTCAAGCTAGGCGGTTCATCCCTACACCGTTTATTATTAAAAAGGAAGTTACAATGGGCAGACATAAACCAAAACCTCAAACAACAAAACAAAGATAAGATCACTTAAAATCAAGGTTTTAAATAGCATGAGCCGTGACGTAGCGGCAAGGCCAAATCTCAAGCCTTAGAAGCCGTGGCGAAGTCATAACGTTTTTCAAGGTGTGACTTATGATGACAAATCTCTAAACATATGTTAGAAAATATCGAATCAAAAATATAAAACAAAATAAATAGTAAAATTCAAAATCATATTTACGACTATGGAAATAAAAATTAGTTGAAAGTATGTAGTAATCCAAAGTATTTCATACATAGTTTAATTTAGAAAATATAACAAAATATGTGTGTGGTTTAGAGTTAAAATTAGCTAGTAATCTAAATTGTTTCATGTACAGATTGATCCAACCAATTCCCTGAATAAAATGTTTGGTGAAAAATAATAATAATGAACTTTCAAATATTATCCCATGGTTTTCCAAAACAAAAACACATATGAAGTATTAATTGTTGATTATGATTACTTTTATTTTGTTTTAGATAAAAAAATGTTTCCCTCAAAACAAAACAAAAGTAAAAAAAAAGAAATATAAAAAAATAAAAATGAATAAGAAAGAAAAGGAATAAAATTAAAACACGAGAAACAAATATCAAATTGTGTCAATAGCCTAGTGATAAGAAGATGTTTAGGTATGTTGGAGGTTTAGAGTTTGAGTCTAATAGTCTCCACTTTATAGTTTTTTTATTAGTAATAACATTACTGGTCTAAATTGATGTCCCTTGGGCTTTGATTGGGCTCGCCCACCCATAGGGCCGGCCTGCTGAAACCCCAAAAAACTAAATCCATAAACCAATGATAACCCATAATCCATTGAGCATAAAGAAAAAAAGTGATCTAACACTTATGGGTATCATTTTCTTGCTTCTCAATAATTTAACACAATGCAAGTTCAAATTACTCAAATTAAGAGATGAAAACACACTCTTTATATTTTACCCATATAAAAAAGCAAAACAACGGGCCTTGGATATTTAATTTATCGTGTTAGTTGAGATAGGCGAGTGTCTTGCGGTCGAAACAAGAAGTATAATCTAAGGTAAAAAAATCGGTGGCAACAATCAAATATGGGCAGCTCTAAGCTCCCATGTTACAGATATTCATTAGGCTGATGCAACCCCAAAACATCACTGAATCAAACAACAAATTAGTACGAGCCAAAACCAAATCACCTCAACAATATAAGATACCATCCGAGAATATAACAAAAACATGACAAGAGCTACACCAAAAACAATTCGAAGAAATGGACATACACAAATACAACAACACTAACAAAAAAAAAAACATATGAAATAGGAAATATGAAAAGAATTAGGGTTTACTTTAACTACACTCTTAGTTGAGATAAGCGTGTCGCGGCTAAAAAAGTAGTATCAACAACAAGGTTGATCGGGTTGACATTTTGGTATATCATTTTACAAAAGGCTTCAATCAAGAATATGACATTGACTACGATGAAACGTTTGCTCCTGTGGCTCGGGTCACCTCGGTCCGTAGTCTTCTAGCCATAGCTGCCACCAAGAGATGGCCACTCTATCAGATGGATGTCAAGAATGCCTTTCTAAATGGCGATCTCGAAGAGGAAGTCTACATGAGACTCCCTCCAGGTGTGACCTCTCGTCAGGGTCATGTATGTCGACTTCGAAAAGCCCTCTATGGCCTCAAACAAGCTTCTCGTGC
Organism: Saussurea involucrata; assembly: GCA_033807775.1. Taxonomy (NCBI): domain Eukaryota; kingdom Viridiplantae; phylum Streptophyta; class Magnoliopsida; order Asterales; family Asteraceae; genus Saussurea; species Saussurea involucrata. Next base: position 131,278,512 of record CM066315.1, on the reverse strand, counting down.
TTGGTTTGAAAAAATTAGCAATACTGTCATCTCATTGGGGTTTTCTCCGAGTAATTATGATTCTAGCTTGTTTACTCGGACTACTGCCGCATGTACTATCTTACTCCTATTGTATGTTGACGATATGATCATTACCGGCAGTGACTCTACAGGTATCATCCACCTCAAACAGTCTCTCAGCTCATGTTTTGAGATGAAAGATCTTGGTAAGCTACACTACTTCCTTGGCCTTAAAGTTCTGTCAGACTCTTCTGGCATCTATCTCTGCCAAACCAAGTACATTTCAGATCTGTTGTCCAAAGCTGGGATCACAGACAACAAAGTTGCTTCTACACCCATTGAGCAGAATCTGCACCTTGCTCCCAATGCCGGAACACCACTGCGAGACCCTACACGGTACCGTCAACTAGTTGGTTCTCTGGTCTATCTGACTGTTACTCGCCCGGATCTTGCATATGCAGTTCTTATAGTCAGCCAGTTCATGGCTGCTCCGTGCTCCGATCACTATGCCGCTGTTCTTCGTATCCTTCGATACCTTAAAGGGACAATGTTTCATGGACTTCACTTCTCGTCCACATCGTCCTTAACTCTTCGTGCCTTTTCCGATGCTGACTGGGATGGAGACATAACCGATCGTCGCTCTACCACCGAATATAGTTTCTTCCTTGGAGACTCTCTGATTTCCTGGCGCAGCAAGAAACAATCTCTGACAGCTCGATCTAGTACTGAAGCTGAATATCGAGCCTAGGCTGACACTACACAAGAACTTGTATGGCTACGCTGGTTACTATCTGATATGGGTGCTCATCAGTTTTCCCCAACACCATTGTGGTGTGATAACAACAGTGCTATTCAGATTGCTCACAATGATGTCTTTCATGAGCGCACAAAGCACATCGAGATTGACTTTCATTTCACCCGACAACATGTTCTTCGCAAGACCGTTCGACTTCTTCCAATTTCAACCATTGATCAAACAATAGATATCTTCACCAAAGCTCATCTTCCGGGACGTTTTCGGGCTCTTGTTTCCAAACTCAACTTGGCTCATTCTTCCCCCACTTGAGTTTGAAGGGGGGAGGGGGGTGTTAGAGTTATATTTGTATATATGAATAGTACAAGGGCTAGTCTGTAGTTACGTTGTATAAATAGATCTCTTTCTTTCATAATTAGGTTAGACACTCTTTTGTAAATTTTTCTCAATATATGAAAGCCGGCCGATTCAGCCATCTCAAGACTGTATCTCAATCTATCAATCAACTCTCCAATTCTAACAATATATATATATATATGTGTGTGTGTGTGTGAATGATTTCATAGAATCATGATTATTTTATAACAAAAAAAGTTGATTTGAAACTACTAAAGATAATGGAAAATAAGTCTACAAATCAAAAAGCATAATTATTTTCTTTAAAATGATGGCATGTATGAGTGTATGACCATTAACACTTTGCTAATGTGGGGTAAAGGGTATTTTAGACTTTGCACATATGATGACTAAGTACTCACTCAGTTGTACCTTGTGCATCAACAGTTATACCCTTACCTTACCAAAAAGCTTCCAACACCTGGACCAACAGCAATAGAATCTCTCAAAATCAGTAAAAACCCAACTGATTGGACCCCCCCTCCCCCCTTCTTTCATTCATAATATCTTCTCAAACAATTCTTCTTCCACACACACTGAAAAGGTGAAATGACACACAGAAACACAAATTCTTCAATTTTTGAAGCTTTCTCACTAAACCCACTTCCATATCCAGTTCTTTTGATCTTGGGACTCATCTTCTTTTTTCTTGGATTTCAATGGTATTCTTCATATGAAGAAGCCATTGAAGCCAGTGAAGAAAGCTTCAATTGGCTTCTTTTAGTCACTCCATTACTGCTACTCTTTGCTGTCAAGTGGTTATCAAGTATGGAGAACCCAGAAAAGTTTTTCGGATTTGGGTTGTCGCCGTGGGAGCGCCATCGCCGCCAGGCCTACTACCAGCTGCCGGCGGCGGCGGAGGGCGGAAGTTCGCCGTGGGGTGTGGCTGCTTTGATCTTGATGGTGCTGGTTTTGCTACAGTTTCATTCTGCTGAAGGCTGGTTTTGATGGGAAAAAAAGGTTTGATTTTTAATGTGTTTTTTTTGTTGGGAGAAATTGTTGAAGTGGGGTTTGATTTGTTTTTGAGTAAACTACATTTTTAGTCCTTGTGGTTTGTTGAAAATTTCTATTTCATCTTTATGGTTTTAAAATTGCGATTTTCATCTCTATGGTTTATAAATTATCACCTTTTTCATCCTTATGATTTAAAATTTTATTGCTATTTTCATCCCTATGGTTAGCAATTCATTTCTATTTTAGTTCTTATAATTAAAAAGTAGTGTTTTGGCCTCAGGGATGAAAATAGAAATGAATTGAAAACCATAGGGACAAAAACCAAAATTTCGAAACCACAGGGATGAAATCTGAAATTCTTAACAAACTACAGGGACGAAAACGTAATTTACTTTTTGTTTTTTTGTGTGTTGTACATCGAGCTATAGGAGTTGTACTTTTGTTCTTGATGTTTTATATAATGTAATTTATGTTGTTTGGTTCTTGTAATTTAAAAGGAAAATTGAAATATGGTTTTTGGTTTAATTTTAGATTTAATTGAATTTTGTTTTGAATCGACAAAACGGAATTATGAATTTGGCAAAGGATAAGGTTATGCATAGTATGGCAGCCAGGTTTCTATAATAAATTATACGGCTTATTATTTTATTATATCTATACT